>JBANRG010000015.1:600000-1074579 GCA_037954225.1 Stygiomarasmius scandens | reverse complement strand
TATACAGCCTTCCATCTGGAGCCAGGACCGAGTCCTATAGTACCTCGTTTCTCGTCAACATCAATGGTGGTCAGTTGTCCAAGATCTAATGTAACTCCTCCTTTCACATTGGAGCCTGGCCAAACCAAATGACCACCTGAACGGACGGCAAAAGGGCATAAATTCGTCGTTATAGTTTTCATGACGAAAGATACATCAGAGGCCGTAGTAGGAGTCACCCCACAGGATGGCTGCAGTTCGGCTTGTTGGAGGGAGTAATAATCATACTGTTGGCGTTCATATTCCGCTGATCCAGGTAGATGAACCTTTGAAGGCAGGCCCTTGGAGAGAGCATTACACTACAGATTGATAGTCAATTTAAGCCAATTAAAGTAGACATTTGACTTACACATAGTCGACCAGAGTCCACCGCATTATTCGAGAAGGGAGTCTGGTCTGCCTTCAGCAGAGCCAGACTAACAAGATTTACAAGTAGTGAGAGCATGATGGGCTTCATGCGCATCATGCTCGAGGAACAGTCTGACTGGATATAAAAGCGATCAAGCCCTTCTGTTCATCATGTCAAGCGGGTTTTGTCCAAGTCCGAGTCCCTCGACTGTCTTATGTTTATCTGTTACGATAAGCTGGCTTCCACAACTGAATATGTTAGGCCTCATGATCATGAATAAAAGCTTCTATGTATGCATTTTTCGTTTGCACTATGCCCTTGAAAGTGTACTTTTGAGACTTGGAGCTGCATTTTTCAGCATATAGGAATTCAAGGGACCCCACCTTGACGCACCTTGGGTGTCCTTTGTGTCCCTTGAGTGTCCCTTGAGTTTCCTTTTTAAGGATACCGTGAGTAAATACGTTGTATATCAATGATATATAATTACATCACACTATACAATACGCGCCGATAACGCGTACCCCCTTCATTCATGTATTTTACTACTTCTACGTGAACTGATGCTGCTCAAGACTGCTCTAAGCATATTTCGAGACATCCTTAGTGTCTCTTGAGATACCTTGGGAGTCCTTTGCCTTTGAGATGCCTTGAGTGTCCCTTGAGGTGCCTTGAGTGTCTCTTGAGTGTCCCTTGAATTAAGGGTGAGCATACCTTGACTTACTACATAATTGATTAAAGTGTTGTATGTACCACCTCAGTGCATCTGAGAAAAATTCACTGCTTCAATTCAAAGGTCAAATTTGTACTGGAAAAGTCACTGTTTTCCGCATGTCTCTTATATCCTGAAGGACTCCTGGCCTTGGCCATGGTCCACAAACAACTTCCCAGTATTCAGATACTACTTGCATGCTATGAAGTTCGCAATCACTATTCTGTTTTAAAACGTATGCATTACGAGGCCGACTTTAGGAGGATTCGTCCTTGCTTAACTCGAGCCCGCAGTCAGAATTCCATTTGCAAACCCATTTGGCAACTTCCATCAGTGTATTAGTCATCGCATCAGGCCGTTTCGGCATTTACCTGGCCGCACGGCAGCCAAGGTATGCCATGGTCCTTACTAGAAGTGCACTCCCAAATTCCGCGTCAGCCCTGCACAACCAAATCTCAGCGGATTCCCTCCGGAATTGGAGGTTATATTCTCTACATACAGGAGACAACTTCAACAATATTTCCATTTTTTGGGCCATGTAAAATGGTACTATTTCGCTGCCGGAGTCAAGATCGTGGAATTTGGCGGGGAAGTGCATTCCCTGTCTTTGGCCCCGTTCGATAGCTTCCTCATGCTGGGTCCTCTCAAATTTTTGGGATTTGGCTGTAATCATGATAATGTACATCTCTGAAATTTTTGAGAAATTTTGAGGCAGAGAAAAATAGCGCAAACGCAGGAATGCACTTCTAGGCCGGAATGCACTTCTAGCGCACAAATAGTACTAGAAGTGCATTCCCAAATTCTGCGTCAGCCCTGCGCACCCAAATCTCAACGGATCTCCTCCGGAATTATGGATTATATTCTTCAAATACATAGGATGCTGCTGGGATATTTTCGTATTTTTTGAACAACATGACGTAGTGCCATTTTGTTGCCGGAGTCGAGATCGTGAGATTTGGCAGGGAAGTGCATTTCTAGTCTTTTGCCTCGTTTGATGGCTTCCGCATCTCGGATCGTCTTAAATTTTTGGATTTAGTTAGTATTATAATAATGCACCTCTGTTAATTTTTTGAGCAGATTTGATGAGGGGAAAAACAGTGCAAATGCAGGAATGCACTTCTAGCGCACGAATAGTAATTGATTTGGATCTGATGTAGAATTACCAGCATCACTCATTATTTCGGCATTTATTTATTGCATACATACAGTTTATGGCCCGGGCTTGAGGCCTCGTACCTGCCACGCAAAGCGATGGCCCACTTTTCTTTCATTAGACATGGAAATTTAGTTCAAGTACTGATATGAATGCACATTGCTACTTAGCTTCCTTTGAATATACCCTTCAGGATCTGATTAGAATTTTTTTATGATAGATTTTCAGACCTTATGTTCTATTCTGCATCAGCAAATGGGGTGATTTGATGGCAGACTTTTCCGGCTTTTCCACACTTTCCCGCTGGTTTATGCAAAACACTGGGTGCAATAACCCATAAACCCTTGATTTTACAGTGAATTTATGGGTTATTGCACTCAGTGAAAATGGGCCTCTTCTTGCATGTCTATAGTACTGGTAACACAAAATTGACCCTCAGAGTGTGTTGGATACATGGTTTTGAAGTTCGAGGAAAAAGAAGAGCCCTATATTATGAGCTTGTCGCCAACTGATCACTTGCGAAATTTTGAACTTGTGGGAAATTGAGCCTGGGGGGTACCTGGTCGGCTGGTGCGCTTATTCACACTTGTTTTCGCTGGTACAAGCTAGAACAAGCGCCGCCAGCAATTAGCCAAAAACCTGATGTGTTTCGCCCAATTACCAGCGTGATGGGCAAAGTGTCCAAACTTGGAAAATGTGGCACGAATTTCAAATACTCATCGGTATTCATTGAGAAAAAATAGGGAATCTCAATGTTATCATTGAAAGCAGGATTTGTGGGCAATACCCAAGGGATAGAAGATGCAAACTCAAATGTATTCGGATCACTCGCCTTAATTAATATTCATCACTGAGGATATCATGATTCAGACTCATGAATCAGTCTCCAACTTATTGACTGAGATTTATTCACATGCTAATGGAAATTCATGAGTCTATTTCATGGATGATAATACCCCTATTTTTCTTGTATTATATGGACTTATCCCCTCCTTGAAACTTGAAGATAGTGAAATTGAAGGCATATGACTACAACTCGGTATGCAATGATTCGAAAACTGTTCCCGGCTTATCTTCAGGAAGTTTGAAGCCACCTACCCACAACCGGCCTAATATGTCCTCTGCATCATACTTTCGTTTGACACTCATCATCTTTTTCATGTCCGCCTGGCTGACAGAACGAGTATAAACCGGTTGTTCTTCGTTTGCATAATTGAGGTATATGTAATTGTTCAAAATACCCCGTTCACGAGCGGTTTCTTCACTCCAAGTCCCGAGATCACGGGTAGTATCGCTCATTACTTTGTCATCGGCAGAATCATTCCATGAAATAAGATAACTGCATATCGACATTAGACTGATACACAGAATCAATCACGGAAACCTTACTGGCTAGGTCGTCCTCAGACTCCTCCAAGACACTTTTGAATGGATTCCCTCCCGTTTCGGAGCTTGCAGTGAGGAATCCCCTGGTGATAGGTTGATAAGCGAGGTCCCAATGCATACCCGAAACATCTTCCAACTTGCTGAAAATATCCTTTGCATGATCAAACACATCCCAAAGAAACGAAGCGTCAAGTTTGACTGTGAGTGTGTACCATCTATATCGCTTTTCCGCCAAAATCACGTCACCTATAACGTTTAGAAGGCTTGTTTTTCTGGTGGAATCATAAATTGCAGGAACATCAATGAGGGGAGGTCCTGGAACCGAATCCAAGGAAGCGTGCCAAACGGTCATTATCTCGTCAACGCCGCCTTTGCCCCATCTTCCAAGGATAATTGCCTGAAGCTCTTCTCTGACAGCTGCTTTATTTCGTGCAAATGAAATCCAACTGTCAAGGAGTCGTGGAGTATCATTAGAAGTGGCTGGATAAGTCCGGATACCGCCCCATACGTCCTTTAATGGGTACATTCGGACGTCAAAACGGGTAACAATGCCGTAATTGGTGCTCCCTAACTTCATTGCCCAGAAAAGGTCTGGGTGGGAATTGCCATTGGCATTGACAATGGTTCCATCAGCAAGGACTATCTCATAGTTGACGATATTATCGCATCCGAATCCATGTTGAAAGGATAGTAAACTTATTCCTCCTACAAATTCTATGAGAACGAGAAAAAAAATGAGATAGGGTATTTACCGCCGAGAAAAAATCCACCAACTCCTACATTGGGCACTCGACCACCAACAGTTGTAAGATTGTACTGTTCCAATGCTGTATATACAGCCTTCCATCTCGAGCCAGGACCAAGTCCTACAGTGCCTTGCTTCTCGTCAACGTCAATGGTAGTCAGTTGACTGAGATCCAATGTGACCCCTCCTTCCACATTAGAGCCTGGCCAAGTCAAATATCCACCAGAACGGACAGCAAAAGGACAAAAATTTGCTGTTACGGTCTTCATGATGAGAGATACATCGGAGGACGTGGTAGGAGTCACTCGACAAGACGGTTGCAGTTCAGTTTGTTGAAGGTTGAAATAACTATATTGCTGGCGCTCGTATTCCGGTGATCCAGGTAGATGAACCTTTGAAGGCAGGCTTTCGGAGAGCGCATTGCACTAGACAGTTTGATAGTAAATAAAATAGATATCGGTCCCCACTGGTCTGACTTACGCATAAGTGAACGGAGTCCGCAGTGTTTTTCAAGAAGGTAGTCTGCTCTGCTTTGAGCAGAGCAAGGCTAACAAGATTCACGAGTAGTTGGAACATGATGTTGGGCTTCATGCTTGAGGAATAGATTGACTTTCTTTCACTAAATATAAAAGCAACCAAGCCTCTCTGCTCATACCGCGGTAAAAACGGGCTTTGTTCCAAGCTTTCTGTTTATATCGCGGTAAAAACGGGCTTGGTCCCTGAGCTCCATTTAAATCTGGAGTGCTTCATGATCAAGCTTCCATGTCATGGAAGGTGCCAATAATTCATGAAACCATACTGTGAGGTCATTTTTCGTTTGCACTAGAAACAGTACATGCTTTTGAGACTTGAAGGCGCCAATTTCCTCCTTTCCGAAGTCAGTCGTTTGTGTAAAGAAACAAGAAGGAAAATGAAAAGCCTAATGTTATCGCTGGAAGCAGGATTTGAACCTACGCGGGCAGTGCCCAAGTGATAGAATCCGCAATTCAAATCACTCGCCTTAACGACTCGGCCATCCCAGCACGGCTTAGAGTCGAGCCTATATCAAGCACAACTCCAAATCGATGAGCGCATCGTCGGATGAGAAACTATATTTTATAAACGATAAATTACAACACTAATCCCAGGCCAAGACCGGAAAGAATAGAAACTTGAAGGAAAGTGATATTAAAGGTAAATGCTCCGTTCGAATTAAAAGCGATAGGCTGAGTCACCGAGGAGGCAGATGCTGTAGCAGAAGCAGTCATACCTCCGTACATTGTCGAGTCGGCGTATTGGTCAGGTGTAGAAATAACCTCCAAAGTTTTCGCCCAAACAAACAACCTATCGTCCGTTACCGTCGTAAACAGGCACTGAGTAATGTACTTTTCCCATCCTGCCTCAGTCTGACTTTGCAAACCTGAAATCATCCCGTCAATTTCAGTGCACCCAGTTCCGTTCGGGCCGCTTTTCGTATAGAACCACGCTGCAGAAGCGAAACTGAGCTCGTCAGGAAGAACGAGGCTGAGGATATTATTCTTGGTTTCGTCGTCCACGTCGGGAGAAGAGCAGATGTTCGGGTCCATAGACTGCATCGCGGCGGAAGTGTTGGGTTGAGATTGAGCATAAGCGCAGACAAAAGGAAAGTTCATGAGATTGCGAGTTCCTTGTCCGGGATTTCCTGGAGGCGGAAAGCTAGTGGCGGAGAGTCAGTTTCGTAGAACGAAGATCCAAAACCGAAAGATAACGCACTGGTTCCTATCATAATTGAATCCACCTGTTTCAAAGATCATCAAACCGAGCAAAGCGGCTTTTTCGCCCATTGAAGAGATGTTGTAAGTGGCAAATGCCTGATTAATAAAAGGTAGGGCTTGAGTGGCATTCCGGCATTCATCCAAGAATCCAGGATCGCAGGAAGAGTTTGCGATCGCGAGGATAGTAGAGAGTTGACGGAGAGTAATGTCACTAGAATTGTTAGAGGGTCCATCGTCATAAACTTGACGAGGAAAAACTGATGCCTGAACCTGCAGACAGATGGCAAGGACGACGAGAAGAAGAACGTTCATGATACGTGCAGGAAATTAAAAGAGTGTCGCTGTGAAGGTGTGCGTCTCGAGATGGTCCATACACATTATATACCTTGATGCCAGTGGCGTCCAAGCGGTGCGATTTGACCAGATTACCAGTTTCGGAAGACAACCATTGTGCTCCGGTCATTTAAATGCGCGCGTTACATTTGCATTATGCTAAAGTTTGGACTGCGTGGCATTGGCGAGGAACAAACTCAATGTTTGTGTATGTGGCAAAAATGAGGCTGATCGCGGTTCCCACACCGTGGTGATTGTACATTTTTCATGTCTTGCGCATGTAGAGAGGGGCGACATGGTCATTTCAGCTTGCCGAAAAGACTTTGGACAGCTTCCAAGCCAAATACTTGATTCAACAAAACTCTTTGTTCTTCACAATGAATCAAAAATGAGCCTACGCGTACGGACAAACATACATGTACCTCAATCGTTCGTTTGTAGATGCTTGAAAGAAAGTCGTGGTGATGATTCAAGATAGATAGGTAGATAGAAATACACGGCGTGGTCCTTCACGAACATGCCGGATGTAGATGTTTGGTAGCCCGCCACGGCATACATCTACTCCAACTCCCTACTCGGAGCGTGACGCGTCAGCCTGGTGGCACTAATTCTCGGCCTTTCTACCTCCGAGTCGAAACATTCAAGTACCTTTTCTTTTTCCACATAACGTTGGCTGATAGTATATCATCAAGTCTGTTTTGTTCTGGTGTGTTGGCAAGCCAAGAGCTACGGGCGGCAGTACTCGGGAGTTTACTACGTCCTCTTTCTACACGATCGAACCAAGTAGTCGATCGACGTCGACGCTGATACTCAAGCACCCACGAGCGATTGAGGAATTCAAATTTCAAATTTCGCCCAAAAAATCGACAGCTGAAACACAGGAGAGAAGCGAGTACAGAAGGGAAGGAAAGAAAGATAGGAGGTAGGTAGGTAATTGGTATGCGTACACTAAGTTTTAGGTATATGACACACGAGAATAGGAGGAGGTTGAAGGAAATGACACACGGGTATTTCGCGAGTTTTCTATAGAATGAGTGAACCGGCAAGCGAGCGAGCGAGTGAGTAAGGTAGGTAGTAAGTAGATACAAAAGAAGGAACCCCGATCATGAAGGAATTGTAATGGTAATGGTGATTGGAAAAAAAGTAAGAACGATTGTGGATGATAAAAGCCTCCTGGGCTAGGCTAGTCGGGGACGTGTATACTACTAGTAACCGATGATGATGATACAACGAAGCGAGCAGAAACAAGAACGAGTGCACAGCAAGGCCAAACAAAAAGAAAAAAAAGGGCAGGGAAAAATACACAAAAAACCACTGGGAACGAGTCCATCCAAATTCAAGCCGACACATCAACCAACCACTCCACCGGACCGGACGCTGTCCGCAATGTCCTTTGAAGTCCGACCCTCTCATCAAGGAGGCGGACCAAACGCAAATCAGCACAAGGCAGAACTCGAACTCTATCCGAGGCCTGACCCCGCGAGTCGCAATAAATGCACCAAATCCAAAGAGAGAGCGAGCGAGCAAGAACGAGCTAATGCAAAATGCCATCAACACCTCACACACACACACACAACACCCATCAAAAACCCTATATCCAAGACGAACTCCCCTGCACCCCCGACTTTTTCACACCACTCGCACCACCCCCACTGCCCATCCCCTCAATCCTCTTCACCCTATCCATAACCCCCACCCTTGCCCCAGTCGGCTTCCCCAAACCCCCATTCCCATTATTCAAATTCGCAGCAGCAGCCCTCAACGCTTTCGGCAACTCTGGCACAGGAGGAGGCACCTCCCTCCCACTCTCATCATACATCTCCCCAACCCTCTTGATAAACCTCTCTCTCGCATCACCACTCTTTTCCATATCCAAAAAACTCCCTCTACTCATCCTACTCTGAGTTTCCCAATCCGAGTTTGAAGTCGAGTTTGCACCGGTAGAGCCGGAATCAGAGTACATCGACATGTATCGGCTTACACTCCATTCACTATCTCTAGGTGCTTTTATCCTCGGTTTCGGGGCTGACAACAACGACGGGTCTTCGTTATCGTTTTCAGGATGATAAGGATCAACATCATCCAACTGATACAACGTCCCCCTCCTCCCACCTCCACTCGGATCAGGATAATCATCATCAGGATAATACGACTTGTCATCATCCTCCTCATACTCCCCACTCCCCCTCACACTACCCCCCTCTACACTCCCATCAACAACCTCTTCAATAAACGCTCCACCATTATACTCCCTCTCCCCCGCGAGATCAAACTCCTCCCTATACGGACTCCTCGAAGGCGACCTAGGCAACCCAGGAACTTCATACGCTCTATACGCAGCACCTTGGAAAAACCCAGCTCCAGCTCTTCCTACACCTGTACCCATACCTAGACGGGTGTCGCGTACAGGTCGGGTTCTCGTTCCAGGTCCCGAGTTGGGTTTCGCAGTAGGAGTAGCAGTAGAGAACCTCCCACGTCCAGCAGAAGTCAACCACCCTTCGTTTACTTGATCATCTGTAGGTATCGGAGAGGCAGCTTGCATACGAGCGAGTGTACGTTCGCGTAAGAGAGTACCGGCGAGGGATTTTTGAGGGATGAGGTTTGATCCTGAACCAGAACCAGAGTTGGATTGAACGAGGATAGGACGGGGTTCTCTAGTAGGACTCGAAGCTTGGGTTTGGTTCCGAGGAGGAGACTGGGGACGAGTTGCAGACGGTTGTTGCGTACCAGCCAGACCCTGTAACACAGCCTGCGTATGTGCCGCCGTCGACAATCTACTATCCGGCTTTGAGAAAGCATACTTGCCCCTCGGTGAAGACTCTACCGACCCTCCTCCATCCCCGTCCCCAGACCCATACCCCGAGCCGGAACCAGACCCATACCCAGCCGAAACAACAGGCGAAGCATTCGGTGGTGTTCCAGGTGTACCAGGGGTCAACGGTAACGCATAGTCGGGTACAGGTACAGGGAGTAGAGGCGAGTTTAGGTTGATCATTCTCTCGTTTTCGTATCCATACTCTTGTTCTCGTTCTCGTTCTCGTTCTCGTTCTCGGTCGTAGGATGGTGAAGAAGCAGAGGAAGAAGAAGCAGAAGAAAGACCCATCAATGCCCTAGGCAGCGTCTGACTCTGGCTTTTCGCGTGTTGGTGTTGATGTTGGTGGTATGCGTGTCCTTCGTCCGACCTAGACCATCTCCCTCTAGCGTTGGTTACTCTACCAACACCTGCGTTGGCATTGGTACCAGCGCTCATAGAGCTCAAGATACTCCCATTCCTACTCAACAAATCCGACATTCTCCCCCCAGCACCAGACCCAGAACCAGACCCAGACCCCCCAGACATACCCGACATCCTCGAACCCCTCGACCCTCTCCTCCCAACTCCACCTCCACCTCCACCTCCATCCGAAGAACCATCCGGAGGAAGCTCGGATACAGGATAGGTCTCATACCTCTTGAACCTCTTGAGCACATTCCTAATCTCTTCATCAGAATCGTACGTATCCCGGTCTTCCTCATCATCACCATCACCATCACCATCATCAACGACGACACTCTGCTCAGACCCAGCCAACTGCTTCTCTCTCTCCCTCTCCAACTGTCTGAAAAACGCACGTCTGTGGACTTGTTCTCGTTCTCGTTCTTCTTCACCTTCGTCATCACTAGGGTCAACAACCTGAATCCCAACCATAGAACTATCCCTCTTATGTCTGTCGTATCTCCCGTTGGTACTAGGACTAACACCCCTCGTACCAGATTCATCAGAAGAAGAAGGAGGTATCTGCAAAGCATACAACTCTCTATACCTCGGCACCTTGACTCTACTCTCGAAACCTCCTGCTCCTGCTCCTGATCCCGGAGCAGAAACAGACGGAGGCAAAACAGGCCTCATCGGGAACGGAGACTCTTTTCCTCTCTTGACAGGCGTCACTGACCGACTCGGATTCGGACTCGGCGTGACATTGACGTTTTGTGATTGTGATTGTGATTGTGGTACCGGTGCAGAAACAAGCGAAGAAGACGAAGAAGAGTTGAGTAGCGTCAGTCCCGAGACCTCGGTAGCAGGAGGAGGATAAGCGCTTTGCTGTGCTGAAAAGTACCCGTTTTCAAATGAATGAGAATGAGAGTCTTCGCTGGCACTTGTACTGCCTACGACAGCTTTGCTATTCCTCGCGGCGCCTGAATTGGGACTTGCGCCGGGAGGGATCTCGGGAAGAGGAGAGGTGGGCGGTGGACTGGGAGGTGGGATTTCGTGTCCGTGATGTGAGAATACGGAAGTGTTTGGAGGGGGAAGGCCTGGAGAGGGGACGATGTAGTCTGTTGAAGGGACGACACCGTGTTCGTGATCGGGAGAAGGCGAGTGAGAGTTGGGAATAGGGGAAGGAGAGTGTGAAGAGTTGGTGTTGGGGTGTAGCTTGGAATTGGCACGAGAGAGAAAGCCGAATGCAGAGAGGAGGCCGGTGTTCGAATTTGGTTGGGGAGATTGGGAACGGGATGGTTGTGGGTCGTCTGAATAGATGGCTTTAGCACGTATGGTTTTGATATGTAGTTGATACTCACCTGGAACTACGACAAAGGGAGAGCTAGCTTCTGAAGGAGGACTCTGTTGAATGAACAAAGGCCCAGGGAGTCGCCTGTTGCCTTTGACAGTCGAAGCGGAAGACGTCGCGGTCAAACTCGACGGAGCGGGCGATGCTGTCCCAAATGACCGGGTAGGCGAAGTGGGTCTTCCACTATCGACAGGATAAGAAATGATCGGTTTCTGTTTTGGTGGAGAAGTAGAAAACTTTGAAAGGATGGAAGTAGGGGGAGTTGAAGACTGGGACAGGAAGGTAGGAGCAGGACTGGCATAACCTGGGCGCTCGCCAGAGCTGTAGCTATCGCTGTCATCTCTGAAGCGAATAGCAGGAGTGCTACGGTTGGAGGACAGACTCTTGTTGATCGAAGTCAAGAGGGATGATTGTCGACGGAGAGGCAAGACTGTATGGTCCTTTGGAGTCGGCACTGTCGGTGTTTCGGGGGAACTTGGTGCAGCGAGCGGTGGGTCAAGTGTGGCATTGTGGTTGAAATCGCCGAGGGTAGTCGCAAACCTCTCCGCTATAGGCAGCCTAAACACCGGTGGTGGAACCGGCACAGCTGGGACCTCTTCAAACTTGGGTTCGTCCTCGCTGACGGTGGACTTGGACCTATTGCCCAGTCTGAAGAAGCGTTTCTTAGACTTGTTTGTAGATGAAGACATGTACCCGTCGTCGGTCTCATAGTCTGTGTCTGCTGTTGTCTTTTTCTTCTTTCGGAGTTTTGTGCGTGGTTTGTGTTTGTTGGCCGAGTCGGTCTCGTAGCCAGGATCTAGTTGGTGTGGTTTGCCCTTGTCTGCAGCCATGGTAGAAGAGAAGAGAGAGAATAAATGTACAGCTCAGTCTGCTCGTCCTGCGACCAACTGGATACCAAAAACGAGTGAAAGCCGTGTGTCCTATTTCATAAACAATCAACCTCGTGACGTAAGTTACCTCCGTCAACTTGAAATCCGTTTCGTCACTTTCTGTCCACTCTTTTGCCATGGTGACTCTTTCCAATCCCGTTTCAGCGCCTTTCCTTCTCTCTGATTTCTACCCCCAACACTTTCTTGATCTCGTTCATCATCATCATTCCCAGGCACCTACAGCGGGAAGCAAGAGCATTGCATTTTCCCTCCTACCATTTACGACCTCCAAAGTTCATGCGATACGTCTGCCACGTCGGCTTTGTCCTGGTAACTGTCTTGCAGGGCCGCCACCACACATGAAATGTCAGCTTTACTTTACTTTCACTTCTACTTCCGCATCTACTCCCGGTGCATTCTTTGTTTCAAGAGAGAGAAGTACTCGCAGTGCGGCCCGTCGAGGCACTAGCCTCGGATTCCGAAATAATAACATCAAGCTGCGTTAATTAAGAACCGGCTATACTTCAAGTTACTGCGTCTTTTTCCCCTGCTTGCGCGTACACTGCTTATTCAACCAGTATACCCATACCCACATCAAGCCCTTACTCATTCCCAATCACAAACCCGAATAGACCGTGGGTGGACAAGCGGGTGATGCTCTCTCTCTCTGATCTTTGGTCAGTCCCGTAGCTAGGGTCCCCGTCCTTTTCTTTGGGGGATCAGGTTCTTGTCCCATTGTGATTGATGCGCTGTGTTCTCGACGCCCTACATAGATATCGAAATAGGCTTAGGATAGGCGCGGGGTCTATAATTACTAGGTACCGAGTTCGATAATCCCGATGCCTAGAACATATTTCATTGATGACGGGCTCTAGTTTGATTGGGTCGTTACTTAGTCATTTGATGTACTACTTACAGTATTGAACAGCAGGCTTTCACTGCTAGTCATTACATCTGTTAAGTACCACTTGCATAAGCAAGTACGCATCATGATATTTCGAAGGACTCGGGAGCAGCCCGAGGAGACAGATCTCAACATACGAGTAGCTATAGTGGTAAGTATCATATCATATTCCGAAATCCCCGAGCCTACCACTTACGTCGAATCATTCTACTGCCTGAATCAAGGCAATCATGGCACTCTAATAAAGGTACCTAATTAGCTTCCAATTCGTTATCGCCGTGTACACATATCTACTCCCATCTATCTGTTATGATTGCTTCCAACCTGGCTTGTTCCTTGCCTACTTCTCCTTCCCCGTACATCCAGTCGTTTAGATACGGCTTTCCCCGATCGAACAAAACAAAACAGACACCGAAGTCGGTCCCGACTTCAACGATCATCTGCCAGCGTAGACAGGAGACCGTCTATTCTGACCGATCGTAAGTATTATTGATTCATCGTCAACGACTCCATACCTACCGCCAAGGGTCCGGGGATACGATACACGCCCGTCTGTAGGAACGAAAATGCTTTGACTCTGTGTAAAAGCTTCGTTATGTGACTAATTCTATTTGCCCCTTCAAGCACGCTGGGATGGCCGAGTCGTTAAGGCGAGTGATTTGAATTACAAATTCTATCACTTGGGCGTTGCCCGCGTAGGTTCAAATCCTGCTTCCAGCGAATAGCGTCCGGATTGTGTCTTTTTGTTCCTTCTTTCCTCTTGACACTGAGAAAGGAACAATGGGAAAATTCAGTTCCTTTGTCAAGTACAAAAATTAGAATTTCCGGCTGAAATTTGAGTACTAATATTACTTATTGCATACAACTCTCTCTCTGACACTAACTCACGGCTGTAAGAAACAAAATCAACCAGATGCGGAACTACTATGATCATCGGCGTTCTATTTTCCTGTTCACTTACATCCGTTCAGACAACTCTAGAGTCATATTACGAGGACCCATTCTTACTTGTCTCAATCGCGTAGTAAACTCATTTTGCAAGTATAGATTTAAATAATGACATCCGGGGTATTTACTCCGCATTGTTCCAAGCACTGATCATATCAGCGTATCAGCGCTGCAGCCATTGCATTTAATGCCGGCGGGTCAGTGTATGACCTCGAACTTGTCACGCGTAGTCATGGCCTACTATCTTTAATTTACGGAATTTTGGTTACAAGTATTTGTGGATTCACAAACAAAACGTCCTCTGTAAATCTTTTGAAGGCCCTGATCATAAAAGTAGAAATGGAGCTATGGAGAAATCAAGTTGAGGCTATAGAAAAACAGAGAGGAAACGTCAATATATGCTGAGCAAGTGCTGTGCAATAAATTTTTACTGCTCCATATCAGTGTCAATCCATCTAACAGCCTTCATTATACACAAGAATTGTCAATGATTCGTGTCATCCCATGGATCTAGAGTAGCCATGGCTATTTTAGTATACCCATACTCATACCTACAATTACCTGTACCCATTTGATGGGTGTGGATTTTTTGATTGGGAATAGGTGGCACTAATAATAAATTATATACAACTATTTTACATATTTACAATTTCAGATGTGGCTGAGTAATTGAGTAGTTAATACCCATCTTCATCTTCATCTTCATATTCATACCCATCCTCATATCCATCTTCATATCCATCCTCATACCCATCCTCATATCCATCCTCATATCCATCCTCATCCTCATACCCATCCTCATACTGTTGATGTCTCTGTTTCAGATATTCCAAGTAATGATCCCTCAACTCCAGTTCCAACTCTAATCCATTTCTAGCCAAACTCCAAAAGCACTTTTCAACTGTGGATGTAAACACATCAACCCAATCATGTGCCAACTTGGTATAGATTGGTTTTGTCTGGAGTGTAAATTTTCCAAGTTTTACACATGAAGCATTGTCATGTTGTACACATCTGGATTGGACCATTGAAAGGATAATCCCAGGATCTGGTAATCCAGGATCATATGAATCTGTTTCCTCTGGAGACACATCTGCCTGGTTCAGCATGATCTCAAGGCTCTCCAAGCAAGGCAAGAGAACAGGTGCTTGGGGACCCTCTGAGATGGTCAGGTCTTGGAAAAACCGGTCAGTCACCACCATGTTTTTTGTCTGATCAAACAGTGACAAATGTGTGAGGGTAGGAATGAGTGACAGTAACTGGAGCAATGCATCATCATCCATAATGACAGAATCTAGACAAAGAGACTCCAAGCTTTGGCAACATGGCCTTTTAATGAAAGATATAAGGTCATTTGTAAAGTCATGTTGTCTTTCAGCAGATTGAAAAGGCACAATGTCCAGACGTAAGGCTTTGAGAGAAGAGATATTGTTAGATAACACAGAGAATATCTGGGGAATGGAGGCTGTAAAGTCCTTGTGCCAATAGTATGCAAATTTAATATGAATGGATTTCAATGAAGGTGAGGTGGGAGTCTCTAGCAAAGGACTTGACACACTACTACTGGGTTGGAACATAATATGCTCCAAGCTTGGAAATGATGCCAAAATTTTCTCGAGTTCTTCAGCAGTGCAGTCTGCCCAGGATGAGATAGACAAAGATGTTATCTGTTGGTGTGGGAGTCTGGAATATTTGTAAAACTTGTGTAGTTTGACAGTATGAAGTTTCGGAGCAGATGCAAAACTACCAAAAAATAGATTTGAGCGCCGTATGTCATCGTCTTTAGACCATCCAAGTTGGAGAAATTCAAGGTTTGCATAAACCTTGGTAGTATTGTCTGAAAGGGGGTGTGATATCATGTGTCCCATACTTGTGAATACCCCCCATGACAACCTAAAGAACACATTGTACCATCGGTTGCTCTCATTTACAAGTAGTTGTAAAATTTTGAGATTGTCAGAGCTCAAGGAACGAGATAGAAGAACTGAGGCTTCATACTCAGAATATTCATCTGCAGTCACCCTGAGCCACAGAGGTGCTGTCCCTGAATAACGGAGAAACATCTTGATGGTAGCACTATTAACAAAATTCCGTGGCCTTTTACCCAGGTTGACCGATATCCGAGACCACAGATCAGGCATTCATGTTGTTATATCTCTCCAGTGCCTGCAGGTATTGAACAGATTGATTGGAGGCTTATCCAATTCATTCCATATTGATTCCGTACGTGACAGATCCTTCCAGTGAAAATCAAGGACCAAGGTGAAAACCTTCATCATTAGCTCTGGTGGCAAATGGTGGATGGTGACCTGGGGCGGATTACATTGTGTAGTCTGCATCTGTTATGATATGGGGTTGGCACACATAAGTATCTTATCAGAACACAAAAAAATGGCTTACATGTGCAGTAAGAAGTCAAAGAGGCTTAAGTTTGAGTCAATGAAAGCACCTGCACACGCTGCTAGAGTGATGGGAGTTTGAGGACAAACTCCCAGACAGCCCCATGATGTCTTATTATTACCGTTTGCTGTTTTGTCCTGTTTGAACTGCACGGGTACCTTTCCCGAATATCAGGCTATCTAGTTACGAGACCGGAGGTTTACCGAAGGTCTCGTCCTTACTCTCTGCCGGCTTTCCATTGGCATCTCCATTAGGAAAGTGACAATGTGACTTTCCAGGGGCAACTCATCATTGCCAACAGTTTACGGCCTTGTATTTGCCACACGAGGTGATGGCCCACTCAAGATGGGGAGAAATAAAACCCTTGTCAACTTCAATTGATGGAGGGTGGATGGGTCCTTTAGATCCTGCCTATGGTATAAGTTCACTTTGTTAACTAGCTATAGACTTAACCCTTCTCTGAAGGCCCAATTGTCATCAAATCCGGCAATAGTACTTGTATCCTATGTCCCCATGATTGATCATCAACTCGAACTCGCTAGACTGACATCCTGATCAGTATCATCTATTTTATTTTTTAGATGCTGGAAACACCGCGGAATTGACTACAGAAATCTCGGAGAAGTTGGCACTGAAGTCAATGAATGAATTCTGTGTGATTCTGCAATCCGCAGCTTACAGCCGATTATTCGGTAAAATGATTTTTCCGGCAACCCGTTTGTAAAAGTAGGATTATCCGTGACATGTCAACAATTCAAATTTTGGCTACTTAACCCTAGATACCCATGCTACATTCCAGTAAATCATTATGTCTTTGAATGAATCTCTCAAGACTCAGAGCATCAGACCTTGTTTTAGTTATAGAATCCATACTGCAAACAGCAGTTTGTTACTCAACTTATGGGGTTTATGCAACATTGTGCTGTTTATTTGTTTACCAATTTTTATAAGTAATCTTCTATGGATGCGGGTACTAATATTAGAACTGCACAGATCACAAAAAAATGAAAAATCAAGAATTCAACATGGTCTTTTCTGTGTAACAGCCTTGATGTTTTTGGCATCAACATCAAGTGTCATCCTACAATGTGTCTTGAAAATGAAAAGATTAGAATTAATCATTCATAGTCTATCAGACCTACAACACATAAATCTGATTTCGGAGAAAATTGAAATTGCAGTTAGATGCATATCAAGAGCAAATGTATGAATGTTTTTTTCCATTGCAAAATTTGTGGACTAATGATCATTTAGTAAGTCCTAGGAGAGGCTATTGTTGTCTGGAGAACTTGGATATTCTTTTCCTATAATATCCCTATTAAAGCTGTACTGGTCATTTGCATGATCAACTCTGCTGGTATGTTACAATCAAGTAGACCCATTATTCTTTTAAAAATTATCTTCAGTAGGAACATATTTGGACAATACTGGGACTTTGTCCAATCTTTTAATCATGACAATTCCTCTATTCATAACAAATCTTGTGTCAACTCTTCTCATTGGATACAAGGCATGGTGAGGAAGTGTGTTAAATACAAAATGTCAAGTTTTAAATGCAGTGCATACAGGTGTCATCACAGACAGATTTAGAAAAATTTCAGCCTGAGTATTAATTCAACAAGAAAAGTACAAAAAGTCCTATCCCTTCTAGTTGAATCAGGATTTATTTACAGCATTTCATGGGTAATGTTGTTGTTTTTGAGTGAGCACAATGAATAACTATTTCAATCATTTCTCTAGGTTATCTACATTGTTATAGCCTCAGTTGAAGGAAATGAAATTCTATTTGGGATCTATGTAGCTATCATACCCAATATTTCTGCGAGTCTGTTTTTATTACCCTCAAGTGGTTTTTTCTTAAAAATATATCAAGGGAATTTATCCTGTTCTCATTTTCTTGGCAGTAGCTCTCGAAAAGAATAGAGGTGATACTACAGATAACACATCACTCTCCCAGCCAATGCACTTTGCTCCAGCTGCAACTGTGACTGAAGTAACAATGATTGTTCAATTTTGCCTGTTTAACAATTAGTTTATTCCTCTACCCCCAAATCCAACTTGGCAGACAGTAAATAATGTCACAGTCAAACTATGGTTTAGACCAAATGTTGTGAAAAAGGTCTTATCAAGGAATGTCCAATACTGTCTACATAGACTTCCACTCAATTATTGATTTCTCATCACATACCCATAATCTGTATTACTTGAATACTTTTATACTTGACCATTTGATAAGGAACATAAATATCAGTTCATGCAAGTATACAGTAAAGTGAAATAATTGAGATAATTGACTGTAATAGATATGAGTCTAAAGTAATCCACAACATTCTCTGCATTACCTATTTCTTTGACTGGATAAGTGGTGTTTCAGGGTAATTTAGCCTAATTCACTAATTATATTTTTCCACATAATCCAAGACATATTCACCCTTGTCCCCATACCCATATTCATACTCATACTGTTGACACCTCTGTTCCAGATCCTCCAAGTAATAATCCTTCAACTCCAGCTTCAACTCTAATCCATTTCTAGCCAAAACCCAAAAGCACTTTTTAACAGTAGCTGTAAATACATCAACCCAATCATGTGCCAACTTGGTATAGATTGCATCAGTATTTTGACAATTTACTGGTTTTGCTCGGTACCAGCTGGCACCAAGTAAAACCAATAAACCAGTTACCAGTGCACCGACCGAAAATTTTTGCTACCAGTAAACCATCTGCAAAGTATGCTCAATGATCACAGTAAGTGCGGAAGACATTACAAATGGTGTCTGCATCGCCTTGGCATCACTTACCATGTTGCCAAGACTGTTCCTGACATTCTATAATGTCAAATAATTAGTGTTGTCGTTGTCAGGGACAATGTTCGGGGTCTATGCGACGCATTCCCGGCACAGCATCAACGATCCCGACAAATTGCGCACGGTGTTGCTAAAAATGGTTTTTGTACATCTCAAATCAATTGTTCAGCTACACACAAGCATATGCTATCATATACACCAGTTTGTTGTTAGTTAGATTTTCTACCTGCCATACCAGTGATAACCAGTGACCAGTATTTTGTCAAAATACTGATGTGGTTTTGTCCAGAGTGTAAATTTTCCAAGTTTTACACATGAAGCATGGCTATGTGGTACACATCTAGATTGGACCATCAAAAGAATAAGCATAGGATCTGGTAATCCAGGATCATATGAATCTTTTGTTCCCTCTTTCCTCTTGAGACTGAGAAAGGAACAATGGGAAAATCTCTTTTGTCATGTACAAAAATTAGATTTTCAGGCTGAAATTTGAGTACTAATATTACTTATTGCATACAACTCTCTCTCTGACACTAACTCACGGCTGTAAGAAACAGAATCAACCAGATGCGGAACTATGATCCATCAGTATTTTTGACAAATATCTGCAGTTAGTACCGACCATTTCCAGTTAACCGATCACCAGCACACCAACCAAAATTTAATTTCCCACCAGTAGCCAATTTTCATCAGCGGTAGCAACAGTGGGCTCCAGTCATATATTCTCGTTAAATCACATCCAGAGGTTAACAATGCAGTCATACTAATAATACCATGAACATGCGGTACTGTAAGAATACAAGATGAAGATGGGGTAAAATGCAATTTTTGGTGCACCAGTAGACCAGTCACCAGCTTTGAAAAATTCTGATGCCGTCGTTCTATTTTTCTGTTCATTTACATCCGTTCGGACAGCTCTATAGTCGCATTACGAGATCTCGTTCTTAGTTGCTTGTCTCGATCGCGCAGTAAACTCATTCTGCAAGCTTAAGTACATCACGGACATTCGGGGTGTTCGCTCCGCCAAGCACCAATCATATTAGCGTATCAGCGTTTAGTAGTCATTGCATTTAAAGTATGACCTCGAACTTGTCATGCATAGAGATCTTTAGAAAAAACAGAGAGGAAACATCAAACTATGTATATGTATATGCTGAGCAAGTGCTGCGCAGTAGATTTTTACTGCTCCATATGGGTACACTGAAATAGCCATGACTGCTCTCTAGATCAACTGAAGCTGCGAATCATTGCAAATTCGTACATACCAACGACTGTCTTGGTATCGTCAGTCTGGTTCTTGAGACTAGCCAATTCATGTGTATAATGAAGATTGCTAGACGGCGTAGCCATCGTGATTATGTTAGGATTGCTTGACCAGCTTACTTGGCCAGCTTCGATGTTTTGGCTCGTTCAAGCCGGTTGGCGAGCCCAGCAAGTTACAATGAGACCTGCCCGAGGTGTTTTCGTGACAAGTTACATTTATTATTGATCAGCCTTTATTTTTTACAATTCATTAATAAAGTATGGGTTTGACTCGCTTGTAGCTTGGCAGCAGGTGAAAAAGCTGCGCAAGCCAGTCAATTAAACCACGGCTTTTCACGATGTACATTGACATCGGTACTCATACCTGTACCCATTTGGTGGGTATGGATTTTTCAATTGGGAAAAATGCGGAATAGAATAATAAATTATATACAACTATTTTACATACAATTTCAGATGTGACTAGTTAATATGCAGCCTTCACTAAACATGTGGTTGGAAGCATTAATATCAATAATTCTACACCTTAATACCTAGTGCATTGGGATGCTGAAAACACACTATTATCTAAAAATGATACTTATTCTGGATTGTACGCGTGAAAAAACAGTTCTGGTAAAGTAATTTATCCGACACGGTCGTCCATAACAACGTTTGATGTGAAACCCGTTTGTAAAAGCAGTGAACGTAGGATTATCCATGTTACGTCAACAATTCAAATTTTGGCTACTTTAACCCTACCTGTGCCACATTCCAGTAACTCATTATGTCTTTGCACGAATTTCTCTCAAAACTCAGATCATCAGACCATATTGTAAGTTATAGAATACATACTGCAAACAGCAGTCTGTTACTCAACTTATGGGGTTTATGCAACGTTGTGCTGTTTATTTTTTTACCAGTGTTCGTAAGTACTGATCTTCTATGGATGCGGGTACTGATATTAGAACTGCAGATCACAAAAAAATGAAAAGTCAAGAATTCAGCATGTTCTTTTTTTTGTAACAGCTTCGATGTTTTTGATATCAACGTCAAGTGTCACTTTACAAAGTGTCTTGACCCTGCAAAGAGTAGAATTAATCATTCACAGTCCATCAGACCAACAACATATAAATTCAACTTTGAAGAAATTTGAAATTGCAAATGTATGAGTGTTTTTTTCCATTGCAAAGTCTATGAGTTGATAGTCATTTAGTATATTCTAGGAGATGCTATTGTTGTTTGGAGAGCTTGGATATTCTTTCCATATAATATCCCTATCAAAGCTATACTGGTCATTTGCATGATCAGCTCTGTTGGTATGTTGCATTCAAGTAGATCAGTTATTTTTTCAAAGTATCTTTAGTAGGAACAAATTTGGATGCCTTCTACAGTATTGAACAAACAGTTGGCAATGCCAAGAATTTTTCCAATCTTTTGATCATGACAATTCCTCTATTTATAACAAATCTTGTGTCAACGCTTCTCATTGGATATAAGGCATGGTAAGGAAATGTGTTAAATACAAAATGTCAAGTTTTTAAATGTAGCATATCCAGGTATCATCGCAGACAAATTCAAAAAAATCTCAGCCAGAGTATTAATTCAACAAAAAAAGTACAAAAAGTCCTGTCCCTTCTAGTTGAATCAGGACTTATTTACAGCATTTCATGGGTAATGTTGTTGTTTCTGAGTGAACACAGTAAATAACTATTTCTCTAGATTATCTATATTGTTATGTTCTTGGTGAAGGGCAACGAAATTCTATTTGGGATCTATGTAGCTACCATGCCCAATATTTCTGTGAGTCTGTGTTTTTATTACCCTCAAGTGGTATTTCCTTATAAATAAATCAAGGGAATCTATCCTATTCTTGTTTTCTTGGTAGTTGCTCTTGAGAAGAATAGAGGAGATACTACAGATAACACATCACTCTCCCAGCCAATACAATTTGCCCCAGCAGCTGATTATTCGGATTTATCTTCTTAATAATGAGTTTTTTCCTCTACCCCCAAGTCCAACTTGGCAGACAGTAAATAATGTCACAGTCAAACTATGTTTTAGACCAAATCGCGTGGAAAAGTTCTTATCAAGGACTTGAAGGAATGTCCAATTATTTCAACTGTCTACATAGACTTCTACTCAATTATTGATTTCTCAACACATACTCATACTCAGATTTGATTATGTAATTTTTCTTAATATTACTTGAATACTTTTATACTTAATCATTTGATAATCCCCTACCCCTATTCTAGGTTTCATTTTACTTGACTAACAGGCCCTATATGGCTTAACTAGTGGATATCATCTACACTAGCATTTTATGATAACTATAATTGTTAGGATATTTTAATTAGTTTGTAAATCATTTATCTTGTTATGGGACTCTCAGTCTTAAGTAGTAATGAAAGGAATGTGGGCCATCGCTTTGCGTGGCAGGTACGAGGCCGTAATCCGTTGGTTGAGATGCCGAGGATGCCAGAAGTTAATGATATCATCGGATTGTAGCTATGGTTAGGGCTACCATATGGAGATGCCCGTGGAATTCGCTTAGCGAGCCAAGGTTTAGTAAGGACGAGTCCTCATAAATTCGGCCTCGTAATAATAGTAGTTATGTAATTAGATAGCCCAAGGGATACTGAGGGTCGTTAAGACGAGTGATTTGAATTACAAATTCTATCACTTGGGCATTGCCTGTGTAGGTTCGAATCCTGCTTCCAGCGGTAGAATGGTACACCTCGCCTTTTTTTCATTCGGCTTTTCTCTTGACACCGAGAAAGGAATAATGCATAATTCAGTTTTTCTGGTCAAGTACAAAAATTAGAATTTCGGGCTTCAACTCGAGTACTTATCATATACAACTTTCTCTCTGACACTTCATTTTCTAACTCACAGCTATAAGAAACAGAATCAATCAGATGCGGAGCTATGATGAGTTGGCATTCTATTTTTCTATTTACTTACATCCGTTCAGACAGCTCTAGAGTCATATTACGAGGACTCGTTCTTACTTGTCTCAATCGCGTAGTAAACTCATTTCGCAAGTATAGATTCAAATAATGACATCCGGGGTATTTACTCCGCATTGTTCCAAGTACTGATCATATCAACACTGCATTCATTGTATTTTAATGCTGACCGGGTTAGTACGGCCTCGAACTCGTCACACATAGTGATGGCTTGCTTTCTATGATTTCTGTTTTCTCTTAGAACTTTGGTTATAAGCGTTTGTGCAATATGGTGGAATTTATGGTGAATTTGGAGCAGAAATTTCTTGTCGAGAGTCAAACTCACAAACAGAACGTCCCCTGTAGATTTTTTGAAGGCCCTGACCATTGAAGCTGTGGAGAAATCAAATTAGAGCTACGGCGAAATCAAACTGGGGCTGTGGAAAAACAGAGAGGAAACATCAAAATATGTGCTGTGCAATAAATTTTATTGCTCCATACAACGTCAATGGACCCAGCTTGAGTACGCTATTTAATAACCTTCTTTATATACAATTTATCAATGATTTCAGCCTCGGATTCCATGGATCTGTTTTGTCGTTCAAGTTTTTGTATGGGGCTACTGAAAGAAAGGTCGCTTCTAACTGAGCCAAGTTTATTGCAGCTAGAGAGCAGCCATGACTATTTTAGTGTGCCCATACACATACCTACAATTACCTGTACCTGTTTAGTGGGTATGGATTTTTTTGAGCGGGAAATAGGTGACACTGATAATGAATTATATACAACTATTTTACAATTTCAGATGTGGCTGAGTAATTGAGTAGCTAATATGCAGCCTTCACTAAATATGTAGAATCGTTAACTTGCTCAAGTACTCGCAGGACCTACTAGTGGCAATGTAGCAAGCCAAGTACATAATTACAAAAAAATAAATAGACACCAGTTCAGGCAGGTGGGTAAATTGGCTGTCCTTGTGGTAACTAGGTATACTGTACCATTTCGAATAAGTGTTCAGTGGGTTTTGCCTGTTATGTTTTTCCCCCTCAGTTCATTCAGTTCAGTTGTTGGGGTGATGTGTTATGGATCAAAATTTCAGTTCATTTTTCAGTTCAATACACTTTTATCCACTAGAATTTATGGCCAGAAGTACCTTTAGAGGTGTGTTTCTTGGCTTTTCAAATGGGTGATTAATTGAAATGGGGGCTGGAGCCTTACAAAAAAGTCTTTTGTATTCCAAAACCTGTAAAAACAGTGCTTAACAGTTCTATTTAGAGATTTTTTGATTTTTGGCTGTAGAATTTCTTAAAAAGGAATGTTCGTGATGCAGTTCGGTATCTAGTGTTACGCGTTACTATCTACCAAAAATGAACAGTTCAGTATCCAGTGTTACGTATTACTGGACACTTATTGGAAATGGTACAGTATACAATGAGAATTAGAACAAGGCTTGCCCGGAGCGACACCTAATGAAAGACAAACGTCTTTTGCCATGTGGAAGGGTATCAATTTCGTTTTTCATCCAGAGTACCAACGATTTCAAAGAGGAATAAACAGTTAAATATTTAATTTCTGCTTATACCAAACATGGGGAAGCCATAATTTTCAAGATACGAGGTATAGTATTTTAGACACCAGTTGGTCTAGGTTAGTTTTATACTCGGGCTGTCAATCTGGGACCCATACCCATACTCATCAAACCCGAACCCATAATCCACAAAAATCCCGGCCATACCCATGCTGTTCCCTAATCACAGCAACCGCAGTCTATTTAAAAAGAGCTTTTGTAAAAGCAGTGTCGATTGCAGTGAGGATATCTGCACGTGAATCATGTCTTTGCATGCATCTTCCTCAAGACTCGGAGCTTCGAGTTTTGATTGTACTTGCAGGATTCGCACTGCAAACAGCAAAGTACTATTTGAATTATAGGATTTATGCAACGTTGTGTTGTTTGTTTGCTTTCAAATACTTGTAAGTACTAATTTTCTGTGGATGTGGGTGCTGACGGTAGAAATGCGCAAAAGATTATAGAGTCAAGAGTTTGACATGGCCTTTTTTGTAATGGTTTTGATGTTTTTGACATCAACATCAATTGAAATTCTATCGTGACTTTGGAAGTATATGATCAATCATTCAACTACACCTTAACACCTAGTGTATTGCGATGCTGGAAACACATTATTATTTCAAAATGATGCTTATCCTGGATTATACATGGAAAGAAACAGTCGTTCTGTTAAAATGATTTATCTGACACTATTGTCCATAACAACGCTTGATGTAAAACCCGTTTCTAAATGCAGTGAGTGCAGGATTATTCGTGTTATGTCAACAATTCAAATTCTGGCTACTTAACCCTACCTGTACCACGTTCCAGTAGCTCATTATGTCTTTGCATGAATCTCTCTCAAAACTCAGATCGTCAGACCTTGTTGAAGTTATAGAATCCATACTGCAAACAGCAATCTGTTACTTAACTTATGGGGTTTATGCAACGTTGTACTGTTTATTTGTTTACCAATTTTTGTAAGTACTGATCTTCTATGGATGCGGGTGCTGATATTAAAACTGCACAGATCGCAAAAAAATGAAAAGTCAAGAATTCAACATGGTCTTTTTTTTGTAACAGCTTTGATGTTTTTGATATCAACATCAAGTGTCATTCTACAAGATGTTTTGACCCTGAAAAGATTAGAGTTAACTATTCACAGTCCATCAAACCAACAACATATAAAATCAATTTTGGAGAAAATTGAAATTGCAAATATATGGATATCAAAGGCAAATGTATGAGTGTTTTTTTCCATTGCAAAATTTACGAATTAATGGACATTTAGTATGTTCTAGGAGATGCTATTGTTGTCTGGAGAGCTTGGATACTCTATCCATATAATATCCCTATTAAAGCTGTGCTAGTCATTTGCATGATCAGTTCTGCTGGTATGTTGCATTCAAGTAGACCCATTACTTTTTTCTAAAATACCTCTAGTAGGAACATATTTAGATGCCTTCTACAGTATTGAATTAACAGCTGGCAATATCGAAAAATTTTCCAATCTTTTCATCATGATGATTCCTCTATTTATAACAAATCTGGTGTCAACACTTCTCATTGGATATAAGGCATGGTAAGGAAGTGTTATAAATACAAAATGTCAAGTTTTCAAATATAGCATATCCAGGTGTTATCGCAGACAAATTAAAAAAAATCTCAGCCTGAGCATTAATTTAACAAGAAAAGTACAAAAAGTCTTAATCCTTCTCGTTGAATCAGGATCTATTTACAGCATTTCATGGGTAATGTTGTTGTTTTCAGTGAGCACAATAAATAGCTGATTCAATCTTTTCTCTAGATTATCTTTATTGTTACATTCTTAGTTGAGGGAAATGAAATTCTATTTGGGATCTATGTGGCTACCATGCCCAATATTTCTGTGAGTCTGAGTTTTTGTTACCCTCAAGTGGTATTTCCTTATAAATATATCAAGGGAATTTATCCTGTTCTCATTTTCTTGGTAGTAGCTCTTGAGAAGAATAGAGGTGATACTATAGATAACACATCACTGTCCCAGCCAATACACTTTGCCCCAGTTGCAGCTGTGACTGAAGTGAACAATGACTGTTGAAATTTGCCTGTTTAACTATTAGTTTATTCCTTTGCTCCCCAAGTTCAACTTGGCAGACAGTGAATAATGTTATAGTCAAACTATGAATTATTTTGAAGTTAATTTGAAGTTAGGCCACAATTATTTAAAAATTTGATGGCAAATCGAATCCAGAATGTGCTGAATACTTTCCTTATATACCAGACTCTGTGTCAAGTAGTATTCACTCTATCAATGAAATCATCAAGAAGCATCATTAACAAATCCAGCAATATACAGCAAACCTCATTTATTTGGAAGCTAACATAAAATGAGTTTCAATCATTGCAAGATGCCAGGGCTAATAGTGAGTAATCTTGAGTGATTTTGCCCAAATTACAAGACTCAGTCTGTCACCCCTATTATCTTGTGTTTTATATTCTTAAATTAAAATATATTACTTGTTTAAAGCTATACTGCCAAGAATTCAGCATACTATTGTGTATAATAACAATGATGAAGATAGAAAAATAAATATTAGTTCATGCCAGTATACAGTACAGTGAGATAATTGACTGTAATAAACATGTGTCTAAGGCATTGAAGTAATCCACAACATTTTCTGCAATGTGCATTGCCTATTCTTTGACTGGATAAGTGATGTTTCAGGGTAATTTAGCCTAATTCACTAATCATATTTTTCCACATAATCCAAGACATATCCATCCTTGTCCTCATAACCATATTCATCCCCATATTCATACTCATACTCATACTGTTGACACCTCTGTTCCAGATCCTCCAAGTAATAATCCCTCAACTCCAGCTTCAACTCTAATCCATTTCTAGCCAAACCCCAAAAGCACTTTTTAGATCTAAACACATCAACCCAATCATGTGCCAACTTGGTATAGATTGTTTCTGTCTGGAGTGTAAATTTTTCAAGTTTTACACATGAAGCACTGTCATATTGTGCGCATCTAGATTGGACCATTGAAAGAATAATCCCAGGATCATATGAATCTCGTTCTTCTGGAGGCATATATGTCTGGCCCAGCATGATCTCAAGGTTTTCCAGACAAGGCAAGAGAATTGGTGTTTGATGACCCTCCGAGATGGTCAGATCTTGGAAAAACTGGTTGGTCACCACCACGTTTTTTGTCTGATTAGACAATGACAAATGTGTGAGGGTAGGAATGAGTGATAAGAATTGGAGCAATGCATCATCATGCATAATGACAGAATCTAGGTGAAGAGACTCCAAGCTTTGACAACATGGCCTTTGAATGAAAGATATAAGGTCATTTGTAAAGTCATATTGTCTTTCAGCAGATTGAAAAGGTGCAATGTCCAGATGTAAGGATTTGAGAGAAGAGATATTGTTGGATAGTACAGAGAATATCTGCGGAATGGAGGCTGTAAAATCCTGGTCCCAATAGTATGCAAATTTAATATAAATGGATTTCAACGAGGGTGAGGTGGAGGCTCTTAGCAAAGGACTTGATACACTGCTACTAGGTCGGAAGGTAATATGCTCCAAGCCTGGGAATGATGCCAAAATTTTCTCCAGTTCTTCAGCAGTGCAATCTGTCCAGGATGAAATAGACAAAGACTTTATCTGCTGGTATGGGAGTTTGAAATGTTGGTTAAACTCGTGTAGTTTGATGGTACGAAGGTTTGGAGCAAATGCAAAGCTATCAAAAAATAGATTTGAGCACAATATTTCGTCATGTGTAGACCATCCAAGTTGGAGAAATTCAAGGTTTGCATAAACCTTGGTAGGATTGTCTGAAATGGGATGAGACATCAGGTATGTCATACTCGTGAATACCCTCCATGACAATCTAAAGAACACATTATGCCATCGATAGCTCTCATTGACAAGTAGTTGTAAAATTTTGAGTTTGTCAGAGCTCAGGGAACGAGATAGAAGAACTGAGTCTTCGTACTCGTAATATTCATCTGCAGTTACCCTGAGCCATAGAGGTGCTGTCCCTGAATAACGAAGAAACATTTTGATGGTAGCACTGTCTACAAAATCTTGCGGCTGATTTTTACCCAAGTTGACTGATATCCGGGACCATAGATCAGGCATTGATGTCGTTATATCTCTCCAGTGCCTGCAGGTATTGAATAGATTGATTGGAGGCTTGTTCAATCCGATTTCTTCCCATATTGACTCCGTGCGTGACAGATCCTTCCAGTGAGAATCACAGATCAAGGTGAAAACCTTCATCATGAGCTCTGTTTGCAAATGGAAAACAGTGACCTGAGACAGATTGCGGTATGGAGTCGGCATCTGTCATCGCATTTAAGGTTGGCACATGTAAGTACTTTACTCGAGTGTAAAAACATGGCTTACGTGTGTGGTAAGTGGAAGTCAAAGAAGCTCTGAGTCCAAAATCAACGAGAACACCTGCGCTAGGGTGGGGGAAGTTCAGGGACAAACTCCCAGGCAATCCTACGTCTTATTATCATCGTCTGTTGTTTCGTCCTGTTTGGGCTGCACGGGTACCTTTTCCGAACATCAGACTACATATCATTTAAGAAATAAAGCCCTTGTCAATTTCAATTGATGGAACCACGTAGTCCACTGGAGGATGGGTGGATCCTTTTAGTTTTTCAGGTCCTGCCCAACATATAATTTCACCTCTTTAACTAGCTATGGGCTTCACCTTTCTCTGGAGGCCCAATTATCACCAAATCCGGCGACAGTACTACTTATTCTGTCTCTCAAACTCCGATGACCTGATCAATATCATCTATTTTATTTGGCAGTAGGGGAAGATCTGATGGAAAATGCCGCAGAATTGACTGCAGAAATCTCAGAGAAGTCAGCACTGAAATCAATCAATGAATTCTGCATGATGCGGCCCGGCCCAAAAGTAAATTTATTTTGTCCCGTGACAAGTTTGCAGCTTCATTTCTGCGCTTTTCTGCATCAAATGTAAAATGGGTTTCTGTAGCCATTAGTAATGGGAAAAATGATTATTTGGACCTCCTCGTTTTTCGATAGTCCCCAGTCACACCACTCGGAGTCCTTTATCGGAGCAATACCGACCCTTTCAGAAGTTCATACTATGGGTGGAATCATTGTAGACCTATTCCAGCGATGTTTTCTGCGCCAGAGGGACCGTCCCTAATAGAATCGAGTCCGAACCTTAAACTAAAAGTCGAAGGCTCACTCATCAGGCAGTTAAGACTTTGCACAGCGGAAATTATGTCGAAGCATTTTTTAGATCAAACCCAAAAGGTTTGCTAGATATATTTAGTGGTGGCCGAGCAAGTTAGACAAGCTTATGGCTTTGAAAGCTGGCTGTTTCAGTATATATTGACAGTGGACTTGGGATCATCAAGGGATTCACATAAAAAGAAAGGTTTTGTATTCAGCAGACGGACAAACTTGCACATAATGTCGCAAATGCCTGATCAGGCATAACGCAACCTGACCGCCTGATCATGACGTATCATGTCTCCACAGTGAGTATCTTAGACCTGCTCAGTTCTGCTCAGGCATAATCAGAGGGTCATTTTCCATAAGCGTGTTATTACGTGCGCACTTACTACGACACAGGTGGTTTTTTCGGATGAAGGCACTGAAGTGGGGAAATCAAGGTAAGGATGCTATCTACACAAAATCCAGCACCCCGTGAGCTCTACACAAACAATATTGTTAACGTTAGTGCTCCACTAATTCAGAATCAGATGTGCATGCGCCTGCGTGAAATATTAGCAGCTCTATCTAAGTACACATATTTCTCAAGTACTTACTCTAACGGCATTTCCATTAGGCCATTCATATATATGACAGTATGCATGGAACCGAGATATTCATAAAAGAAAGGCTTTGTCGCTTTCAGCAGATGCCCCAATCAATTTATCCCTCAAGCATGAAGCTCAGAATATTTTTGCTACTCGTAAATCTTGCTCTATTGAAGGCAGACCAGATTCCCCTCTCGAATGACACTGCGGACTCTGTTCATTTATGCGTAAGTCAGGCCAGTAGGAACCAATATCTATTTTATCTACTATCAAACTATCTAGTGCAATACGCTCTCCGAAAGCCTGCCTTCGAAGGTTCATCTACCCGGATCAGTGGAATATGAGCACCAGCAGCATGATTATTTCTCCCTCCAACAAACCGAACTGCAGCCATCCTGTCGAGTGACTCCTACTACGTCCTCCGATGTATCTCTCATCATGAAAATTGTAACAACGAACTTGTGCCCTTTTGCTGTTCGTTCTGGAGGCCATTTATCTTGGCCAGGCTCTAATGTGGAAGGAGGGGTCACATTAGATCTCAACCAACTGACTACCATTGACGTTGACGAGACGCGAGGTACTGTAGGACTTGGTCCCGGCTCAAGATGGATGGCTGTATACACAGCATTGGAACAGTACAATCTTACAACTGTTGGTGGTCGAATGCCTGATGTGGGGGTTGGTGGATTTTTACTGGGCGGTGAGTACCTATCTCATATTTTTTGGGGTTTCTCACGGAGTTTGTAGGAGGAATCAGTTTACTTTCCTTTCAACATGGATTCGGATGCGATAATATCGTCAACTATGAGATAGTCCTTGCTGATGGAACCATTGTCAATGCCAACGCCAATTCCCATCCGGACCTTTTCTGGGCAATGAAGTTGGGGAGCACCAATTATGGCATTGTTACTCGCTTTGTCATGCGAATGTACCCACTGAAGGATGTATGGGGCGGTATCCGAACGTATCCGAGATTTCCTAAAGATACCCCACGACTCCTTGACAATTGGGTCTCATTCGCACGAGATAAAGCAACCGTCAGAGGGGAGCTTCAGGCAATTATCATGGGAAGATGGGAAGATGGCGGTGACGAGGTAGTGAGCGTTTGGCATGCCTCTTTGGACTCGGTTCCAGGGCCTCCCCTCACTGATACACCTGCAATTGGTGACTCTACCAGGATAACCAGCCTCCCAAAACTTGTGGAAGATCTTCAGTCCTCAGCTTTTGCGGAAAAGAAACGACATAGAATGTACACACTCACGGTCAAACTTGACGCTCTGTTCCTCTGGGATGTGCTTAATCATACTAAAGATATTTTCGACAAGCTAGAACATATCTCGGGTATGCATTGGGACCTCATTTATCAGCCTATCACCGGAGGATTCCTCACTAAAAGCTCCGAAACGGGAGGAAATCCGTTCAAAAGTGTCTTGGAGGAGTCCGATAAAGACTTAGCCCGTAGGGTATCCTTGATTGTTTCTGCGTATCAGTCTAACATCTATACTTGTAGTTATCCTTTGCTATATTTCATGGAAGGACGCGGCCGATGATGGAGTAATGAACCAGGCCACCCGCGACCTTGAGACTTGGAGTGAAGAGGCAGCTCGTGAACGTGATATTTTCAGCAATTACTTGTACCTCAATTACGCGAATGGTGAGCAACCGGTTTATGCTCGTTCCGTTAGCAAGAAGGATTTGGCAAAAATGATGAGTGTCAAACGAAAGTATGATGCAGAGGATATTTTGGGCCGGTTGTGGGCAGGTGGTTTCAAACTTCCTAAAGACAAGCCGGGAACTGTTATCGAGTCGTCACATATCGAACTGTAGGCGTATGCCATTTCACTAGATATTCACGAATTTCAAGAAAGAAATAGCATCACATCGTGATTCAAGCCGTCCAGAAAACCTGCGCATTGCAAGAAAGACAGGAACCACAAGAAACATCAGTCGAGCACGAAACCAAGTTATTGCAGCGTTTTAGCGTTAGAAGGTTTACAAGGTTAACGCGTGATAGGGGTAGCCGGAATACGGACCGCGCGGTAGAGATCTAGAGCGAAGCTCGAAAGAGTTTGTGGAACATTCCGTCGTACTCAGAGAAAAGTTGATGCACCTAGACACTGGAGAGAAGTCAATCCCCGTGACATTAAATACGGAAAGCTCCTGAGTCCACAGTGAAGGATGAAGTGTAAACGCGCGCCTTGTTGGCGATTTCGTTTTAGCTTTCCGTGTGCCCATCGACTAGCACTAAGATACTGTGAAATCCACGCATTTTCTGTGATGCTGAGCTTTAGAGCGTCCAAAGAACTCTCCTCAGGCTCATTCTTGAAAGACTTCGTACAGTGAAATCAGCGAAGCATTATTCAAAACAAACTAAAACGGCTTGGCTGAGCTCATGGACTTCCATGAGGCCATTCAGTAATTCACCTATGACGATAGACATAGAATCGAGGGGTTCATAAAGAAAGACTTTGTCACTTTACAGCGGACGAGTAGACTTGCCTAGTCAGTCTATCCCTCAAGCATGAAGTCCAGAATACTATTGCTACTCATAAATCTTGCTTCGTTGAAGGCAGACCAGACTCCCTTCTCGAAGAACACCGCAGACCCTGGTCATTTGTGTGTAAGTCAAGTTAATAGCATTCACTACTTTATCGACTATCAATCTATCTACAGTGTAACAAGCTCTTCGAGAGCTTGCCTTCAAAGGTTCATCTACCTGGATCAGTGGAATATGAGCGCCAGCAGTATGATTACTACTCCCTCCAACAAGCTGAACTGCAGCCATCTTGTCGAGTGACTCCTACCACGTCCTCCGATGTATCTCTTATCATGAAAACCGTAACAACAAATTTGTGCCCCTTCGCCGTCCGTTCTGGTGGTCACTCGGCTTGGCCAGGCTCTAATGTGCAAGGAGGGGTCACGTTAGATCTCAGTCAACTGACCATCATCGACATTGATGAGAAACGAGGTACTGTAGGACTCGGCCCTGGTTCCAGATGGAAGGCCGTATACGCCGCAATGGAACAGTATAATCTTACAGTTGTTGGTGGTCGATCGCCCAATGTGGGTGTTGGCGGATTTATGCTCGGCGGTGAGTGCCCCTATATTGTGGAAATTTTTTTGGTTCTCACAAAGTATGTAGGAGGAATTAGTTTACTTTCCTTCCGGCGTGGATTCGGATGCGATAACATTGTCAACTATGAGATAGTCCTTGCTGATGGAACCATCCTTGATGTCAACGCCACTTCTCATTCGGACCTTTTCTGGGCACTGAAATTAGGAAGCACCAATTACGGCATTGTAACTCGATGTCCGCACGTACCCACTGAAGGATGTATGGGGTGGTGTCCGAACCTATCCAGCCTCTTCTAAAGATACCCTACGGCTTTTTAACAATTGGGTCTCATTCGCACGAAATAAAGCAACCACTAGAGAAGAGCTTCAGGTCATTATCATTGGCGGCGGTGATGAGATAGTGAGCGTTTGGCATGCTTCCTTGGACTCGGTTCCAGGAGCTTCCCTCACTGATACTCCTACAATCGCTGATTCTACCAGAACAACCAGCCTTCTAAATCTTGTGGGAGATCTTCAGTCCTCAGCCTTTGTGGAGACAGGGCGTCGTAGAACATATACACTCACTGTTAAACTTGATGCTCCATTCCTTTGGGATGTCTTCAAACATGCAAAGGATATTTTCGACAAGCTGGAATATGTTTCGGGTATGCATTGGTACCTCATTTACCAGCCAATCACCAAAGGATTCCCCATCAAAAGCTCCGAAACGGGAGGGAGTCCATTCAAAGTATTTTGGAAGAGTCCGATGACGACCTAGCCCGTAAGGAGTTCTTGGTGTTTTTGGTATCAGTCTAACATGGAAACTTGCAGTTATCCTTTGCGATATTTCCTGGAAGGATGGAGTAATGAACCAAGCCATCCGCGATCTGGAGATTTGGAGCGAAGAGACAGCTCGCGAAGGTGGTATTTTCAGCAATTTCTTGTACCTCAACTATGCGCATGGTGAGCAACCGGTTTACACTCGTTCTGTTAGCAAGAAGGATTTGGTACAAATGATGAGTGTTAAACGAAAGTATGATGCAGAGGATGTTTTGGGTCGGTTGTGGGCAGGTGGTTTCAAGCTTCCTAAAGATAAGCCAGAAACTGTCATCGAATCGTCACATACGGAGCTGTAGGCATATGTCATTTCACTACGAATTTCAAGAAGGAAACAACGTCACATCGTGATTTAAGCCGTCCAGAGAACCTGCGCATTGCAAGAAAGACTGAGAAATTGCAGTTATTGCAGCGTCTTATTAGGCTCTGGATAGAGAATGTCAATCCCCGTGGCATTAAATCACGGAAAGCTTCTGAGTCTATGAAGGATAGAGTAGAAACGCGCCTGTTTCGTTCTAGACACATGAAGTGTTCTCGCAAAATGGTCCTTCCATGTGACCGTGTCGACTAGTAATATACCAAGGTACTGCGAAACTCACGCGTCTTTTGTGCCGCTGAGCTTTAGAGTATCTAAGGAACTAACTCTCCTCGAGCTCAGTCTTGAGGAATACGTTCTCACTCATGAAGGTGGGTGATCGTTAGGGACGCGTCGCGTGTCAACTGACTCAGTCGGCTCCGCCCGTGGGAAGTAATCACATGACTTCATATCGCGACCTCACACACGCGTTGTTTTTTCTCTTGTCCCCTCCATCATGCGAGAACCCAGCGTCTCGTATCACAACCAATCCATTCGAGCTCTTCCCTCTTCTATCGGAGCTCCAAGCTACCACCACTATCGACCATGGCTCCATCTTCGAAACGTCATCAACGTCATCTGTCCCAAAGTGAAAGAAGAACGAGACAGTCTGGACGACGCGTCCGACGACCCGGTACTCGTTGGTAACGGAAAGAAGAGAGCTTTGCCTGCTCCTTCCGGTTCCAAAAAGCGGTCGAAAACATTGTCTGGCTCTCCCCGCAATGAAACCAGCGGCAACCCCTATCCCGAAATGCCGGCAGGCTACGCCTATCCAGAGCTAACTTTTTTTGATGGCATGTCTGACGGACCGGATGAGCTGGGTGTACACGTCCATCATCATGTATTTGAGATCCAATTTTCGTCAGATGTTCCGGAACAAGGTTCCGCGACAGCGTTTGCCGGTAACGACTATGCCCACAAGGAGGACTGGGAAGCGGAAGAAAGATGGTTTATAGAGGAACTGAGAAGAATGTACGGAGGTGTTGCAGACCCTTTCACGATTGAACTGGGAGAAGTTGGGATCAGTACAATGCAGAGTGTTTCCTCCCGGTTTGTCGTAGCTTCGCCGTCGCCGTCTGGAGCTGCCCAGTGGCTTGTCCTTATACCAGCATGCGACCCAGATGGGGTCGATGTGGATGCGTTGGACCTTCACAGAAGCTCAAGAGACTTGCTTCATGCATTTATCACCCTTTCCAAACAAAGCCGAGCGAAACTAGATCTCAAGCTCAAGATGGTGGTACTTCCAGAGACCGCGTATGACTCCTCCAGAAACGAACTACCGTTTCGGCTCCAAATACAAGTTGACTTTTCGCTTCTTGTTCCACGCATTTTCGAGCCGTTCAAAGATAGATGGTCTATCACAGAGTTTGAAGATGCTCGAAGAAGAGTTCTCCTTTTCCTTTATCCGTCTCCACCACCTCCGCCCTCATTTGAAGGTACTATTAACGTGCCTTTCTATTACTCTGTCATGAAGCCTGCGCCTGCTCTACCCACTAAAGCTATGGAAAATGCTGTTCAGCCTCGAGAACTTGTTCCCACGTTGCTACCATTCCAACGACGCACTGTCGTATGGATGCTCAACCGCGAAGGTATGGATGTGTCGAGAAACGGAGCCGTCGTGCAGAAGGATGACTCGTCTGACTACACCTTCTGGGAAGAGGTACACGAAGGAAACCAGACCTGGTACCTCAACCGCCTCACTGGAGTGCTTTCTCCGTCTCTTCCTTCTGTAGGGTCAGATTTCTCAACCTATGGAGGTATACTCGCGGAGGAACCTGGATTGGGAAAGACGGTAGAAACTATCGCATTAATAGCATTGAATCCACCACCAGAGGACCGGAACCCGACTAGAAAGTCTTGGGATCCTGAGACAGAGCTTGATGTGAAAGCCGTCAAGGTACGTATTACGCGTTTTTGCCGCAAAACATTGATACCGATATTCCTTCCGTAGTCCACTCTGATTGTCACACCCGCCGCCCTAGCTACCCAATGGCAAGACGAATTCAAAACCCACGCTCCTCATCTCAAAGTCCTCTTTTACGACGGCTGGTCCAACGTCAAAGTCCCCATCAGTCAAAGTCAAATAGATAAGGAGAAGGAACGGAGAGCCCAGGAGAAGCTCAAAGCTCGAAGAAGAGCTGCACGTGCAGAGAGCCGTGCTGCTTCGGAGAAGAATATTGCCAAGAAGGGACGGGCTTCTAAAAAAGCCGTCAAAGTCGATGTCGACGACGTGGATCTCAAAGATGAAGATGAGGAGGAGATTGTAGACTGGGTCGCGTTCGCTCATTCTTTTGACGTTGTCATAACCACGTACAATGTACTTCAGGGTGATCTTAACGTCGCTCGTGCGCCTCCTACGAGGCCGAGACGGGAGGGTGTAGTTTATTCCAATGTGGATCGACCTCGTAGTCCGTTGGTTATGGTAGAGTGGAATAGGGTCGTGATGGACGAGGTGCAGATGGCTGGTGGTGGAAAGACAGAGTATGTTGTCGGTGTTTCTCCTTTTGCATAACGCTAACTCTTCTGCTAGGGACATGGTTTCACTCATACCTCGTCTTACGTCCTTTGCTGTATCAGGAACGCCGGCGCGTACTCAGGTCGCAGACTTGATCCATGTTTTAAAGTATGTTTTACAGGCATTCGAAAATTCTCTCTTAACACCTTTCTAGATTCCTTCGCATCAACCAATTCATCGGCGGCCAAAAGATGTGGCATCGACTTCTCTTGCCAGGCTATGCAAGTCTCTTTGCCGACTTTTTTGGACACTATTCCGTCCGGTATGACATCTCTTTTCACCTCACCGAAAGGGAACTCTAACGAATGCCTTTTGTTCTCGTACCAGAACCATGAAATCCACCGTCAAAGACGAACTAACCATTCCCCAACAAACTCGCTACCTTGTCGGTATCGAAATGGGTCGTGTAGAGAGACACGTCTACGACCAGACCTTGGAAGAAGTACTTTTAGAACTTGGACTAGACGCTAGAGGTGTTGCGGCTTCGCAAGGGTGGGAGATTGACGGTGCGCTGTTGAGGAGCTCGATCAGAAAGTTGCGGGGTATTTGTACGCATCCTCAGGTTGGACAGTTGTTCCGACAGAACGAAAAGTCGAACAAGCCTGGGACGTTAAAGTCGATGGCCGAGGTGCTTGAGGTCGGTGTTCTGTTTTGGACTTGTGGCTTTGAGTTGATAGCTGACGGGTTTTCTCTGTAGACGATGAAGGAGCAGAACTGGCGAAATATGATGGACGACTGGAAGTCCAAGGTAACCTTTTTTTTTTCTTTTCGTCGCTGCATGCCTTACTCACTTATCTCGTAAAGGCTCAAGGTCTCGTTATGATCGCTCAGCTCCAACAGATGGAATCCCGTTCCAAGAACCAGTTCAACGAAGTCCTCGAAACCCTCAACGCTGCAGAAAAGGAAACCTTGAAAGTCAGACAAGAAATCGAGTCGGCTCTTGCTGAGCACAAGGCCAAAGGCGAGATTCTCAAAAAGGAAGCAGCGGCATTGAGAGCACAACGAGGACCCGGACCTGGTCTCAATGATACGGGTAAAGGCAAAGGCAAGGAAAGGGAGATGAGTCCTTTAAGTGGTTCAGAGGAGGAAGAGTATGATGACGAGGAAGATGATGAAGATGCGGAAGACGACAAGGGTTTGCCCAAGACGCCTGCTGGAAAGGAACATCGGGATAGAGGCAAAGCGCTGCGACAACGTTTGCGTGAAATTCAGATTGTACTGCATAGAGTCAAGTTTTTGCAAGGAGATGTTTATCATAATCTGGCTCAAGCTGCACATGAGGAGAAGGCGTACGAGGATGCGGAGGGATTGCGGAAGAATATTTTGAAGTGTAAGTACCGTGTGTTTTGACTGTGTTTCCAGTCTTACGGGGTTTTCGTCCAGTTACCGCCCAAAAGGCCGAAGAAATCATGTCCCAAATCAAGACTCTCAAGAGGAACACGACTAGGAAGGGTCTGAACGAAAAAGAGCTCTTGATTCCAGTACCGTACCTTGAACAGGGCGGTATCCGTTCCGCCGAGCCCGTGAGTCTTGCTTCTACCAACCCTGACCTCATCTAACTTTTTCCGATAAGATTGAAGAACTCCATGAAATCATCGAAGACGTCCTCAACCCACAATCAGAAATCCTCTGGGAATGGCGTGCCAAACTTGTTACCTTGTTGACCCGAAGCTTGAACGCGGGAGAGGGTGACTCGGCCGACGGGGCGGAATATCAAAGGACGCTTGACAACCAAGCAGAAGCCGAGATTTACCTTCAGGCATTCCAAGCTCTCTTGGCTGACCGTCGTGAAGCTTTGACTAGTGAACGTACGTTGCTTGCAGCGCATGATGATCGGTGGGTTTTCGTGCTCGTTTCTCCAAGCCGAGCATGTCGACTGATTGGATTTTATAGAGAAACCAAACAACGCAAGACAAAAGCAGCTTTGAAAGCTATTGCTGCTGCCGAGGAGGAGATCCTTCCCGTTGATGTCCAGTTGGAGCCTGAACACCAAGTATTGCAAAAGGAATTGGCTTCAACTCGTAGAGATTTGGTGAAGCAGTTGAAGGAGCGATCCGTGAAGAGTGTTAGTACACACCCACTCATTACAAGTTGTTTTGTTGCTGAAATTTTGTTTGCAGATCTTAGTCCAGCTCTCAGAAGCATTGCTTAGAATCCATAGAGAAAATGATCCCGAGAAAACTCTTCTCACCAACGCCGTTAGGGACCTTCGCCACTTAATGACCAGTCAACGTAAGATTTCCTCTCCCTCCGAGACGTATAACCTTCTCAACTTGGTCCAGAGAATCACCTGCTCGAGTTGGATTCCGACATCTCCGTTCTTCGCAAGGCTTTCAACCAACGTGTCCTTTATTTCCGTCAATTGCAAGAAATATCCGACTCGGTTGCCGACGTCCAGTTTGAAGGCACCCGTCAAGAAGCTCTAGCTGATGCACAAAACCAACAGGGGGAGTTTGAAGCCAAGTTGAACACTAGTCGTGCGCGCCAGCGATATCTTGATCATCTGACCAAGAATCAAGGTGATGGCAGTGGCAACGAACACGAGGATGATGAAGAAAAGTGCTGTATCCTCTGTCGTTGCGAGTTTGAGAGGGGTTATATCACCCTTTGGTGAGCTAGGAAGGCGAAAGATTAAACTCTATATACTAACCGTACTTCTCTTCAGCGCCCACATCTTTTGCGAAGGTTGCATGAACGCGTGGATGAAGAAACCTCAAGGTAAAGTCTGTCCCGTCTGTCGGTGAGTGCCAACTTCTATCCCTCAATGAATGCAGAAACTAATAGCTCTCCAGAGTACCGATCGACCTGGACAATTTACAACGCTTCTCGTTCACTAGCCCGGAACAACCTCCACCCCAGATCAAGAACGGCGAGATTGCACCTAGGTCGAGGAGAAAGATAGAATATAACACGATCGGTACGGATGTCCTTTGTTTCTGCGGCCCCACCCTGCTTACACATTAATCTATTAGATCCCAAAGTCTTCGGGGACATACAGAGTGTAGAATCGTATGGAGACTTTGGTGCCAAGATCCAGACTCTTGTTCGGCACTTGCTCCACATTCAGCTCACCGACCCAGGATCCAAATCCATCGTCTTTTCGGCTTGGGCTGATTCCCTGCATAGTAAGATATGTTCCCGTTTCTTAGCCGGTTATCGAGCCTGACGGTTGTTCATCGTAGTCGTGGAACGCGCGCTTCGCGAGAATGGTCAGTATCATAGTCGTTCATAACACCTCAGACTGTTGCTTACCGCCTACAGGTATCAAAACTTTACGAATTGACCAGGGTGGTAGGGGCAAAGGCGCTGCAAACAAGTTCAAAACCGATCCGGACATTCTAGTTCTACTTCTCCATGGGTCTGTATTCATTTTGCTTCCTCGACTGCGGTCATAGGCTGAAGCTGTTTCCAGAGAACGTGAGAATGCCGGTCTGAACATTACCTGTGCTTCGAGGGTCTTTTTGTTGGAAAGTGTCGTCCATCATGGATTTGAACTTCAAGGTGAATGAATGGCCTGTGTACCCCGGGTAGCGATCAGATACTGAACTCCTCTCCCAGCCATTGCCCGAGTCGACAGGATGGGACAGACTAGATCGACTGAAGTGTATTGCTATTATGCCGAAGGTGATATTATTCCTGTTCCCCGTTCTTCGGATCTCAACAGTTCGGATTCTAGATACCATTGAGAAGAATATACTTGACCTAGCAGCAAGACGGGGACTATCCTTGTATACTAAAGAAAACTCGACCGGAACCGTCAATGTTTCCACGTTTGTCGCCGATCAAGAGAAAAAGGTCGAAGCACCAACGAAAAAGAAGACTGGCAAGGCGCAGAAGGGCGACTTCATTTCTCGGTGCGTTCCATTCACCCTAAACTACTCTTAGATATTCATGAACCTACTAGAATCGACGATATGTTGGCGATTCTCTTCCCCCACATGTATGAGGACGTCGAGTATCTGATTGCTGAAGAAGATGCCGTGATGGGCAACATCACGAATACTCACGAACATAATGCTGCAGAAGCACGACGTTTGGGGAAAAGACCTAGTGGGCATGTCAACGCCGTCGCTGGCCCATCTAGACTTCGGTAGTACTGGCTTTGCGGTGTGCTGATTCATTATTCCGGGTTCTAGCATATATGTTTATATCTAATGCCTTCCATGTTTGACTTGTAATACCGATACTGTTGCATTAATTTACGATATCTTACCAAACTCTATTCGGCTTGACACTGAACAGGAAAGACGGAAATTTTCGGATTTACCTCCGCCGCTAGGCCTGTGACATCGGCCCTTCATTCATTTTTCGAAGTTTTACACAAGCGGAGCTTGACTTATCGAAGTCAAGCTCCGCTTGTGGAAAACTTCGAATTTTTGAAGGACCTAAGTTACAGGTCTACTCCGCCTCCACCGGCGCGTTGACTTGTTGAAATCCTTCAAGACGTCAGGATCATCCCTCAATATTTTGTCTTGAACCTTCCAGTGTCATGGCGTATACGTACCAGCGAACTAATAGTGATTAAAAAAAGCACAGTATTCACCGCGTGACAATGGTCTGAGGCTTGACTAGCTTGCGCCTCTTTCAAGGATGCGCTCCCGAGAATCTCCGTTAACCCCAAAGAACACGGCGTTACGGTTTACTGGCGTTTCCAAGTCTCCTATTTATGCCGATCACGATCTGCAGTCAACGGAGTAATAGCAAATCATTCAGCGAGGCATACGGTCGGCTCGTAACTTCCGAGCAGTTATAAAAACAAAATGGATACTGGAGTTCCCGATGATGCACCTTCGGCTTTCCCTCAACTATGACCCCGGTCCCAACTTGGCTGAGGCAGTGACTGGGTTAATTATGACGCTCGCAGTACGTATTAGAATTGGTTGGAAATTAGTTTCACTCAAAACTTACCGCTTTTTGCTTGTGCAGGTTGAATACCTATTATATGGCACGTCCATTTTGCTCAAGTTACTCGACGAAGCTAAACCCCTATCTAGGCCTGTACATCATGCTGTTTAGCGCCTGCATTTACGTGTTACTGGAACGAAAACGCGAAAGCATGGCCCTGCATCTAGCTACCATGTCACTCTTGTTCATCTTTGCGACAACGGGAATCATAGTCCACTCTTTTGAAACTATACATTCGCTCCTAATAAAAATAGGAATCCGAAGTTATGAGGGTCACGACGGATGGTTGAAGAGAACATTAGAGTGAGTGGGAAATGGACTGCATAGGGGCCACGGTTGAAATCTCCGATAGAGTAATTATATTGACGATATACGTGGTGGCGAAGTAAGTCGCCCTTCTATAAAAATCATGTGGAAGACTGACTCTGTGTTAGTGCTATCGCAGACGTTGTCCTTGTGAGTAAGTTTATCTTGACGTCTCCAAGTATCTCACTTTTTCTCGTAGATCCATCGTTGCTACGTAATATGGATTCGTAGAAGAAAGGTCATTGTCGCCCCCGCATTTATTTCTTTGGCCAACAACAGTACGTTACAGCGATGCGTACACCATTCAAAGGAGAGCTGAAGTTGTCCTATGTAGCCATCGCAGTAGCTGCAATCGTATCTCGTGCAACAAGGCAGGATACAGGTCCGGAAACCTCGTCGCTAAATAATTTTGGAGGATATACGATGTTTGCGTTTTTGGTCATCAATATAGTGACGAACATATGTTTGACTGCGATGATAGGTTTGTTCGTCACGGACACTGGGAACATCTCTTTTCTTGATATCTGTCTTCTAGTGGGGCGTATATGGTGGATTCGACAGGAAGTTAACGGCATATTAGGATCTGCAGTACAAAAGAGATATGCGACCATTATAGCCATCGTGTGAGTCTTCTGTCGCAGATACAGCCTCTGGAGTTGAATCGTATTTCTTTAGCCTTGAATCCGGCATCATCTACCCTCTGACCCTCATCATTTTTTTGGCTGTCCAGAAGGTAACAGATATTGAATTTCATGCCCAATATGCAATTCTGACACAAATAGTGGTGAGTTTTCATTTACATTATTCCTACCACACTACGCTCACTCTACGAAGGGTATTGCACCAACGTCCATCATCGTACGAGCAGGACTTGGCGTTGCTGTTGAAAATGTCGAAAGCACTGTGAACTTAGCTATTGCTTCTAACAGTAATGATTCAACCACAATATCGAATTTCTTGCAGAATCGTAATGGTGTTGGTCAAGAATCAGAAATACTTCAGCATACTACCAGTCCGACTAATTTGGTTTCTGTTACCGATAAAACTGGTGTAATCGTCAGTACCATGGAGGTCAGACAAAGAACTTACAGTAGTACAACCGCGGTGCAGACTGAGTCAGAAAATCATCTTGTAGAAAGAGAGACATTGTTCTAACCAATATGATTACAGCTGAAAATCTTATTTCGCTGTTGTATGACGGACTATATTTTGTGGCTTGTCTCGTAGAACCAAACTGCGGTACATAATGTGTATATTACTGGTAGAGAGTCCTCGACGCTATCTGGAACCCTGGAAGGCTAGTTGCCAGTGTTTCGTTTCAAGTTGGTCGTGATTATAGAATCTTTTCTCACATTGTAATTTTCACCTCTGCTTCCACTTCCATCAACCCTACAGATCTTACAACAGGATTATAAAGTGAAACAACGTTTATGTTCGAAGCTACTAAGGGGACAGTCCTACGAGCGCATATACACGGTACGCGCAAATAGGCCAGACGGTGATGGGTATTCAATAAGTAGCTAAGTATGCACCAGAGGATTCGTGAGATGAAGCGAAATAGGAAGGACCAACGGGAACGATACAAAGAGTAATGATGTGAAGAGTATCGCCATGACCAGTGGGGCTCTAGGCAGAAATTGAGGTGAGCTATATTTCTTATAATTAATAGTGCAGTTTCAAAACCAACAGTGTTCAATACCTTGTGCTCTAAACCTTAGATTGCAGGAATAACTGTAAAAGGTTCACTTTTTGCCAAGATTGTCCCAGTAAACTTGAATGTGTCCGGATCTTCTGCTTGAAAGGGATCCGAGATGAATGTGCCTGAAGCATCCTGAACAACCCAAAATTCAAAATCGAAAGTGCTAGGACAGTTGGATAAGTACAGACTGAAATCAAGTTCATAGACTTTACTCACCCAGGCTGAGAGGGTGCCGAAAATTCGAAAGTCCCCTGAGGATCCAAAAAGGGTCCACAGTTGAATAATGGTGATTCGTTCGCCGGAAAAGATGCACCCTCTTCCAATATTACGATTCTGCAACCTCCTTCCTGCGTGTCATTCTGGTCTTTGGTCCAGGTCACAGCTGCCGTCTGACCAGCAATTACTGGGTTGGTCGACACTGATAACTTGATTGCCTGACAACCCAGCAAGAATTGGAAGCAGCTGAGAGCTAAAACATTGAATGAATGTTGATGATCCTCAAAGAAAACCTTCAACGTTGTTTCATACCGATAATGTAAGCCAATTGCATCGGTGACTCGAGACTCGTAGAATTCGCGGGGGAAGGGGGTGCATTGTAAACTATGGAAAGAGTAGGTTTAAAAAGGATGAACCCAACTTCCCATGCCAGCTCACAACCAATTCATTTGAGATGTTTACCAACGCACAAGACATGTCGCATAATTATAAAGCCCTTCGCATGGATATCAGATCTTCAAGTGGAAGTCTAGAACTAGTTTTGAATGGAAGACCAAACAAAAACAGATAGAGCGAAAAGTGCAGGTATACATGCAAACGGCAGTACAATCAATCTGAAAGGCCTTTTCAAGTCGGCATAAGGCTCTTGTCTCTTCTTAGAGCACAGATAGACATCGAAAAGTCAATATGTATATATTTTGAATCTGCGGTCCAGCAGGCAATAAGTAACCCTCAGCAAAAGACCATTCACTGTCCAGGAATTCGCCTCGAATTAATGCCGCGATAAACATCAACAGATACTGATGTATCAGTGCCAAAGATAGGTACCCACCGTCTACCGTTAGTAGTTTTCGCCTTCGTGTCCCTAAATGCCCCTGAGGGACGGCGTCTACTGCTTTTAAATAGAATACTTGCGAGGGGACCAAGGAGAGACCAATAGGACGAGCGTAAAAACAATCTTAAAACTGGTTCTATGAGCAGAGTGCGATACAATCGTATGTGGGAATACAGGGGCCTATCCCGGAATCTCTGAATATGTCAAAGTTTTTGAACGGTTGACCGTGAAAAAAAAAACAGCTCTCGCAACATCCACCTATGCGACGTGAAAAACCAAATCAATTGGACAGGAATCACAGGATAAGATCCGTTGGATAGGATCATCTTGGGATCATATGGAAGAACATAAAAGATATCTTCAATCAGCGGGATGAAGGACAGATTCTGACTGCTACATATATAGATCCATATGAGTGAGTTCTCTAATAAAACCTCCGAACCTATCGTAAGGAAGAAACATTGATATGAGTGATACAGGGTTTTGCAAAACCATCTGCAGGTTGCACCCGAATTCCTCATGTTTGATTGTATTTGCTTGTCCCATGCCTGAAAGCTGAGATTTCAGGGCAATAGCCCTGGGCGTAATGTTGGTTACGAATCTATACATTTATCCACGAATACAAATACAAACAAATACGGAATTTTCAGACGCGACCTGCACGTCGTTTTGCAAAACCCTGTAAGCAAAGATGGGAAGAGCTGCAAAGACGGATTAAATCTAAGCAATCAGAGCACCAAATACATCCAGATCTCTAGTACTAGTAGCCTGGTGACCTGCTTTCTGAAGAATTTGGGTAGTTTCGTCAATATCTTCGACAGAAGCGACTCAAGCTAAGAGCATCTTTTAGAAAGGTATGTTCACAGGTCTAGATCTCTAGGTCTGACTTCTGCTCTTCTGCTGTTCGGTCACTCGTATTTCATCCCGTTCATTCCTATCCATGCGCTCAGTTGCCCTTTACCAATCCAGATCTTCCTCACTCTTTACTGGCGGCTCACCGGGAGCTTGCTGAAAAGGTGCTTTGTTGAGATTGGCATATCGTGGTTGTACAAACATTGCTCTGTACAAGACCAAGTCGGTGGTGAAAGATGTAATGTAAGAGGATATCAAAACAACGCGAAAGGACTCACTTGGCCTCTACCAACAATGTTTCGTCCACCTAGCCTCGATGTCGACAAGTTTGGATCGCCTTGGTAGGAGCACGGTAGGACGAATCGAAGGTTGTGGTTACAATTATACCCTCCGGAAAGTTGTTTATTGCCTAGTAATGAATGAAGAGCGGAGAAGAAGAATAATGGATAAGTGTAGGGGATGCGTTATCATCAAAATGCGACCTTACGAACAGAAAGCACCGTCCTAGCCGTAGTCTCACCCAAAAGCGTAGCCAACAATGTTAATGACCCTGTCCGACGTGACCACACAATCATCATTCTCTACCCAGATGCGACCCAGATGAATGAAAACTATCAACTCGGAGTCTCGGACTCGTCATACTGTGCCCTAACTAGCGGAAATAGCTAGTCTCCCAGGTCTACGTTGGTGCTTCTATGGTAAAGTGATGTAGACGTTTATCCTCACTTAATGAAGGAGGAGAGCGTGGAGAGCCGCTAGACCGTGACGTACGAAAAAATTGGTAGTTCCATATGCAAGCATGACCCAAAAGACCATGTGATTGACTTGACCATTTCTCGTGACCCAGCCCAAAGACTCTGTTTGACGCAGAAAGAAGCCGAACCATCCCACAGCCCTACTCTATTCATCTCGCCTTTTAGGTCCTAATAGGCACTTCAAGGAGTACTATACGAAAAAGGCCACCGTGATAATCAAGTCTTTGCTTTCGTCGTGCTCGTCGGCCCCGGTGAACATCAGTGAACATCTAGGCGGCCTTTCTTCTGGTTGTCGCTCACTGGTCAAAGGCATGCGTGTGGCCAAGCATCGGGAAGTAAATTGCAACTTTCCGTCTTGAGACAGACAGCTTGGCAATCATTGTTAGAGGCTCTATTTTTTGTACCCTCAAACTTTGCTTGCTCCCTGAAGGACCCAAGTTACAGGTCGGCGCTATCTGAAACTCCGGAATACTTACGTTCTCGTTTACTAGCTTCTTTCTGGGCAGTGATTAGAATCTTCTCTCACATTGTGATTCGCCTCTGTCTCCACTTCCATCAGCCCTATAAACTCCCACTGCTTTCTGTGATATGGTACAATGGTCGCTTAATCTTCTTGGAAATGATTTGCATCTTCCGCGTGGATGTGGAACCGGAGAAACCAGAAGTTTTAGCTGGAGTTCTCATAAGATGCATATATAAAAGCAAGTTCTTAGAGATGCTTCAAGGTCTCTGGGGCCCCAGGTTCATCATGAAAAGCGTTCTTCCCTTGATGACAGCTGCCACGTTTGCAGGGCTGGTAGCATCTGCCTATATCCGTCAAAGGCAAACAGATTCAGATTTCTTCTTCACCGAATACGATATTGCCAGACCAGTAAGTCATTTCCGTCAATCACGGTTCTGCTCATTAATCATTATCATTTAGGAAGGGGACGGGTTTGAAACATGCGTTGACGATGACTGCGCGTCTGACTCTTGGAGGGCTATTGCCGACAACGAAGGCGGCAGCGATATCTGTGGGAGCTTTAGCGCCTCGGTGGTCGGCTACAGGTAAGATAATCCCGAAAAGTGGCTGTTTCGTTCGATTCACCTATGTTTTATAGAATCGCCGGAGATAATTCTTCAAGTGTTATCTACCAATGTGATGATTCTGTGCAACCTCTCATCGTTCACTTCCACGAGGATACTGTTGAAATGAGCGTTTTCTGGATTCACACTATCTCGCAAACTTGGCCTAGCTCAGGCTCTAACAAACGAGTAAGTGAACCAACTACATCTTTAATTTTAACCCAGTGCCGACCTGAATGTTCGCCGCTTCCTTAGGACTTTGCTCCTCTTCCATTCCAAAATCGCGTCATCTCTGCCAGTAATATCGAATGTCGGCCCAACCTGCCTCTTTCCATAGAAGTCACCGATGCTAACGGAGTGACTCAGAATGTAAACGGCACTGACGATATCCGGGTCGATGTTCCTGAAGCTCTCCCTGCAAATGTTACGGTCAGTGTAGATGGTGGAGCCAGTTTTGCTGAGATGGTAGTTACAGGGGACGAGAAAGTGTTGGTCTCGTTCGGAAACGGCCAAGGTATGTCAATCTTGATTTCAGTGTGCTTGGCAGAAATTCATTATAGTCAATAGCCCCAACCGTTTCGACAGGCTACAACCTGCAGATGCAAATATGTCCTGATTAAATGATTGTCCATTAACGCATGGAATGGTTCTCGCAGCCTGCTACCAAAGACTAATAACTACTTATTTATTTGGAAGTCATGCCCGTATCAATAAAGTTCGCGCTCATTTTTCACTCTGTCCTACTTCTTTTCTTGCGTTGTTAAACAACCATTTTGCACGTGACGTTGCTTCTGCTTAAACTCGACCCCAAAACCAGTGTTCAATCCAAGTTCAATCTAACCCACGATGACTTCCTCCGACGCTAACAGGTTTCTCTTCACGCCACCTGAAGGAAGAAGACACTATAAGGATGGCGTGAGCTCTCTTTCTATTGCCTACTTGAAGTAACTTTCTACTCACCAAATCCAGGATAAGCCAATTGTCTGTAGTTCGACACCCATCTCTCTCTGGGAAATTCCTTCTTATCTACTCAAACATCCAGCTATTCCTGGTTTTCATGCTCCTTGGCTTTGGTGTGGCTGGTACGGAAAGGATCGTCTCTTCAAAGTTGTCGAAGATCACTACCCTAATGATGTCGCTTATAATCCTTGGGGGGCACCTGCGACTGTTAAAACTGCTCTCAAGCTCGCTTACATTATAAACAGAGAATTTGATATACCAGAACGCTTCCAGAAGCTTGTACAGGTCGTGGACATTGCGCTTCCTAATGGAAAAGTTGATTTAGGACTCGCAGTCGGCAACAACTTTCGAGGCTTGCTCCCGTTTAAGGATGGAGAATGTCTCGAACAAGTTACGCAGCGGCTCTTCGAAGGGATGGAACCGGAGTGGATATTGGATAACTATCAATGGCGATGGACACCCCAAGACCGTAAGTGCTTTTTGTTGGCTATGGTACATAACAATTTGATTGCAATTGACAGGCGAGAACGGTTCCGATTCCGATTCCGACGAATCAGAATATGAACCCCCTCCCCCTCCTCAAAATCCTCCTTCTTTGGAGTTCCTTTCGCGTTGATAGCTTGGAATATTGCTTGTAGTTCTCATGTTAAAATAAATATTCTTTGTGATTTTGGTTCTGGACAAATTCGAAATATGCCCTCCATATCAATTTCGGTTGGCAAGTCCTATAGCATCGAAATGGCATCCACCTTATTAACTGTTAACATCGAGGCCAAACCGTCCTTCGTGAAATATGTCTGCGCCCAATGCTCGCATTGATCGTTCAATAGTAGACACGACTACAAACGGTTCTCTCTACTTTCGTACTGAGAGTGACGATCTTGAAGAGTACGGTGAATTGGATCAAGTTTCTCTCATCCTGGTAGACTTGATATATGTATTCCCTACTAAATTTAACCATTATTACAAGAATTCAGACGCACTTGTATATCTAGAACATGCATGTAACGAAAAGGGTGGAAAGAGAAAGAGTTGCAATCGACAGATTTTAAGATCTGTTCAATAAACTGGGACTGCTGCAGCAGGACAGCCTGCCCTGTCATTACCAGACGAACTCTGACTGAATTGGCCGTTGTTCTTGTAATAAGTGCATGCAACATCCGTATAACTAGCCAAAGAAGAATTTCATCAGCTCAAACGAACGCCTCGAGAGTCGAGAATGAATAGAACTTACTAGCAATAAAGAAGACCATTGCTTCCATCAATAGTATTTCTCAAAGTTCCTCCTGTTTCACTGGTGGGGTGGCACTTGTAGCCAGTCTAAGGGGTATAAGAAGCAAATTCAGAGTCATAAAATAGTTTCTCACCGGCTGAGGTCCAACGGTAATTGTTGCAGTGGTGACGATGGTAGTAGTTACGGTATCGGTTTCAGTCGACGTTGTAGCGAGAGTGACCGTGGAGGCTGGCGGCACAGAGGTGACAGTCGTGGCATCAGTTTCAGTTAATGTCGTAGTGACAATGACCGTAGAGGCTGGCGACACAGATGTAATAGTCGTGAGATCGACTTCAGTTGATGTCGTGGTAATAGTGATCGTAGAAGCCGGCAGTACTGATGTGACAGTTGTAGTATCAACTTCAGTCAACGTCGTGGTGATAACGATTGTAGAGGCAGCAGCAGCGGGTAATACTGAGGTGACAGTCGTAGTATCAATTTCGGTGGAAGTCGTGGTGAGTGTGACCACGGAAGTTACGGTAGAGGCAGGCGGGATAGCGGGTGTCAGTGACGGATTTTCTGGAGCCTGGACATCAGTGGTGACTGCAGGGCCGACGGAATCCTGCCAATGCCAAATTTGATTGGGATTGCGCCGGCTACACTCCCATATTTGCACCTGAGGAAGGATGATAAGAAGCGGCGCCAATATATAAATCGATATAAATCGAGTACGTACAAAAGTACCTCCTGCTGTATTTCCATCAATGAGATCTAAACACAAGCCCCGATGGGCCCAAGCAATGTGATCATCCTGTAATGATGAACGTTCAGAAATGGTCGAGAAAATAAATGCACGGATGACAAACCCAGGCGTTGAACTGTTGATTAGTGTTCTCGTCATAACAGGTCCATATCTGAAGCTTCGTCCCGTTCTCTTCTACACCATCTATAACGTCCAGACACTTATTGCCAAAGATCTTGATGCTTCCTCCTGAAAATGACCACTGCTGTGATGCCGTGTTGAAGCAATCGCCAATGGTCACGGCAGCCCCGTCCACGTTGGATGCAGCGTCAAGACATTTTGCTGGAAGATAAACGGATGAGCTTTCAATGAAATCTGAAGAGCAAAGGAAATACATACTTTGATCACGATCTGGGTGCAGAGTTACTGATCCACCAGACGCTTGAGAGTATGTTATGAATGCAAGATTCAGGAATACGAAAGAGAGGCTCTTCATTTTGTATAGATGCAGTGAAGACGCCTCCAGGTATATAAATCATCTCGAGTGGTTAACGGGCGGGACAGTTTCAGGACGCAGGACAGTCGACGATCGTACTGATGATCATCGATTCGGAAGAGATAAAGGAGCTCCTTGAAGCATTTATTCCTTGTATGGCTCAGGAGTTGTGTCTGTGCATGCCACTGCAGTTCGTGTCCGCCCAGAGCGTTAACAAGCAATAAAAGTTTCTCTGGAATCGCCAGCCTCAAATGCCCTGCTTATACGCAAACGCTATCAGATCGAACTCAGAGAAATCCGAGGAAAGATAACCCAAATGAGATGCAAGGTTCAGTGAGACGGTTTGCAATTGGTTGCGGTAGCCACGAACAATATGCCATTTTCACGTGATGTCACCCCGCGTTGGGGGCTACCGTTTGGGCCATTCACCAAAAAATGACTCCCAGTAAATCTCATCGTCTTCTTTTCATGCCACCCGACGGCAGAAGTGCATACGAGGCTGGGGTGAGTCTTTATATAACACCCATTGAATAATGGGAACTGTTACTGACCTATACATAACCTCTAGGACTTCAAAATCCTTTGCCGTTCGACCCCCATAACGCTTTGGGACATTCCACCATATCTCCTTGACCACCCAGCCATTCCAGGCTTTCATGCTCCTTGGCTCTGGTGTGGCTGGTTTGGAACGAATGAGCTCTGCAACCTCGTTGAAACAAGATATCCAGATCAAGTAGTCCGTAACTCGCGGGGGAGGAAAGGCCCGTACGAAACCGTTTTCAAGCTCTCCCACATCATCATCAAAGAATTTCAGATACCTGAAGAACATCATCGATTCGTAAAGGTTGTCGACGTAGCACTTCCTAACGGAAAGGTTGATTTAGGTCTTGTTGTTGGCAATAACTTTGAAGGCCTGCTCCCCTTGAACACTGATTATCTCGCTCGTATTACGCGAGACTTGTTCGACAAAAAAGATCCGCAGTGGATACTGGACGCCTACAGGTGGAAATGGATCCCTCAACATCGTAAGTTGTTTCTACTTTTCTTAGTCAATATCTGATTTAACGTCTTACAGTCGGAAGACGGCCTGAACTCCCAGAGCCAGGCGATCCAGAAGTATACGATGAACCTCCCGAAGTCTCTCCATCTTTCGCGCGCTTAATCTAATGTGTTATATCATATTACTATGTGTACTTTTGGATTTTGTGTATCTGTATGCAACGAGCCAGTTTATGCCGATAAAACTAAGCTTGCGATGCTCTTCCTACATACAATTGCTGCCACTTTATCCATGACAGCATTGCCTGCGCGCTTGGGTATTATCCGTCGTTCACCTGCGTGAGGTCCATCTGACCAGTACCAACGGCCTTCCCGGTGTTGCAGGCCCGCGGTTCTAATTTCTTCACATGCATATATGAACACCTTATTCTTAGTTGTGCAAAGTGTAGAAAGAAAAACACGAATCGCGATCTTAAGCCTTCCCAATAACATCAACCAACTGTGTCTTTGGAATCGCAGCTTCAAAAGCTCTCCTCCCAAGCCTCGTCATCGTCGCCTGCTCATACGCAAACGCAAACCCTATCAAATCGAATTCGGAGAAAGCTGTCCCAAGGAAAGATAACCCAAATGGAACACCAGGTGCAGGGAAGACAGTGAGAGGACCTGCGGAGCCGATGGTGACGTTGTCTGAGAAGAATCCTAGGGGGACTGGAGAAGAAGGTTGGAGGAAAAGTAAGATGAAGCATACTGGACGAAGGGTGATATACGCACCAGTTACAATGGGATAGCCGGCAATAGCTATGGATGGATAGCGTCAAGCATGGGAAGAGATTGCGAACTGAGGGAGATGACGACTCACCAGGAACACCTGCAGCTACCGTTGCAGGCGTCACGAGTGCATCCAAGTCAAACTCTTCTAACGCGGCATCGATCCCTCTCGTTGCGCCCAATTCCTTGTCAAAAGCCAAAGCCTGAAAGTAAGCAGGAGTGAAGCCGTTTGTTGCTTGAGAGGCTATGAGACTATACAAGGCACATGATTAATTCTTAGAGAGAAAGAAAAGAAAAACACTGACATTGATTGCGAAGTGAAATTAGTCGGCTCTTCAAGGTCTGGATTTGCGGCGTCAAAAGCAATGAGGTCCGTGAGACTGCGAACGCCAGAGGGGTTTTCGATTAGACTTTCATACCACTCGTTGATTTGGACCTAAAGACAACAATAAGCTTCCAGATACCGACATGGCAGAAGTAGTGTACCTTAAAATCAGTATCCAACACCACTGACTCATTCCCTGATCTTCTAACCTCATCAATGTCAGGTAAATCTGCAGGATCCACAACTGTCGCTCCTAGACTTTTGATAGTGTCCAGTGCACTCTCGAAAGCAGCTAGGACATCCGCCTGGATACGGTCCGTAAACCCACGTCTCGGAACTCCAATACGTTTGCCTGCCAAGGCAATCTTGTTCAACGCTAGGGTATAGTCTGGGACTGGATTCGGTTGAGCAAGTGTAAAGTTGTCGTTTGGGTCAGGACCGGCAATTATAGAAAGCACGATGGCTGCATCCGACATTGAACGGACCATGGGACCAATGGTGTCTTGGTTCGCAGAAATAGGAATAACTGACTGCGTGTCAAAAAGTATACATTGAAAGAGAAGAAGCACACACAGACCTCCAGCACGAGAAGTCAACCCAACGGTGGGCTTTATCCCAGCTAGGTTATTCTGGCTCGTCGGACAAGTGATACTCCCATCCGTCTCACTTCCCAAAGCAACTACCGTCAGTCCAATAGACGACCCAACACCAGAACCGGAGGAAGAACCGCAGGGATCAGCGTTGGGAAAGAAAGCATTCGTACACTGACCGCCTCGGCCCGACCAACCTGAAGGAAGGTTTCCACGAAATTCTGCGAATTCTGAAAGATTTGCTTTGCCTGGATGAAGCCGTGAAGTGAAATGTGAAGATGTACAAATGCGTCAGGAGACATACCAAGGATGATGGCACCTGCTGCACGGAGACGTTTGACTACGCCCGCATCGTCAGGTACGATGGAACCTAGGAGACTAAAGGAACCGGCCGTAGTGTTCATCCCTAAAGCATCACATTAGCAAAATAATACCGGCAGAGCAGAGGAGAGCGCGCCTTCAGACGCTAGCGTGGCAATATTGTCCTGTTTTTTTGTCAATGAAGATGATCTGGACCAAAAAACTATCACTGCCCAGCGTACCTTGAGTAAAACCGGAATCCCATGCAACAAACTCCGCTTTCCCGTGGTCTTTCTCTCGGCGTCCAAAGCAGCCGCTTGTTCGACTGCAGAAGGGTTAGTTTCAATGATGGCACGAAGTGCAGGTCCTTTCAGATTAACTTCGTCGATTCGAGCAAAGTAGGCCTGGTAAAAGTAAAATACGCAAAAGTCGAGGTTAGCTGCAGGTAAAAGTAGGGAATTTTAATGGACGCAAGTTAGGGTATGTACCTTGACAAGATCAACACTAGTGAAAAGATCAGCGTCTAGGCCGTCTTGAAGTTCTATTACAGATGCTTCGTAGAGGTCAGGAAGTTCTGCCGTTGCTTTGGTTCTGGGAGTAGAGTCTGATTTAGGGAAAACGATTGCTTGAGAGGGAATCGTCGATTGCAGAATGCATAGAGCGACTATTAGAGTTTTGAAGAGTCCCATAGTTCACGACTGTTCGAAAACAAGCACAGGAAGCGATTATCTAGTAGAATCCAGGTGGGGTACTTCTTCGAGCTATTCATTGCACGAGAGACCTTGTGGAACATTGTTCTATATTTAATACCTAGAGATAACATTTTTATGATGGGAGAAGTTTAAAAGAAGAAGCAGCGAGGTGAACCGCGTTTGTTTACTTTCAAAGCTTCTATTTATTTCACCTGCCATAACCAAGCAAGACCATCTTTCGAACGCACATACTACTGCGATATTGGTGCAAACTAGTATACTTGTATTGAAGTAAGTAGATTATGGTAATGGTATCGTTAACAACTTGGTAACGGCAGCAAAGGGCCCGACCGTAATCCTCCAAACCATCCTCTCGAAACCTTCCATAGCTGCAGGCGCTACTCTAAAAGTCCGAAATGCCAAGGTAGGAATACGTATAAAAACCAAGTGCACACAGTTAAAAGGCGAAGGGAAATAGTATGACTGGGAGTATTTCACTACTTCACGGAAAAAAGTAGCACGAGCAGCATTCCCAATAGCGACAGAGTAACGATCCCAGGTATCGGTACTAGAAGTATATGAGACTGAGAGAGGTATCGTGATGAGGAAACATATGATAAATATGGTGATGACCACGCTTGACAGAAAGAGATAGGCTACTCGAGTTTCTATAGGTGCGGTTATCATCGCTCTCTGTAGTCTAAAAGGAGGGAACGGGGTATCTGCTAGAGAGGAGAGGAGAACAGACACGAGAAAGGCCGGAAGGAAAAACAGTAACAAGCTTCCAATTGTTCTCGATACCCCATAGTGAAGAAAAGTCACGAAGGGAAGAGTGCGGCTACGAGAGAATAGTAACAAGGGACTGGGTGTACGCAACAGATGAAACTGGAAGAGCAAAATGAAGACACTTATCAACATGAAACTAAACGATGCGTTTTCGGGAAAAGGTACAGACGGAAGCGCAAAGAGAAAGGCAAAAAGTGTCAAGTAGAAAGGAATGTTTGAGGAGGAAGGCTTTTGCAAAGATAGCGTGACAGAGAGAAAGATCAGAACGCCTTCTCCCCAACCAATAAACTCTGCATATACGACCGGTTTGTTTGGCGGGTGCAGTGTATACGAGATGAGGAGAATTAGAAAGAAAAGGTGCCCAACTAATTCAATTGCATGCAATACCCTGAAGGCGTGATTAATGCGAATTTGTATCCATTAAAGGTATAAGACGTACTTGGGTGTTCCTAAAGCATCGTAACGATCCCTGAGGTGATTCCTTGAGCGTGTAAAATCCACCAAAGGTCCATTTTGCCAGCGGTACAAAAGACTGAGGTAAATAAGACGATGAACAAAAAACTCGGAAGGAGCTTGCGATGGGTGCGTCAAGAAGTCGACAACTATTTTCACTGTAAGTCTGGCAATTATTACGAAGAATCGACACATACCTCGCAGAGTCTTCTCTTTTCCATCCTCGACACGAAAAGGAGTCCACAACACGACATCAATGTCTTGAGGTTTACAGTAGCCATTTAGAAATCCATTCCAGACGAGTTGGATGTTATTATCCACCGAATTTATCGTAATTTTCGCGCCATTCTCTGCAGACCATTTGTCCCATGGATTTCTGGATGGCTTACTACTATCCTTCTGCGTTTTTGCGCGAAGACTGAGTAAGACAATTAGGGAGTAGGCGACTTGTAGTGTTCGATGATTAGACAGTTCCGAGGGTCTGAGGACATTTGAAGAATGTAATTCATTCAATTCATCATGTTCGAGGGTGGAGATATTGACAATGGCAGAGGAAATAGCCGGTAGACAAACATCAGAGGCAAGGAGAGCGGTTTGCTCTGATGGCTCCTCCATCCAAAGTACTTGAACACCACGTGACACTACCGTTCTACTCATACTAGTGCTGCAGCGGATGCGAAAGAGTCATGTCCTACGGTCAGTGTGGATGGTGGAGTCAGTTTTGCTGAGATGGTAGTTACAGGGGATGAGAAAGTGTCGGTTTCATTCGGAAACGGTCAAGGGGTGTCAATCTTGATCTCAGCGTGCTCTGCAGAGGCTCATTGATCAACAGCTCCAACCTTTTCGACAGGCTATAACCTGCAGCCGCGAATCTTTCCTGATTAAAATTGTCCATTTACGCATGGAATGATCCTCGCAGCATGCTACCAAAGACTAATAGCTATTTGCTTATTTATTGGAAGTCGCCATACCTGTATCAATAACGTTTTTCACCGTCCTGCTCCCAAGCCCTTTTTGTGTTATACATCAATCATCACGTAGCCCTATGCTGCACGAATGGGACGACGTTATTAAATACTAATCGTTTTTCCTCGTTACTCAAAAACGGCTTCTTAGGTAGTATTGTCCTCGTTCGAGTCGGGAGGGTTCGTCACTTCTTGTTGCTACGGGCGAAGGCTCTACATCAGGAACCTCCGTCTGAATGGCGTCACCAGTTTCCTCGGGCAGGGAAGTTGGAGAATCTTTGAAGGTCTGGAAGTCTTCCCAGAAGCCATGCATTGAGCTTAAAGTCTCCAAATCTGGATTCTCATTTTCTGAGTCGTCCGCATCAATAGTTTCATCCTGATGCAGTTCGGATGTCGAAACCAACTCTCGTGAAGGAGATGTTGGTCTAGTTGGAAGAGGGGAAGATTCCTGTTGCTCACACGCAATCGCCCGACAGCGATTACGCAATTCTTCTTCGTGTCCAACATATCCGTTGCTGCCCAAATGGTTCTCAATAGCCTTGGAGATAAGATCCGCACATTTTGAACTATTTACCCACTTCCATGACCTGCTCATTTTGAAAACAATAGCTAGGACTTCGGAATATGCTCTGGTTTCCCCCCTTCGAGATACTGCCAGGTGGCAAGTCACCAGCTTCCAGATGCCCTGTCCAAATACATCCTGACACCTTTTATGCACATCGCCTTCATAATGATACAGAAAGCTGGTCATATGCTGGAATACACTGGCTAGGTCCTGTGCTTCGAGGCCATGACCGTGACTAGGATCTGCGGCAATACACATCATGAATTGAGCTATGAGCACCACGTTAACCGATACAACGTCCGGAAGGTGCGAATTTATGAGCATTGTTTGCGTTTGAGGTTCAGGATTCACATATGATGGGGTGACTTTTGTTAGAAACTCTTCAACAAGCAAACGGAAATTATTAATGCTTCGCTGATCCATGATTTTCCGAGGCAATGATGGCTCTGTATCCAACATGACTTCTAGGATATCGTTTATCACAATCCAATCCACAAAGACCTTCAAAATAGGATAAATTCCATGTTTGTGGTGTCTCCTGGCCTTCTCTGTACGAAGAGCATCAAATAACCTGTTGCCAAAATTGTAAAGCCGATCATGGCATGACGAGGAAGCATGAGTATCCTGCATTATATCTCGATTCATATTCTGGCAGAGATGCCAAGCAGCAGTAACACAGGCCTCATTTGAAGCCTGTTTTTCATCAACCGTAAGGTCATGAAGGATACATTCCTCGAAGTGAAGTGAACCATCTCGATCTCGGACAAGTTTTAGAGCCAACCAATCAGAACGATCCCTTTCAACGACATAACTCTGAATCACTTCCCTGCCTTCTTTGACTCTGGGATGAGAAGGTTTGACCTCTATCAAAAATCCGAGTAAAAGTAACAAATAACCCATAACTTCGTCGGTGACAGAGTCCAATCGTTTATTGGTAATTTCGCGTCTGACGACCTGAAAAACTTTGTGGATTATTTCTCCCTCGTTCCCCTGCGGTTCGAAAAAATGCTTTTGATTTCTGATTAAGTCAGGAATTATGGTCTGACAGATCAAAGTCAACTCATGAGGGAATGATTTCATTTCCAGCGAGCTCAGGATGAGTTCACAAAAGATGATGATCAGGTTCATCAACCATTGCTGTCGAAGTGCACGGAGATGTCCCTGAGAGAATTCTTTGAAAATGAGATGGATTTCATTAATCCTGAGGACATTCGTTGAACTAAAGAACATAGTTTTCAGAGTGGAAAAAGATTCGCCCAGGTTTGGAGTTCGCTGAGAAAGGTTCAAGTCGAGTCCCCAACTCGTATCTGAACATATCTCGATAACATAGTCCACCTCCTCGCGTAGCTGCAGTATTGTGCCTGACGGTTTATTCAACATTTGGGACGTCACAATAAGACGGCTGTATTCACGAACAAGGCATATTGCAGCAAGAGCCCATGGTATAGTATGAGTTTTGGTGGTAAGCGGCATTGTATGGTCGGTCTGAATCAAGACCGAAGGTTTGAATGCCTTTCGAAGATGCTGATCGAACCAGATCGATCGATGACCATTGTTGATAAGAGATATTCGGAGTAGTGGCTGATTCTGAAGGAGCATGAGGGCCATAGATGACAGAGTCTTGTGACAAGTCGTAATGCTTCGAGCTCGGAAAGTGGGATCGGTCCAAGCGCCCGATCTACCCATGAAGCTAGCCATACGAGAAAGGATGTTCAATTGAGGATCGGAGAAATCAAGAAATGGGGCAATGAGCTGAACATTAGCGTGGCGGACGCCATCTGGTCCATAGATCAGGTCTGGAATAGCTTCAATCAGAGGAAGCAATTCAGCATCATCAGTCAGAGAGCGCATTGTATATTTAATTGCCTGAAGATCACGATCATTAGTGTCATCTAATGACTTCTGAAGGACAACTTCGGTCAAGCTAGTAGCTCGACGTTTCAACTGAGCATTCAGGGAGCGTCGAGGCAGGAACCACCGATCGAAGGTGCTAGCCCAATGCCAAAGTGCGTTGGAGAAGGGAGTACGATAAGGTGATGCTGGACGCAGCACAGGAAGCCACGACAAGACGAAGTAGAAAGTCACGATGATAACCAGTGTGCCTGCCATGATGTAGGTCAAGATTCGGTTGACCGGAAGGAGAAATCCGATCAGGCCGGCGAAGAATAGAAACAGCGAGACGTGTAGGAACATCGGAATAGCATCTACCAATGTGTGCATCCCGAAGTCTTTCATACCAAAGTATGCGAATGCAAGAATTCTTGCATGACGTATAGGACTGGGTCGCATGGAAGTCTTGTGGAGAAAATCTCGGGTCCATTGTTGTACAAAGGTAGCAAGCAGCGAACACGTCAGTGCCAAAGCTAGACTGAGGAACCACATGATGTTGCAGACGAGGGAAGCTACTGGGGGGTGAAATGGCGGTGAAATCTCGATCTTCACAGACGAGTCATTCGATGCTAGTTGCTGCAAAATCTGACCGAGGAGAAAAACTGTAACATCTTTTGGATCCTGTTGAAGGTTCTTATAACTTTCGATAATGAAGGCAGTAAGACTAGCGGAATAAAGAGCAGACTTTCCGTGCATTTTTCAGTTCTTCAAGAACTACAGAAAAAAAGATGGTTTACGCACAAATAACAACATCCCCTCCATATCGCTCTTCCAGCCTTCCAATAGGTTTTCATCGTATCTCTGAGCTTCTTTGATATATACGTTCCAAAGTTTAGAACAGGCATCTTCATCTTCGTCCGAACGACCTTCGAATTCAAGGTAAACGATCGAGAAGAAGTGAGCGTTGATTCATTACTTACTCTTCAGAGACTCCGCGTCAAAGACGAGCGTAGCGCTCGCAGATTCGAGGTCAAAATCGGCGGACTGCATAACTAGCAAGGCAGGTCATTCCACTGACAGAGCGCAAATATAGTGTCTATGTTGCATGGTTTGCGTGATTATCGCACAAAACACCACACATTTAAACCTGCATCCTGTCAGCTAGTCAGAATAGGATTCGACCTCATGGGGCCGGGATATCAGAAGTTTACGGATACATGTTCCAGAGAAGGTCTAGCGGAAGAGCCTTTCAATTGCAGGCAACTATATGGGTATCTGAGGAAGATAATGTCAAACTGTGTCCGACACAATTTACAGTACATTTTCCCATGACTTGGCACCTAGCACCTGGGTTCTCATCCGGGTTTGAGAAGAGGGACTTACGATAATTCATCTTCCTAAAGCTCTCGCGTTCGTTTGACAAGTTGGCGGTGTTCTTGAGGAGTGAAAGGTCGGTTAAAGTTCGGATTTTGAGTGGCCCTGTTGAAGCTTGCTTTCAAAACGAGATGTAGTGGCCTTACATCGGATCCGGAATAGAATTATACGCCCGACGCACCTGACCATTTTCTCAGCCGTCGTAAGTTCCTATAGTCATTTCTGCTCTGATTTCTAGAAAACAGTGCCTTTAAGGAAGCTCAACTATTTCAAAGAGACCATTCAAAAGCAAGACATAAATTATATACAGTCAAAACTAGGAGAAGATTTTCATATTAATTAGTGGAAGGGCTGAATACAGGAGTGAATTTATATTCAACACCCTTGTACGATATGATACCTTTGGATTTGTCGATATAAAGCCCCAATTCGATAAGAGAAAATGATCCCACATAACCCCTATTAATCATATCAAAAATGGTTTGCCTGATACTAACGTCTGGGATGATCCTGTACAGGATAACAAGAAGTTCCAACCATCCAATGAGAAACTCCATGTCACTTCCATTTGTACAGGCATATTTGTGTCTGGAGATGACAGGTCGCACTCCATCGGCCAACATTTCAGTCAAATGGGAAATGAAGGGCTTTACGTCGTCAGTAATGGTATATTCCTTATGGTTGAGAACATATTCCGCGACCTCTGAGAGTATCCAAGCCCTTCGTTCAAAGGTGGCAAACCTCCATTCAAAAGCGCAATCGCGAACAAGCGAAGGTATAAATCCGAGCATCTTTTTGAAGTACTCCTGTTGGACTTTGTTCCGAGGACTCTGTGGCATACATGTCCAATCCACCCAGACATAAGACCATTCAACAGATCCCATGTCCTCACGGAAGAGATCCATATCACGGCCTGTGGGGTCTGGATGTTCTCGAGTATGCCAGTAGTGGCTAACAAAGAAACATTCCCGGTTGTTGACGAACCCATAGTTAATGGGGAGAAGAATGTATGCATCCAAGTTGTCCGGATCCCACTTGATTAGAAGATTTTGTCTGATGAAAGACTCTCGAAGTTGGAAGAACCAAAATTCGCCGTTCGACAAAAGATCTTCCACAGAGTGAAGACCCTGTAGAGTCTTGATCTTCGTCACGAAGTCTTCCTGAAGATTACCGTTATTGCCCCCGCCATTATGAATCTGATATTCGACGAGCGGACGCCATGCGGCAATGCTGCGTTCTACCAGGGATTGAAATGATGCAGACATATTAGGACCTTTGTGTTCGTCCCCATCCGTGTCATCGTTTCCAGTTACTGACGAGTTAGTCCCAGGGAGATCTACGAGAACGTCAGGAAATATCAAACCAAGTAGGATCCACGTACGGTCGGCATTAGTACTTGAAGCTTTGTCTTGATCAGGAGTTTGGTTCATCGAGTGGTATTATGCTGCACGGGGCTGTAGCCGCAACGTAGTCGTAGAATCGATGGTTTATGCACGTTTATGACTCGGACTTCCAACCATGATAAGTATGTGACACTGACAAGTGGAATGGAACGGTATGCGGGTCATGTGCCGTGTGTCAACGCGTCAACTCTGATTTGTTGAAGGAGTAAATGGCGGCTAAAGTACTTGGACACTAGACGATATTGACGGTCCCGAAAGGTGCGGCTGCTTATCCTCAGATGACAGGGTTGCACTGAGAACGAGAGTGTATCTGTTTTGCTTGGGAATGATCAGTCTGTTCTAGTCCACGGCCAAGTGCATACGCAGGCTACAACGATAGACTCTAATATTATCTACTCAAGCATCTATCTAAAAGCCATATCCAGTCATCTATATAATCCAATCCTGGTATAAATTATAATATAAACGTCCTCCACACAACTCACTCTTTCTTCTTCTTTTCACCCGAACCATGATCTAGCGTGAATAACAAACTCCCCAAAAACACCATCGCTGCGCCGGCCGCAAGTCTCATATTCCACCCACTCCCAAACCACCACACACTAAAACACAGACTGATAGCTTTGCGTGTTGTAAGGACAAGGTTTGTCGTCACAGAAGAAACGCGCTAAACACAGAACCAGAACCGAGAAGAAAGATAACGGGAATGAAATGAGAACAAGTGAGTTTGACGATCAATGAAAAAAACATATGGTCTGTGAACGTACAGAAGTCAAACGATTCACACCTGACACGCAGATGAGCTGAGTAACGAGGTTTCCGCCGAGTATTAGCCAAGCTGTCGTCATAGAGGACGAAGAGCTGGCTGTGGAGAGGCTGGACAAGCCTTGTTTGACATCTTTGATGAGGAAGAAGAAGACTGGTAACGAGAGAAAGTGCTAGAGTATAGTTGGCAACCGAAGCTCGGAAATTGAAATAAGGGCTCGCACAGTGTAAAAAACTCCTTCCTTCCAACACGGTCCGTATTTTTTGTATGTTTTCTCTTGTAAGATCCCGAGAATTCCTGAAAGTACTAGGGAGAGAACGAGCATGACGATTCCTATCGTGTATTGGTGCATATCGTCAGATTTTTCTTCAGATGAAGCCTTGGACGAGGATTTTGATAGTGTAGCGACGACGACGCCTATAGAGACCATTACAACAGAGAACTAGGAAACAGTCAGCATTACAACTATTTGGGAACCGAAAAAACGCGGACATACGACTTGTCTCAAGGAATACCGTCTTTTGAGAATAAGAAACCCGAAAAGCATCGAAACAGCCAGACCTAGACACAAGAAAGAGACAAGGGAATCAGAACCACACTACTTCATCCATCTCAACAAATAGTTACCCTACCCGCCGAACGAAAAACAATCATAACGGTCAGAGGCACGTTGAAAGCAAACGCCCAGTTGTTGAGTAAGGATCCTGTGGACAAGACGACGACTTGCAGGGCCCACTGATATAGCGGCACTTGCCGCGTTTTGAGTCTAGGAAGAAAACCTTTCGGAGGCAATACAAGGAAGCTAGGGAGCGACTGAAGAGTAATGAAGAGCATTTGGGAAAATGTGAGAGCAGAACCTAGATCGACGTGAGTATCGTCCATTCAGTATACGGAAACTGCTAAAACGCACCGATACGGGGATTCATGACTAGTAATTGTTCGTATGCCCAGACATTCCTGCTTCTGTTTAGACTTTTTGGTATTTCATTTCGTTAGACCCCACTCACGCGCAGCAGCCTCCTAGAACCATGGATATTATCTGAAAGCGGCTCATATCGTCAACTAGGCACGAATACAAATCAAAATTACCGAAGAAAAGTCCAGTACGGCCGAGGCTGCTGTTGCCAAAGGCACATCTTGTATTCCTGGATCTTGCGTGCCATTGTTGACTGTGTTGCCATTTGACGATGAAGAAGAAGAAGAGTTCGACGGAGACTTTGTCCTATCCAGAGGCATATTGAAGATCTAATCCAAAGAGTGGAAGGGAGAAGAGAAGCAGTCCATTCAAGCCTGACGACACGTCCGTGGGTTGCAAGTACAAGTTCCGTGGGTGCGGGTCAGAGACGGCCCGCGTCGACGACACCGAGTTTCAGGCACAATTTTTTTTTCAAGTCTCTTTTCGACTTTAGCTCATTCATGGAAGCAACGATATCATTTATATATATTAAAGAGTCCGAGAACGCTAAAAAGCATGCGCATAGCCAACAACGGAACGCAAAAAAGCGGGACAAATCGTAAATGGTAAGGAATGTGTGATACGCGAGTACGCATCATTAGAGTGTAAATCCAGAATATACGAACTAAGTTTTTTTTAGAGAAATACCACCTATACAGCCGTCCATACACTGCAAAAAACAAGAAAGTAAATGAGTATTAAGAAATGATGCAGAGATCAAACACTGGGGTATCGAATGAAGATGAGAAAAACAAAAACAAAATGTTAGTAAATGAGACGAATGCCAATGGACAGACGTGAATGAGTCTGGAAAAGATGCCGAGTCAAGGAGCGGAAGGCTGGGTGGACGAGCATAAAAAAGATTTAGATTCAGACAAAAATTGGAGCTGGCAATGAACGGGGATTTGGGTCGAGTTGGTCAACCTACGAGGCCGCTAGAAGGACAAACTAAGTACAACGTCAACTCTAAAGCCAGTACAACTCACGTGTGGGGTCAACTTTGGACTCTTCTTCTGGTTCAGAATTCTCCTGCGCCACGTCAGAGGCCTCTGCACTCAGACCAGGTGGCACTTCAGGTTCACTTTCCTTCTCTGCAAGAGCGATGGCGGCAGGTTCACTCGAACTCAACGCAATTTGAGGTCCCGGTGTATCACCAGAGAGCACAACACTCTCAGGTGCAGGTGGGAGTCCCGAGTCGACGACTTCAACAGGAGGTGCACTTTCAGGTGGAGGCGTTTCACCAACAAGATCTACAGGTGGAGCGGTAGTAGACGGCTCAGGAAGAGGGACTATGGGGTCCACGATAGGTACAGGAGGAAGAGACACTTCAGCTTCTTCTGCAGGTGCCGGAGATGGGTCACGTAGAGGTTCTACGTGGACATTGGGGATTTCAGCGGCGTCTTCCTTCTCGACGACTGGAGGTGCGACGAGAGTATCTTCTGCAAAGGAAGCGACAGGTGCACTGGGTTCGGCAGCAACAGAAGGTTCTTCTGCTGCAGGCTCGGGAGGAATGACGGTATCGTTGACGACGATGGGGATGTCTACCACAGGCTCACTCGTTTGTGCTTCCTCAGGTTCGTCTTCAGCTTCGACAACAGGAGCAGGCTCGCTCGGTTTCACCTCCTCGACAACTGGCGCAGGCTCCTCAGCCTTGATTTCGTCAAGAGCAGAGGTAGCTTCAGCTTGCTCAACAGCAACAGCCTCGTCTTCCTTGGGTACATCCTCAGCTACAGACTCCACAATCGGTTCTTCAATAGGGACCTCTTCCTCCTCAACGACCGGTGGTACGACCTCTGGCTCCTCAACAACTGGCGCAGGCTCCTCAGCCTGCTCAACAGCAACAGCTTCGTCTTCCTTGGGCTCGACAACCAGTACGGGTTCTTCAGCTTCCTTCTGTTCCTCCTTTAGTGTCTCTTCAACAATTGGAACAACCGGTTCAGGTTGAGGCTCAGCTGCGGCCGCAAGAACTTGAGGAGCCTCTTCCAAGGGCTTCTCGGTCTTGGTCTCGGGTTCAGCTGGAGCGACTTCAGGTTCCGCAGCTTTTGGCGTCTCGACCTCAGAAACCTCGGGTGCGGCGGTGGAAACAGGCTGCTCTTCCTTGACTTCAGGAACAACAGCAGCAACAGGCGTCTCCTCGGCCGGTTTGTCCTCTTTACCCTCAGAAGCAGCAGCAAGAACTGTAGCGCCACCAGCAAGAGCAACAGCACCCGTAGCAACGGCGGCTACATCTGCATTTGAAACTCCAGCTTCTTCCTTCTTGGCCTCTTTCTCCTCCTTCTCTTCAGGTACTTCCTTGGGCGCATCAGCACTCTTCCTAGGTATCCAACTCGTCCTCTTCTTCTCCTTCTCCTTCTTTGCTTCCTTCGTAGGCGACTCTTCCTCCTCCCTCAAAATCTCCCCCATCTCCCCAATCCTCACACCCTTCTTCTCCTTCTCCTTCTCCTTCCTCGTATCCCTCTCCTTCTCTCTAGGCTCCTTCTCCCCCTTGGCCGTCCTACTCCCCCCAAACCACATACTCACCCTCTTCGTAGTCGACGAAGCAAACGACGGCCTAGGCGAAATCGGCCGACCCCTAGGAGACGCCGTACTCGTACCTCCAGCTCCCAACGCAGAACTCTCATGCGTAGAATCACTCGCGGCTTGAGGAACAGGCTTTGAATATACTTGTTCGATAACCATCCATTCCAACCTCTTCTTTGTTCCTCCTACTCCTCCGGCATCGGCAGAATTGTCAAATTCCAATTCGGGTAAAAGCGAATTCTTAAACCGACAGATGGTAAACCTGGGCCAGTCGGAGGAGATGGGATCCAACAATGCATCGCTCCAGAAATCTATAAACGCTTCGTCAAGCTGGACGAGAGAAATTTGGACGACTTTGGTCGGGAGCTTTGGTTCAGCCTTGTCCTTGTCCCCATCAGCATTAGCAGAGGTAGGAGAAGAAACAGCCAAAGGCGTCAACTCGCCCGACCTTCCCCCAGTTCTTCTCGGACTAGTCTGTCTCGATCTCCTCCCGATACTCCTACTCCTCTGTTCTTTGGTAGAAGAAGATTTCGGTATAGTGACTTCAACATCTTTATCCATCAACGTAGCGGCAAGAGCACTCCCTACACTCGAGGACTCTATAAAACCCGAAGTCGAGAATTGGGACCAGTCGAGGCCGAGAGTGTTACTCGCGCTTCCTCCACTTGTAGAAGGTGAGATTGGTGGGGAACCAGAAGACGTAGCTGCGCCTTCGGACGAGGAAGTCGCATGTGCAGTTCCATTCGTCGATTCCTTCCCCTTATTGTTATCCACGGAATAAGCTCTCGTATGTCCGTTAACACCAGACTTGGACGGAGGAAGGTCCAACCTAAACTCTTTAACAGTCTCCTTGTTCGCTCTCAGAGTTAACAACCGGATGCTCTCGTCTGCGAGAATACGGCTCAGGCTCTCAGGAACCTTTGCCGCCGACGTCGAAGGAGAAGTGGCTTGCTGTTCACCCGACTCGTCCTCGGCTCTAGCTTGCTTAACTACTTTCTGCCAGAGCTCATACGAGGTCCCAGATCCAGTAGACTCGGCTTTTAGAGCACCAACGACAAGCTTGAGCAAATCTACCGAACCCGAACTAGGTCTTTGTTCAGGGTACTCTGTATCAACACGGACAAAGAGCGCATCATATCTCTGCGTAGAGAAGCGAGGCCGAGGAAGGAGATCATGATCAGGTGAAGGAGAGGAGCCTTTAACGTAAGGATAATGTTGTACGAGTTCCAAGAGACGTTTGGGCATTCGGTGATTGGCAGCTTCGTTCCTAATCAAGCTGTCAATACAAGCCGTAATAATAGTCTGATAACGCACCTAATATGAGCCAAGAATAAATGTTCCAACATTCTCCCCATCCTATCCCACCGCGCATAAAACGAGAACCAGTCATCATCAGACTGGACTCTGTCTGCAGTAAGGAGCCATAAACCCAACAATTTCGAGAGTTTACTCCCAGAAATACTATTCGCTTCTGCATGAGCAGCAAGCGAAGAAAACACATCGAGTGTAGCCGTAAGCAGTTCAAGATGTGTGGCAGGAATTTTAGGAGCGAGTTTATCTGAAAATGCCGTTGGTGGGTACTGTGCGGATTTTTCAGCTTCGAAAAAGGTCTTGTACCAATCTTTATCCGTGCCGAAAGACGCTCCGTCCAATTGCATATGACGAATACCCCAGCGAAGGACGGCAGAGATGTCGTGAGGTGAACGGGTCGAGTTGATTTCAGACTCGAAAGCCGAGGCTGGAGCGGAAAGAGTCGGAGAGAGTGTGGTTATTGGGCTTTTAGGAGCTAAAGAGTGGATAAAGAGCGAGATGAGTCTGCGTTGTGCTTCGGGAGAGGAAGAGTGCCAGTGAGGGTGCATGATACCAGGGGTTTCTAGACCTAGATAGGCAGCGGTGTGAGATGTAGTAGCTAGAATGAGAAAAACCACACACCTCGAGTCATGATAGCTTGAGCGCAAGCCCGAACGAGAACGAGAGTTTCCAACGAAGTCAACCGGCGAGAACCAATGACCGCGTCACTCAATACCAACTGTGAGGGATCCGCTTCGAAGACGACGCCAAGAGCACGGGCACTCGAGTCATCTTTGAGACCGGGGAGATTGAGCGTGAGGTGGGGGGCAGACTGTTTGGGGGTAGACACGTCGGTAGAGGATGAAGACCTCGATTTGAAAGTAAAGCCCTTGTCTTTTGATTTCTTGTCAGCCTTGTCCTTGTTGGCATTGCTGTCTAGGAATTGCTCTGCAGTCGGTGAGACATTGGGGGACACCTTTTCGAATTTGTCTCCGAGCAGGGACGGGTCCGACGCATGCCCTGAGGAATCCTTGTCGTCCTGCTTCTTACGTCCAAAGACCTTGGACAAAAACGAGGGCATGGCGTGGCCGATAAGTAATCTGTGAACGAAAGATAAACGAAATGAATGAGTGGCTGTCTAGCTGCTCACCGTAGCAGTACAAGAGTTGCTCAACACGTGGCTACCGACTTTTCATCCAAACAAATGCAACTGCAATGGAAGATGTAGTTTTATTGACAACTAGAATGGTACACTGTGTTTTACAAGAAAGGCTAGTCGATATCCATAGGAGATCCTCCGTCGTCTTTTTCTTTTCCCTTGCTTTTTCTCGTAGACCTCCTTTTAGGTTCCTGCTCCTTCTTCCGTCTGGCACGCTTCGCCGGTTGATCCTTCCCCGTCATCCTATCAAGCATACCAGTGTCTGCTTCACCTTCACTCACTTCCTTTGCCTTGCCTTTACCTTTAGCATTCTTCTTTGCATTCGTCGTCGTAGAGCTTTCTGTCGGTGACGGCGACACCGACCTTTTAGGTACAAGTTGGACTTCCTTAAAGTGTACGCGTTGTTCAGTGGTAGACACGAATGATAAATGTCTTTTACTACGGTCTTCGTCGTCTATAACAAGGATATTAGATGAGAACGAAACCATATGTGCACACCAACCTTTGACCTCAGTAAACAGCAACTCGGTCCCGAGCAATGACTCGTGTCTTCCTTTTAGAATCGTCCCAGACAACTGTAAGAATGGGTTTGGCGTGTCCAGTCCCTAGAAAAAAAACACCGTCAGGGTCTCAAAGAACGTAGAGAGCATAAACCTCACAATAACCCTATACTCGCTCGAGCTCGGAATCAACGTCGGCTCTATACTCCCCAAGTCAAACGTCACATAGACCACTTCTTCCTCCTCATCTTCGTACTCTTCATCCGGACCAAACTCTTCGACCTGTTTGTACCCAGGTACAAGCGTCTCCCTCGTCCCCTTTCCTAGCCCTTTGCCCGTACCACCTCCTGACTGACCACCAAAAGGCGCATTCGAGGTCAAAGTTGTCCCAGTCGGACTAATAGGACTAGTCGTACTCGAGTTTGAGCCTGAGCCCGAGCCTCGTCCAACAGAACTATGATATACCGATCCCTCTCCAGAAGCAGACCCTGCAGCACTTGCAGGAGGAAGAAGCCTAGGGTCTATAGCCTCCACTGGCGTAGTAGTAACAAACGGCACCTCCATCGGTGCCCGTGTCTGTCCTAGCTGCACCTCGTCCGCTTGGATTTGATCAAAAGCTACATCACTAGCGGGTAGGTCGGGTAGGTTGAACCTCGAAAGCGGCGGCGGCACTTGTCCTTGTCGCGTCGTACTCGGCTGTACTGGAAACGAATTTTGTCCTGATACACCGATAGAATTCGAAGAAGGATCGGGATTGGGTAAAGACGGGTCTATAGGAAACGCAGATGTGGATGTATGAATGTGCAGAGGGTCGGATTCAGAGCTGATTTGGCCATGTAAAACAGTATTTGTGGAAGTAGATGGAGGAACAGGTTGAGGTTCCGGATGAGCCATTTGCGGAACTCGCGCGTCGCGTCAGAAAGCTTTTATTTATGTACAATAATTTCATGTAATAAAAGTAGAAGTCGGGACGAATCCGACGAACAAGAATATTTCGTGAATCGTAGGACGATTGGTTTGGAAGTATGTACAAGACTCGGAAAGAAAGTGTGCTGATCACGACGACATTGCTATCACTTCAGCCGACTTTAGAACTTGAATCACATTTATCCTTCCCTCAAGTCCACGAACAAAGGACGTCTTCCAAACAAGAACAAGGGAAAAATTAAAACACCGATCTACTGTGAGACTGGTCAGACACTGTAAGCATTAAGAGAGTGGGCGGCGCACATTTTCTCAATCACAGCCATGGAGAAACGACCCAATACATTCAAAAGCTGCTCTACTAGGTGGAAGTGTAAATTCTGTAGAACCAGAGAAATTAGTTCTAGAATAAAGCGAAGAAAAAACAATCGTGCAAAATTAATTTGAGTGTTTGCATTGTTCACAGTTGGATGATTGAAAGTACCCTGAGTGAAGTCACAGAAGACTTGGTTAAGAGGAACACTGGAGGTCATATCGGATAGTAGGTGACGTGGACAAGGAGGGAGTTCTATGGGAAAACAATGATTACATCGTTACTCACTCTTAATATAACCAATCTAAAGTGTGCTTTTACATGCACAGCCAAATCACAACTTGAAGGCGCCGATTGAGTGGGCTACCGTGTCCTCGGCCGCAAAAAAATCGGGTTTTGTCTCAAATTCTCTGTGCCTAGTCTCCAACCACCCTGAATAAACCTAGTTGTTCTCTGCTATTAAAAAAGCTCCTCAATCTCTTGCCAGAGTTTCAACGTCCAACAAGATGTCATACGTAACAAGCCAAGCGAGTTCCCACTGTGTGAGTCAGATCGCCAAAGCGGGATTATAACATGTGCTTTGGCTGCGCATTTTTTCGGCCTTTGGTAATGTTTGAGAACAATAACTGTGTTGCCTATTGCAAGATTTTCCATGACTGTTACATGTGCTGAGGTTCTTGTAGTGCATTATGATCAACTGTTTTGGTTGTTTAAACATTCGTTGTTTTTGGCGTGCCCTCTGCCTGATAAAGAAGAGAAATGGCTAGCATATACCTAAATTCTCTCCGCTTTTGGGCATTGGACACCTTGGATTTGTGAGATTTAGCAAGATCCTGTATAAAGGAGTGTTCACGAAGTGCGCATGAGACAGGATATCTAATCATACCGATTATTATACCTAGCCTAGTATCCCTATTTCTTGTCGTTGAGAAGGATCAACATCGGAGGCATGGGCCAGAGTGTTATGAGCCAATGGACTCAAGAGGTGATTGAGAGGGTGAAACTGGCACGGGATGCAAACTCCTCTCCCTCTCTTGAACCCAGTTTTCGAGCCTCAGGTGGCGTACGACCATCAAATGTTCAAAGCCTCAACTTGAGATCTGCATGGTTGAAATGCTTGCTAATACCACGATCGGTTCGGATGGGAAGGCTCACCCTTGAAGCTAATCAGAACTGCATCCGAGTTGCTTGCCATTATTTTCAACGAGATTTTAATCCACCGTGATAACAGCATGATGGTGGTGGAGCAAAGAAAAGAATTGGGCAAGCCGCGTTCTTGCTTTCCTTCAGTCGTCTCACGACACCGCAACTTCACAAATGCACTCATAGCAAACTCGTAGTCGACGTCGGGAGACTTGCGAGTCAGTGATATGCATAAATGGGTTGCCATTACGGGCGATGATATAGTGATAGGGTGTATCTCCAATGGATTTTTTGAACAACCCTACCTACAGAGGCGGAAAGTATTGCTGCACTGAACAAGCTACACCCCGTCAAACTACTATCCCTTGTGGCTGTATGGCTCATAGGAAGCTTATTAATTTACAATTTTGACATTACTATAAATCAAAACTAATTATCTATTGCAATTTCGGTGGTCTGACCTCTGTACCGTCGAAACGAGCTCTGAAGCGATCTACGTGGGAGGCGTGGAAAGTGTGACACCCAAAATAGAAGGTGGGAATATTGAAAACAGGGCATCGCCCTTGGGACTCTAGCTGACGAGAAGCTGACTGCCATCTTCTCGCCATCTTCTCTAAGAAACCTAGGCAGTGCTCACTCGCAGCGACAACGCAGATCACTGGACAAGTCTTCCCGACGATTCTGAAAAGATGACGTCGACTTCAAAACATTGCAGTGTACGTGTCGTGGTGACCGAAAGAAAGCAAAAACCGTGACGCGCGAAACTTACTTCCCCCACTCCACCATCATGCTAGCGCTGCTGCTGCTATCCCAACGCACTTATTCCCTACCATTTCGTCTCCAATGATCATCCCAATGGTTAACGACGTTTTGAATAGGAATTCAACACTTCAATGTACACATTTATCACTTGCAGAGTTTATTGGATCTCTAAACCTCTCGTTTCGCAACAGATGAATCTCAGTTTCTGTGGAGACCCGCTGCAGTTGAAAACTTTTGGCTATAAAAGAGAACTTGAACTGGGCCAAAGCTCCTCAAAACTTTGACAATCTCATTCGACATTTTACTCAATTCTCTGCACTCCTGAAAATGATTTACAAACCTTCTTCTTTAATCATTCCAGCCCTTCTGACTCTCGATGCATCGCTAGTCTCTGCTGCACCTCTCATCTCTGCCGCACCTCCTGTCTCTGCACCTCTTGTCTCTGCATCCCTTGTCTCTGCACCTCCTATCTCCGCTGCACCTCCCATCTCTGTTGCGCCTCCCGTCTCTACTGCACCTGCTGAGTAGGTATTTCCATGCTACTAAAATATGCATTAGACTTATTTTTAATATCGGATCTTTTCCAAGGAATCTAAACCCCGAAAGACGTTCTGCACAGCGAGAATCCGACATTCACAGACGGGCTCTTTACGATCGTAACTTTGACCTTTCGGCTGTCGTTAATTCTGCGATCCATAGACGCCAAGACAGTGTTCCACCAACTGGAGGAGACTCTTCGGGTGATGGAAGCGTACCACCTACCGGAGGTGACTCTTCAGGTGATGAAAGCGCACCACCTACCGGAGGTGACTCTTCGGGTGATGAAAGCGCACCACCTGCTGGAGGTGACTCTTCGGGTGACGAAAGCGTACCACCCACTGGAGGCGACTCTTCGGGTGATGAAAGCGTACCACCTACTGGAGGTGACTCTTCGGGTGACGAAAGCGTACCACCCACTGGAGGCGACTCTTCGGGTGATGAAAGTGTACCACCTACTGGAGGTGATTCTTCAGGTGATCAAAGTGCCCCCCTTAGCGGCAGGGATTCCTCTCCCGAAGAAAGCTCTGGGACTGGGGATGGCTCCGGAACAAGTTCTGGGGCTGATTCTGGGACTGGGACTGGGGCTGATTCTGGGGATGATTCTGGGACTGGGACTGGGGCTGATTCTGGGGCTGATTCTGGGACTGGGACTGGGGCTGATTCTGGGGCTGATTCTGGGACTGGGACTGGGGGTGATTCTGGGGATGATTCTGGGACTGGGACTGGGGGTGACTCTGGGACTGGGACTGGGGATGACTCTGGGACTGGGGATGGCTCTGAAACGGGTTCGACCGGTGATAGCTCTGGGACCGGTTCTGGCACTAACTCTGTGCCAAAATAATGAAGGGAGACGCTATCAGTATAGTGCATTATCAACATGTACAATATGTGTTTGCTGGATACAAGCCTTCGACTGGGTTCAACGCAAACTATGTCATGATGTTGAAGCATGTAGTCGAGCTGCCTCAGGATTGATGCGGCTCAGAGTGTCCTTGATCAGGTTGTTGTAATGTTCAATCTGATATAGCAAATCAAAGCAGGTCGGGTCTGAAAACATCATAGAAACGTTCGACTTGCAAGTCAGACACATCGATGTGTCTTTGCGCTAAGTAAAAAACATTATAGTTTGAACGAGTACGCACCAGGTTTGTTCCTTAAAGAGTGAAATGAGCTTCATCATCCAGATAGTATGATTGTCATCGTGACTTTGTAACTAGCTATTGTTGTCTCGTTGAGGTGAGGCTGTCTGCAAGATGCGACGACATATGGCCGAGATAGGTTTGGGCGCAGATCTGTGGCTGTGTGACGCGCGGGAAGTTTAGTAAAGGTTTGACATTTGCGTCCCACCGACGATGAGCAGAGATGTCTTTTACTGCATATGGCAAGGTGATAACCAGTTCATTGAAGGTCAAGTCTCTATCTCTTCTACGACCTCCTGGCGCAATTTCCTCCTTGCACTGATAACTGCTTCTACGTTTTCACAAACCGTTCGAGACGAAGTTTTCGGAGCACCGCTACAACTCCAGCTCTGGTCGTTTCACCAGCCGTTGCCAATTGATCCGAACAACCTCGACTTGGTTCAAATTGAAGATCTACTGCAGTGTATCCGCAATAAGCAATATACCTCTGTAGATACAGCTGCCAGTACTATCAACCTCATACTGGACAACCCAAGACAGTATCTTATCGTAAAGGCGCCCGGTTTGCTCGGTAGGTGTTAACATCTCCTCTAAATGCCTAAAGCTTACTTTATTTGTAGGTGTCGATATTTTATTACCTCAAGTGTTGTACGACTCGGATATCAAACAGATGTGCATCGTTAATGTCGCCAGTTTTGCCAAGGCGGATAGGGACAGCGAGCAGACTATTCAAAAGATGGCGGTCATGTACTCTATGTCGCAAACTCATCATCCTCGAATTCCAGAAATTGAAAGGTTTCGGAACAAGATGTCGAGGAAACGTTGGATCTCGGTACGTAGTGATCTCTTTGAATTATTATGAGTCTGACCGCCGATGACATTCAGAGCGAACTTCGGAATACGTCTATTTATCAATCCGCGAAGGCTCTATTTCAGGCCGACCAATGGGCTACGCTATACGATGAAAGCCTTCACCACAATCAAGAATTTCAGCCGTGCACACCCGAAGAGCTAGCTGCGTTAGAGTGTATTGGTCGGAATCATGCCCGAATCACCCAGTTCCATGCCGGTGGAAGTACAGATTCTTCATCCCTCAGGGTCACCCACTTCTGCTGGCTCTTCACTTCGTACCCCTTCGCCTTGGACCCCATGAACAAGAGGGCGCCTATGGACCATCCAGCATATGAATGGACGAAGAGTTGGAAATGGGATTATGGCCAGTAAGTAATGACATTTAGGTTCATAGTATGTCGTTTAACTAGGAGTTTGAAGGGATCAAAAAAACGGTCTGAAGATCCTGTACCGAACAAGTAATAATCAAATGCGTAAACTCAGCCCGAAAAGTGACTTGATGTTGGTTGACAAGAAATGGCTGTTTTCGCCATTGTTTGGGGAAATTGATTCTAATGACGGGCTGCGTGACAAATGGAGAATGTTGGCTCAAAGTTTAGTCCAGTCCCGGATTGCAACTGCGGCTCAAGCAGATATCAAGATCATTTCCACCCCCTTTGTTCACAAGGACTTGTCAGTCGACTTTATCTACACCTACACATACCATGGCATTGCTGTGAGTGTTTACAATGTTTGTTTCAAACTAGCTCTAACTGTTTCCTCCAGACATATATGCTCGAGGAAAAATTCGATATCAAGAATGTACTCGACGCGCTGGGATTATTCCGATTCTTCTACAACTTCAGAGATTTCGTCAAAGCTAAGAGCGGACTCCCTCTCCAGCACTGTCCTGTAATCACAAATTCACTCAGAAATTTCAAGTACGAAGCCATCACCACGACCAAGGACGAAACAACGGAAGATCTTGGCGGCGACCCACCCGAGTCTGGACATGAACGCTCAGGTTCTGATTCGACAATTGAGATAGATGACGGATCTACGTCGTCTTCTTCATCTGATTCCCTAGATTGGTCAACAGAACACAGTACCTACAACAAAGACAAGCTCCTTACCCCCTGGCAGCATATCATCAACAATAAGGACCTCTTAGCCGTGTGTCTGAGTTCTATCCAGGTGGTGAGAGAAAGTGATGCTTGTCGTCTCAAGAACGTGCCCAAGGTATGCTTCTCCGTGTCATCAGATTCCCATCTCACTAATGTTTTTGTATCAGCATCCTCATGTCGTTCAGCTTCGGTCTGTCACTGATGAAACTTTGGCCTTCTTGAAGATCTTGAAGGCAAAAGAGACAAAGGTTCTTCAGTGGCTCATGAATCATCCAGACAGCTCTCGATTTTTCTGCCTTCCCCACCGAATTATACAGATTGAAGGAAACATGATCGGTGTATTCGCAGCCGAAGGGTTACCCCTTCACCGCGTTGATTACTCTGGTGTGGAATTCTCAGTTGCATGCCAACTTCTCCGATGTGTCTCGGTCCTACATTCGCTGAATGTGTGTCATCTGGACATCAAATTAGAAAATCTCGTCTGGAATCGTACCTCGTCAGCCCTCAAGATGTTGGATTTTGGCGTTTCCGTCATTCAAACAAATCGTTCGAACCAGATGTCGGGCTTTGTCGGGACTCGTGGATTCACTGCCCCCGAGATTGGTGTTGGACCATACAACCCATACGAGGTCGACAACTATGCTGTTGGCCTCGCTCTGAAATCAATACTATATACTGCCTGTGAAGGATCAGCCAGGAGTTGTCTGGAGGACTGGGCGCAGGCTATGATGGATGACCGAGTTGAACCTACTTTGGTGTTGGATGACTTTGTAGATCATTTTCCCCAGTATGCGTCTTAGATAGTATGCGTGATCCGATCGAATTTTACGTCGTTAAGCGGTCGTTGATTTGATCTCAAACTACTCGTGCACGTACATGGGAGACGGGTTTATCGCATTGTACCTGATTGTACTGGTACAAAGGGCTGGCTAGAGACGTATAGATTTTAGTTTTGAACAGGAAACACGGAGAAGTTCAGTGGTATTGTGCAGAGCAGAGGAGCACTTTGAATTGCAACGAAATGATACCAATGCAATCCTACTAGAGGGAAAAGGTCGGAGGCAACTCGGAAATACAGATTAGCATCTGTAGTTCATCGCCGTGAATTAGGGGAGTAGACGGGAAAGTGTATAAAAGAACGCGGCCGCAGCCCAAGGCGAGGAGGTCTGTAAGTTTGCGCGTAGCAATTTTGAGCAGCAACAAGTCCTCGCCTTAAGTTCCTCTAGAACATCCGTTCTTCCTCTTTTTGAAATCTTCAAGTTCGCCGTCCTCTGAAAGAAGCTGAGCATACCCCTCTGAATGGTAGATTCGCAAGGTACAGTGATAACTTTTGGTACGGAAGCGATAACGTCGGGCGAGAAAAACATGACGTTGTGATACGGAGAGAAAGGAAAAGAAAAAAGACATTAGTATGAGGCAAAGATGGACACGAGTACAACACACCCAAGTTAAACTTATAGACTCCCAACACCTCTTGGACTTTCTTGAGCTTTTCGGTGGATGGGACTTTCAGAGAACAGCGTAATAATCACTTAACCTGTTAGCTAGCCCACGAACCATCGCGACCGTGAAATCCGTAATACTGAACGATCTTGTGGCCAGCGACGCTGCTTCATATTCTATTATACAAGTAAATCTTACAAAAAAAAATGGTACGTATACAACTACAGTTTTCCAACAAACCACAATAAAAAAGTTCATAACGTACAGCGCCTAGTTGCCGTTAGGCACCTTTACAGATTCCAAGTTCCAGTAGCTTTCTGCGTATTCGTTGATGGCTCTGTCGGAGCTGAATTTACCCATCTGTAGAAGAGAAGATTTCGATGAGTATTGCAAAAGGTGTAGATGAGAGCGGAACTAACGTTGGCGGTCGTTCGGATCGACTTTTTGATCCATTCTTCCTTGTCTTGGTATGCTTCGTCAACCAGGGCGAGAGCAGAAATGTCTAAAGTGATGCATCAAGTCAACCGTCTTACCGACATCTTTCGAAGAGATCACTCACAAGAGTCGAAGTCGTCAGAAAGGAGGTAGTAATCTCCTTGTCGGATGGTGTTCAAGAGACTACGCGTATCTTGGGTCAGTCGAAGCGGCCTCACAGTCCTTCAGATACTCACGGTTCATAGGTACCGCCGTCACCGAACAAACCAGCGGACACCTGGTTCAAGACGTTGGCCAAGGCGGGGCATTTTTCTTCAATCGGAACCGGATGGTAGACGTGCTGGTAACGCAACTCCTCGACAGCGCTGTCAAGCAGATTCTCAGAAAGGACAAAGAAGGAACATAACGAAGAGACTTACGGAGCTAGGTGACCAAAGAAGACTATCCAATGCCGTTAGCAGCTGAACAAGAAGGTAGCCCAAAGCCAACTTACAGACGTTGTTCTCCCCAACCTCTTCCGCAATCTCAATATTAGCACCATCAACAGTTCCAACCAACAATCCTCCGTTAAGACAGAACTTCATGTTGGATGTACCAGAAGCCTCGGTACCAGCAGTCGAGATGTGCTGACTGATGTCAGAAGCAGGAATCAAAACCTCGGCCAGTGACACTGAGTAGTCAGGGAGGAAGTAGAGGGAGAGGTAGTCCTTGGTATCGGGATCTGCGTTGATCACCCGAGCGACGTTGACGATTAATCGGATAGTCTAATGGGAGCCGTCTTCCGAGTTAGTTCGCGCTATGGTATCAAAGTAACGTTTACGAACCAATTTAGCGATGTAATCTAACCGAGATGTTCGAAGTCAGCATTTGCCCATTAGTGAAAACATTCTCCAACTCACATCCGGGAGCAGCCTTTCCGGCAAAGAAGACAACGCGAGGGTTAAGTTTCTTGCGTTCCGCCGGACTCATATTCTTGATAGTGAGATATCTCTGCATAATCAAGTCAGTGTATGCCCGTCAAAAAAGCACGTTGATACGGACATGAATAACTCCGAAAATGTTTAGGTTTTGACGCTAAGCCATGCTCTTAATAACGATGCAAAACTTGCAATGGTTTGGAAGACTGTACCTTGTACTCGTGTAACCGCTGAAAGACCATTTTCAGGAATGCAGCTCATACAAATCATACTACGACACGTACCTTGATTTGAACATCAAACATAGCATTGGTGTTAACATCCAACCCCAAGGTCGTCTTGACATGTTGAGCAAGTCTCTCCTTGTTACTCTGCTTGATAGCAGCCCACTCCTTACGGAATGCAGCGTCTTCCGCGTGTGGAAGGAGCTCCTTGAGCTTGTAGAGATCCTTCAACCAAACACTCTTCTCTAGTTTCAAAGTCTTGCTGATCAAGGCACTCAAAGCGGGGTTACATTGGTCCAACCATCGACGAGGGGTAATTCCATTGGTGACGTTGCCAAACTTGCTGATGCCTTCAAATTCGACGAAATCTTTTAGAATGGTGGTCCTGACGAGTTCACTGTGCAACTCGGCGACACCGTTGACTTTACGGCTACCTGAAGAAATGTGTCAGCCTGACAATTGACAGCATCTGAGGAAGGACAGACTCACCAATACAAGCCAAGAAAGCCATTCTAACTTGTTTAGGGAAGCCTTCTTCGATGAGCGACATCCTCCCTAATCTATCTCTATCACCAGGGAACTTTCTCTCGACGGCTGTAAAAGCGAAAGATTAGTGAGAGGCCTATGACTTCAACATATAGCAAAACACTCGCCTTGCAAAAAGATTAGATTCTTCAAAGAATTACATTCTATCAGTACGCGTTCGCGAAAAGCCGGAATACAACTTACAATATCATAAATGATCTGCATATGCCTGGGCAACAAGTGTTCCATGAGAGGTACCGGCCATTTCTCTAACGCTTCCTGTGAAATAAACAAGCCAGGTCATCTCAAGGTCTCAAACAACGTGGACGCGGAACTCACGGGCAGCACGGTATGGTTAGTATAGAAGAAGGTGTTAGTAACGATGTGCCACGCAGTATCCCAGGAGACTTCTTCGTCGTCTATGAGAATACGCATCAACTCAGGGATGGCAAGGGTCGGATGTGTGTCATTCAATTGAATGGAAACGACTAAGGAGCGTCGTGAGCGAAGAGTCATAAAACGCATCAACACAACGCACATTCGGGGAAATCGGTGATGGGCTTTCCAGTATTCTTGAAACGACGAAGGATGTCTTGAAGACTAGCGGCAGTCCAGAAGCTGGTCGAGTTGTATTGAAATTGTGTCCGATGTGAAGAAATTAGTACTCACTATTGCTGCTTCAGACGCAACTCTTTACCGACTAGATAAGAAAATATTAGGAGGTAAAAGGACGATCGGAGGAGGAACGCGTACAAGTGGTATGGTCATTAGGGTATAGAACCGATGTGATAGCTGCCGCCGAGTTGGAAGACTCTACTGCGTGTTCATAATCACCAGCTAGGGAAGGGTTCAGTTAGCGCTGTAAAGGGTAACTAGAGCTCAATAAGGCTTACCATTGAACGAATTCAAATCGAAACCTCTCTTCGGCTTACTCTCCCAAAGCCTCAAGTTGTTCGTGTTCTTCGTGTAACATCCGGGAATCATCACATCGTAAGCGACAGCGAGAACCTCTTGTCCACCACTCCAAGCAGCCCTGCCACTACCGTCAGGGAGACGTTCAGCATTGCCGTAGAAACGAATTTCGTAGGTGACATCAAGACGAGGCAACTAGAGTAAGAGTAAGACGCGCAGGTCAATAAGAATGCGTGGGAGACTCGCCTCCCAAGGGTTCTGGTTTTCCAACCAAGGGTCTGGAGCTTCCAATTGCTGGCCTTCTGGAGAAATGAGCTATTCGATAGAGAGAAAGCGGAGATTAGCACGTGGTGAGGGCCTCAAGACGCATAGAACACGCCCACCTGTTGGAAAATACCGTAGCGGTAGCGCAAGCCGTAACCCCAGACAGGAAGTTCCTAGTAGAAAGAGATGATCGGTTTTTCGAGTCAAGCATGAGAATGGTTGAGATAAATATGCACCTGGGAAGCAGAGGAGTCGAGATAACAAGCAGCAAGACGCCCCAAACCACCATTTCCAAGAGCAGCATCACGTTCCTGTTCTAGAATGTCTTCCATGGAGAAACCTAATTGTTTGACACCGTCTCTGTATTGGTCCTTCAGACCGATGTTCAGGAGTGCGTTATCGAGGGTTCTTCCCATCAAGAACTCGAGCTGGAGATTGGCTAAAGTTAGTATCTCGGTCTTTTTACGATATGTGGTAGTGCGCTCACAGACAGATAGTAAGCCCTCTGCAAAACGGAAATTTGAATCAGCAGTGCTCGAAATAGTACAGGCCTCCAAATACCTTTGGGGATCTCTTGGTGTACATAAGTTGGGTCTCGTTCCAGTTGAGCTGTGTTACGGGCAAAGTCAGAGCGATTCCGGGCACGATTTGAGGATACGCACGATAAGGTTATCCCTGACAGCAAGCGCAGCGGCTTGATATGCACCGAAATCATCTGTTGGGAGCGAAGGGTTTAGAAGTTGTATAAGACGAGAAGAAAGCGCCTAAGCGTGAGAGCTAGACGCGATGACGCGAGATGAGGGACCGCAACAGTCTCGACACCCACCGAGATTGTATGCCTGTCTAGCAAGTGAAGTTTGTACATGGTTCACGATACTGCGCGAGATGGAAGGTATATCTATGGTGAAGAATAGACTAAGTCATCGTCGGTATTCACTGTGCAGAAGATATCTGACCTTTGTCGAGGGCTCGCATCGCTTCCTTCCAGGTTTTTTCATCACCCCGGGGCCATTTCTCTTTCCCGCTCTCGTCAACTTCAGGCAGGTAACCTATTGCGAGTGTTTGGAACACAAACTCAAAAGGCGAGTGTATGAACATACCTGTGAGGGTTCTTACGTGCCTCCGAGCCCGAGTAGGCTTTCCGATGGCCTTTGGGTCGATGGTAGAGGTCATGGTTGGAAACGAAACGAGACTGCAAACCGACTGAAGAGAAGGATTGCAGAGGGTCTGAAATCAACCGCGTCGCAATTTCGTTCTTATAGTGAGTCTAGGAATTCCAAAGACGTCATAAGAAGCCTAGACCGGATCAGTTAAACCTGCTGTCGTCTTGCTTTCTTTCATTTTCTTTCACCTTTATCGAGGTGCATTCGTATTATTTAAACGGTAATACGATATCTAATTACAGAAACGACCGACAACCACTAGGAGTGAGGAAACCTCGGTTCCCTCTCGGACGATCCAAGGCAGTGCAGGTTGATGCAGATGACCTGCGAATGCCTCAGATGTGACATCAACACCAAGGAAGAATTGGCTGGACAAGGTCTACCATCAGAAAATTCGAAACCAGGGGTACATACTCACGAATGTCGACAAAAATCCTTCCAAAACGTAAAATCGAAGTATAGAAAATAAAATGAAACCATACCAGCCCATTTCATCTGCTTTGATTCGTGAAACCATTTACGTACCTCGCACGAGGCTCCCAGTGTAAAAGATTGACGTTGACGCGTAAACTGTCCGTAAACTGTCCAACTATTTGCCGGGGCCTAAGCAACTTGGAAGATGAAAACAGAACTCGGGACCGGTCCGTTGCAACCTTCGGTAGTCCTCCCACAGTTAATCGATTAGACCCTAGAAGTGTCAGCAGACGAACATTTGTCGTTCGTAACATAGGGATCACCGAGTTTTTATAGTTTGAACGACGTCACTGCGGAGCTCTACGACCACCAAACTATGGTCTAAGCTTGGTCGAAGCACCGAAGAACGGGCAGAGAAGGGGAACCATTCACTTGTGCGGACTTTGCCTGGTTTGTTGCCGAAATCTTGGGAAATGGTGGATCAGATGGTTTGAGGCATCAAGAGAACGACGTCACTGCATCAAAGTCGCAATAAAAAGGAAGAGCAGATCATAAGATTGTTATAGAACATACTGAGGAAAGTGAAGATCTCGAGCACGGTCAAAGACTTTGATAGAGATAGATGGACAGATACACGGCGATGTAAGTCTAGCTTGAAATCCAATCAGACAGGGCGATGCAAGAACCTCCAGAGTGAGAATTGAGGAGCTCAGGCCGGTCAAAATACTCATCGAGTTGCAGCTAATATCTTGGACCTGGACTTGAGTGTTGGAAGGTCAGGAATCGGTCTACAGTCTTTGTGCACATGCACCCCAAAACTATTGGAGCTTGACAGTCGACCTAGACGACGGCTGTATAACCTTTCGGTGAGAAATCCAACTGTAAATCGTCGGCGCAGGAAGATGGGGAAGAGAGGAGTCTATTGCCGCAGTATGGACCTAAGGAGGTGAGTTTTCTGCGATAGACATCCGCAGTCGAAGAACTGATTCCTTGACGAGCCACTCACCTTTCAGCGCGAGATCCAGGTGTAGACTCCTATACAACCGAGCCGTAGAATGTTTGTGGTTTTGAATTCATGTTGTCAGTCGTGATTGAAAAAGATGAGTTTGAACGTTGGTCTTTTATGTAAATAATGTCCACGTCGGGGATGACTGATACACGCGCCTTCGCCGACCATCTTGCACTCAAACTTTACAATGGTTGACAAATCCCTTCATATTACACTGATACCCCATTCTTAGATCCAATCAAACATTGGCCACACTGAATAAATCCTTCTTTTGACCTACGGTCACAGAGCTCCGCCAAATTCAAGGACAGCATCTATAAAAGAGGTTTAAAAATGCTAGGAATCCTCAAGAACATCGTGAACTCGCCTTTACACAATGTTTCGTTTATCGTCTTCATTCGTCATCCTCGCCGTTGTGGTTCTTCACGCAACATCGAGCTTTGCTGCACCTATCGGGTGATTAGTCCCTTGCCTTCGTTTTATGACATTGCTGATTCCAAATACCCTCAATGTAGATCTCCAGACGAGGTCTTACTCCCTCGAAGCGGTTATGTGAAGGATCGTGGTCTCGGTTTCGGCATTTATCGACGCGAAACCGTTTCTTCCTCGCCAGGTGATACTAGTGGAACCGTCCCGTCTTCTCCAGGCGACACTAGTGTTCCTTCTTCAGGAGAAACCAGCGTTCCCTCCTCTCCAGGCGAGACCAGTGTTCCCTCTTCTCCTGGCGACACCAGTGTTCCATCCTCTCCAGGTGACACTAGCGTTCCCTCTTCTCCGGGTGACACTAGTGTTCCATCCTCTCCTGGCGACACTAGCGTCCCTTCCTCTCCAGGCGAGACAAGTGTTCCGTCCTCTCCTGGTGACACCAGTGTTCCCTCTTCTCCAGGTGACACTAGTAGTGTTCCATCCTCTCCAGGCGACACTAGCGTCCCTTCCTCTCCAGGCGAGACCAGTGTTCCGTCCTCTCCTGGTGACACCAGCGTTCCCTCTTCTCCAGGTGACACTAGTGTTCCTTCTTCTCCAGGTGAGTTTAGTGTTCCGTCTTCTCCAGGAGAAACCAGTGTTCCATCCTCTCCTGGTGACACCAGCGTCCCCTCTTCCCCAGGCGAGGTTAGTGTTCCATCCTCTCCTGGTGACACCAGTGTCCCCTCTTCCCCAGGCGAGGTTAGTGTTCCGTCCTCTCCTGGCGACACCAGCGTTCCCTCCTCCCCAGGCGAGGTTAGTGTTCCATCCTCTCCTGGCGACACCAGTGAGACCAGCTCCTCCCCGCCAGACGGCAGCGAAACCATCTCCGCTTCTGCTTGAAATGACTTCGGTTCAAGAGGTTAATATAGGTAGAAACTAGTAGTTCTGTTTTTGACGTGCTATAAGACTTGAAATTGTTGCCATGTTCTTCTCGCTGTTGAGTTTTGAGTTTGAACTGCATGCAACCGAGTATTTCTTCTTGAAGTTGTGCAACCCGATTTGAAAACTTGATAATTTGCCTGCCAAGTATTATTCATGCACTAGAAGTGCAACCAAATCTAACAGATTCCCTCCAGAATCTGAGGTTATATCCTTCACATATAAACACTACTGTAATATTTTTGTATTTTTTGGACAATGTAAAGTAGTGCTATTTTGCTGCCGGAGTCAAGATCGTGCGATTTGGCGGGGAGCGCATTCTAGTCTTTTGCTTCATTTGACGGCTTCCTTATTCTGGATCTCTTTTAAAATTTAGTTTAGAATTATGATTATGCACATCTGTAGATTTTCTGAGAAAATCTGATGGAGAGGAAAATGGTGCAAATGTAGGAATGCACTTCTAGTGCATAAATAGTTTGCGCGAACTGCCATCTCGGAGTATCTCCTCGGATTCCGTATATCCGTCACTTGTGGGAAGATGCTCCAAATTGTTTCTCATTCTCTCCGCGTAGGACGAGTTAACCTTGCTCTCTAGTTTGACAGATTGAGCATTTACTCTGTGAAAACTTATACCACTGTGATGCATCCACATTCATCACACTTGTTTAAAGACCCTTCAAGCAGTATGGTGGGCATCAGCCAGGCGATGGTATGACGCCATTTTTCGGACAAAATTATCATTGGGAAGTCACGGACACGTGAGGTGTCAATGACCAAATGGGAAAGTTGCCGCGCGCGGAGATAATGTGACACGCGGGAATTACCATATGACACCATGTCAATTGCGAGGTTCACTAAAGTGAATTTTAAGGTTTTCTGTAACACATTGGGAAACATTTTTGAGGGCTTAAAGTTAGTGTTGCCGTGAGTCGAGTCGACTCGTTTGATGAGTCCAACTCGAACTCGACTCGCATCCATATATGGTCATTCGGATCAATTATTAAATCGGCCATCATTTTATACATTTGTCCACATCCAGTACGTTAGAATAGGGGCAGTGAGTGCTTTCTCCTCGTTCTCCTCATCCCCCTGCGTATATTTCGTTTGAAAGCTTTCATATATTGCGTTGCGATATTGCCTAGATACCATTATAATATACAGATGTTTATCTATATGTCCTACCCTAAATTGTAAGGTTTTTAAAGCTGAATTTGACGAAAAGAAATTCTGTCCATTCATGTCTTACCCTCCCTCGACACCTGTTAGAAACCATAATCAGGAGTCTCATGAGTCCTCAATGATGCCCAGCTCTAATTCATCAACACCTACTCCGAATTCTTATTACCCCTATTATAATTATGCTCCTCCATGGCCTGCTATTACATACCAAGCTTACCCTCCATCGACTCATGCATATTCAGCAGTTTATGCCCAATATCCACCCTCTACCCCAGCTGCCCCATCCCATGTTACCACTAATCTACCTCGGTCTCGGTCTCAGGCACAAACTCAAACTCTAAACATTATTTCTCGTGAACCTTCTGCACGCAAAAGGCCTTTAAATGAGGTAGCTGATGGGCAAGTTCCTCGGAATGTTCGACAACGTACTCATTGGGGTAAAGAGAATACTCCTACTGTGACTTCCACAGTTGCAGGTGCTGGTCCTATGCCGTTTTCAGTAGAGACTTCTACCTCGGGTCCACATCCTGCTTTCACTTCTGAAATCTTCAAATCAGTGCAAAAGAAGGGTCAGAAGAATTCTGCTGCTGCTACTGATGTCTGGTATTTTATGATGCCAGCAGATGAGGAGAAAGTCCCTATTTTTGATTCCAATGCACCACCAAAGATATATGAATCAAGGCCAAAGATAGAGGAGGGGAAGTGGATTGCATGCAGGCTTTGTCCTCAAGGGTGAGTTACTCGTACTAAATTTTATGACCCTAATCATTTAAATTTCATTACTAGTGGTAAAAAGGGAGTTTGGCAAAATTCCCCTGGTGGCATGACTGGAAACATCCGAGAACATCTTTTGAAGAATCATCCAAAAATCTATGATGAATATGTGCTTAAGCTGCACCTCAAAAATGCAGAAAAAATAGCGGGCACAAGTGCATTACCCAATACATCAAGTTATGCTCGTGGACCTGGAGAACCCTTCTCATCTGAAAAGTTTCTTGAACTACTTGTCCAATGGATAGTTGTTGATGACCAGGTATGCTTAAATATATTGAACTCGATCCTGCAGTGATCACTGATCGGATTGAAGTCCATTAATGTTGTAGAATGCCAGGAATTTCGGGACCTCCTTGAATATGTTGGTCTTGAACTTCAGGCCAAGGATATCCCTCATCGGACCAAGCTCATTGAGCTAATTTTTACCCAATTTGAAAGTTGTTTCAAAAATATCAAAGAAGAGATGAACGTAAATAATCCATTTTCATTGCATTGTTTTCAATTGATGAATCATTATTACCTATAGCGCTCACTTGGCCATATCTCTTTCACCTCAGATATGTGGTCTCGTGGAAACCTTCAGGGTTACATGGCAGTTACAGCACATTACATGATATATGAGCAAGGTCATTTAATCAAGAAAAACCGTCTGATTGCCTTCCGATGCATTGAAGGAAGTCATGATGGAGAAAACATGGCTACTTACTTCTTTCGGGTTCTCCAAGAATTTGGCATCTCTCATCGGGTTCGTTAGCTATCTATTTGACTGGTAACTTGACTTTAATCCCTATTGAAGATTGGTTCAATTACCCTTGATAATGCTTCAAATAATGATACAATGATGCGTGCACTCCAGCGCAAGTTAAATGCACTGGACATCGAATTTTGTGCAGTGGGGAATCACATTCGGTATGTTTTTAAAGTTATACTGTAGCATGAATTTCAAATCAGCTCATACAAATATCCCAGATGTTTCCCGCATATTATCAATATAGCAGTCAAGACTGCCCTATCCTGACTCAGCTTAGTGGATGGTGTTATTGATTTGAATGATGATGATGGTGTAACCTGGGAAGACATACTCGAACTAGATCCAGACCCACCATCAGCAGATATACCCCCTGAGTACCTTGCAGCGCTTAAACAGGATTTGATTGCCTGTGTTCGAAAACTTGTCAATGCTTGTCGTGCCTCTGGAAAGCGTCGTGAGGCCTTGCGCAAGATTATAATTGATATACGATTCAAGGCTCGTGAACAACGGCACGCAAAAGGACAGAAAGACCAACCCAATCAGGATGAGGACGAATTTCTGTGTCGGGTTGTTGTACTCCTCCGGGATGTGGATACTTGTTGGTCTTCAATTTTTCTAATGATTGATTGTTTACTTGAATTATACCCAGTAAGTTTAAAGAATGCTTGTTATTGATTGCAAAGTGATTGAATGCTTGAATTTCAAGGCTGTTGAAGATCTTGCATTGCAGTCAGGATATGAAGAGATCAAAGCACTGCTACTTACCCAGCATGATTTACAAGTGCTGCATGATATACGCCAGGTTCTTGTTGCCTTTCATCTTGTACAAGAGCTTGTTTCAGCAGAGAAAACACCCACCTTGTCTTGTGTGCTTCCACTTTATGAGCAACTTATCTCAAACCTTCAGTTACTCAAAACTGCAACACCTTACCTAGCTCATATGATCTCATCTGCCCTTGGAAAAATTCATGAGTATGTTGATAAATGTAATGGAACACATACTTATGCATTTTCAATGTGTAAGTATTTTGTCATAGTCATGGTTTTATACTTACACTTTAGTTGCAGTAATTAATCCAACTTCCAAACTTACATGGATTGAGAAGCAGTGGAGTCTGAGTCGTGCTCACGATGCCAAAGAAGCAATAATCAAACTTGTAAGTAAAATTCAAATCATACTGGTTTTGAATATTTACCTTGCAATACATGTACAGATGACAAGTCACCAGACATCTATTCGTCACAAGGCTGAAAAATATAAAATACCAGGCCGTATTCCAGTCACTTTTGGTGGATCAGATGCTGCTCAAGCACAGCGTGCCGGAATGGCAAACCTTCGCGATTTTTCTGCATCATTGACTCGGAACTCATTGTCCCGCTCATCATCCGCTAATTCACTTTCACTTACACCCTCATTGTCTTTGATTTCAAATGATTCCACTGAGAATTCAAATTCAGATCTGAGCATAAGTGACAGTAATGATGGGGAGGAACTCGAGGCACAATCTTTGCTGGATGACAAAATCAAAGCATGAGAAGAATTGGACCGTTGGATATCCAAAGGTATTCAAACAGATGATTTAGATAATTTCGATCTCATCAGATACTGGGACAATGTACTCGCGGTTACCAAAAGTAATGGTCATGTGACATTTCTCACGACTAGTCCTAATGTTTTCATCATGTCGTTTAGGCTATATACAAACCATTGCTTGTTGATACTATGGCCAGTGTATTAAATACAGCAGTAGAATATAATCAAGTAGTCAGAATTCTGTATAGCCCTCATGGGCTTTTAAAATTGATACAAGAACACAATCTATAACTTTTACATGGTTGTCAATAAACTTGTTTGGTATCTACTTCAGAGCTGCTTTAACAGCCACAATGAAATCTGCAGTAAATAGAGAAGGGTGTGAGGACTTCCTGAGCAAAATTTGAGCTCTTGCAAATCATGCTCCATTAAGTTATTGTCTGATGAAGATAGTGGATATGTGAATAACTAGGATGTACCATTTCAAAGGAGATTTTACAGTATGGCTAGGTGTGTCATCTTGTTAAAATGTGGCTTTGATTCTCCCGAAGCTTATACTCTCCATAAATACAACACTTTCCCTACAAAAACTGTCCCTAATATTGTTTGTACTCAGTTTACCACTGTGGCTTCCTAGGTATGCAAAGACTAGCCATGGATCTTTCCTTCACTCCATAATGGAGCCCCAGCTTATGACATAGATTTCTGACTGTTTCAGTGATGAATCAGTTCTGTTTTCATCAAAACTCTCAACCATACACTATCTGACCCTAAGCACCAACTGAATACATATGAGAGAGAATGTTCTCAAAGTGGTCAAATTATTTGTTTATCTATGCTCATTTCTTCCTCTAATCTCATGTAATATAAGGAACCCTTTTTAGTAACTTTTTCTATATCCTTCAGCCTGAAGATGGCATTGAGGTATTGGTACACTAAAGGTGACTTTCAAGTTCTTGGAATGGCATTTGAAAATTCTTTCTCATAGTAAAAAGAAGGCTTTATTTGACACTTGCTGTTACCTTTCTGGGCAATTTTTCTGAGGGTGTTTTTGGGATAGAAATAGTCTCTGAAGAAAAAGTCACCAAACTTCTGAGCAGCACTCTCAAAAAAGTGTTTGATTTTGACAACTTTAAATAACTTTTTTCCACCTTGAGTGACACTTATTATCAGTTCTTTGTCTGAAGAATTGTGTAATGCATATACTATTAGAAATGGAGTTGATTGAGTAGTCAGAATAATCAATAAAGTTTGACGCGTCAAATGTGTCACATGTCACATGACCATTACTTTTGGTAACCACGAGTATGTTTCAATCATAAATGTTTCACTTCATAACTTATGCTATTGTTCTGTTCTACAGATAGTGTATCAAAAGGAATTTCCAATTCTTTTTCAGGTTGCACTTGATGTCTTGCCGGTACAGGCTTCTGCAGTCCCCTGTGAACGCGCTTTCTCATCCAGTAAAGAAACTGATATAGACCGCCGAACACGACTCTCTCCGGTATTTATGGAGGTATTGCAAATTTTGAAAGCTATGTATCGCGATGACCGTTTAGATTTCACCAAGAGCTGGGTTGCAAAAAGGTCAGAGATGGCGGAGGAGACTGAGGATGGAACTTGCACAATGGATTCACAGCTGGTGACTACAACCGACATTTCGGGAGATATCTTGACAGAAATGCTGTTAAATGGGCAAATTTCGGACTTGACAGAGCTGATAGAAGCCTCATTCAATGAAAAATAGATACTTTACGCCTGTCTATATACAGAAAAGTAGAAACTAATGGTGTGTTTGTACGATTGCTATTGATGAGGGCGTATCCGGCAGTAGGCAGCCAGGTAACTCAAGTCGACTCGGGTTGGACTCGAGCAAAAATAGCCGATGACTCGGGTCCGACTCAAACTCGACTCGCGGCAACACTACTTAAAGTAATAACAAATTTCTATATTCTTCGGAGTTTGCTTGTGTGCCGATGTCGCCGAAATGAACATTTCTCAAAAGGAACAGGTAGTGTTGCCGCGAGTCGAGTTTGAGTCGGACCCGAGTCATCGGCTACTTTTGCTCGAGTCCAACCCGAGTCGACTCGAGTTACCCGGCTGCCTACTGCCGGATACGCCCTCATCAATAGCAATCGTACAAACACACCATTAGTTTCTACTTTTCTGTATATAGACAGGCGTAAAGTATCTATTTTTCATTGAATGAGGCTTCTATCAGCTCTGTCAAGTCCGAAATTTGCCCATTTAACAGCATTTCTGTCAAGATATCTCCCGAAATGTCGGTTGTAGTCACCAGCTGTGAATCCATTGTGCAAGTTCCATCCTCAGTCTCCTCCGCCATCTCTGACCTTTTTGCAACCCAGCTCTTGGTGAAATCTAAACGGTCATCGCGATACATAGCTTTCAAAATTTGCAATACCTCCATAAATACCGGAGAGAGTCGTGTTCGGCGGTCTATATCAGTTTCTTTACTGGATGAGAAAGCGCGTTCACAGGGGACTGCAGAAGCCTGTACCGGCAAGACATCAAGTGCAACCTGAAAAAGAATTGGAAATTCCTTTTGATACACTATCTGTAGAACAGAACAATAGCATAAGTTATGAAGTGAAACATTTATGATTGAAACATACTCGTGGTTACCAAAAGTAATGGTCATGTGACATGTGACACATTTGACGCGTCAAACTTTATTGATTATTCTGACTACTCAATCAACTCCATTTCTAATAGTATATGCATTACACAATTCTTCAGACAAAGAACTGATAATAAGTGTCACTCAAGGTGGAAAAAAGTTATTTAAAGTTGTCAAAATCAAACACTTTTTTGAGAGTGCTGCTCAGAAGTTTGGTGACTTTTTCTTCAGAGACTATTTCTATCCCAAAAACACCCTCAGAAAAATTGCCCAGAAAGGTAACAGCAAGTGTCAAATAAAGCCTTCTTTTTACTATGAGAAAGAATTTTCAAATGCCATTCCAAGAACTTGAAAGTCACCTTTAGTGTACCAATACCTCAATGCCATCTTCAGGCTGAAGGATATAGAAAAAGTTACTAAAAAGGGTTCCTTATATTACATGAGATTAGAGGAAGAAATGAGCATAGATAAACAAATAATTTGACCACTTTGAGAACATTCTCTCTCATATGTATTCAGTTGGTGCTTAGGGTCAGATAGTGTATGGTTGAGAGTTTTGATGAAAACAGAACTGATTCATCACTGAAACAGTCAGAAATCTATGTCATAAGCTGGGGCTCCATTATGGAGTGAAGGAAAGATCCATGGCTAGTCTTTGCATACCTAGGAAGCCACAGTGGTAAACTGAGTACAAACAATATTAGGGACAGTTTTTGTAGGGAAAGTGTTGTATTTATGGAGAGTATAAGCTTCGGGAGAATCAAAGCCACATTTTAACAAGATGACACACCTAGCCATACTGTAAAATCTCCTTTGAAATGGTACATCCTAGTTATTCACATATCCACTATCTTCATCAGACAATAACTTAATGGAGCATGATTTGCAAGAGCTCAAATTTTGCTCAGGAAGTCCTCACACCCTTCTCTATTTACTGCAGATTTCATTGTGGCTGTTAAAGCAGCTCTGAAGTAGATACCAAACAAGTTTATTGACAACCATGTAAAAGTTATAGATTGTGTTCTTGTATCAATTTTAAAAGCCCATGAGGGCTATACAGAATTCTGACTACTTGATTATATTCTACTGCTGTATTTAATACACTGGCCATAGTATCAACAAGCAATGGTTTGTATATAGCCTAAACGACATGATGAAAACATTAGGACTAGTCGTGAGAAATGTCACATGACCATTACTTTTGGTAACCGCGAGTACATTGTCCCAGTATCTGATGAGATCGAAATTATCTAAATCATCTGTTTGAATACCTTTGGATATCCAACGGTCCAATTCTTCTCATGCTTTGATTTTGTCATCCAGCAAAGATTGTGCCTCGAGTTCCTCCCCATCATTACTGTCACTTATGCTCAGATCTGAATTTGAATTCTCAGTGGAATCATTTGAAATCAAAGACAATGAGGGTGTAAGTGAAAGTGAATTAGCGGATGATGAGCGGGACAATGAGTTCCGAGTCAATGATGCAGAAAAATCGCAAAGGTTTGCCATTCCGGCACGCTGTGCTTGAGCAGCATCTGATCCACCAAAAGTGACTGGAATACGGCCTGGTATTTTATATTTTTCAGCCTTGTGACGAATAGATGTCTGGTGACTTGTCATCTGTACATGTATTGCAAGGTAAATATTCAAAACCAGTATGATTTGAATTTTACTTACAAGTTTGATTATTGCTTCTTTGGCATCGTGAGCACGACTCAGACTCCACTGCTTCTCAATCCATGTAAGTTTGGAAGTTGGATTAATTACTGCAACTAAAGTGTAAGTATAAAACCATGACTATGACAAAATACTTACACATTGAAAATGCATAAGTATGTGTTCCATTACATTTATCAACATACTCATGAATTTTTCCAAGGGCAGATGAGATCATATGAGCTAGGTAAGGTGTTGCAGTTTTGAGTAACTGAAGGTTTGAGATAAGTTGCTCATAAAGTGGAAGCACACAAGACAAGGTGGGTGTTTTCTCTGCTGAAACAAGCTCTTGTACAAGATGAAAGGCAACAAGAACCTGGCGTATATCATGCAGCACTTGTAAATCATGCTGGGTAAGTAGCAGTGCTTTGATCTCTTCATATCCTGACTGCAATGCAAGATCTTCAACAGCCTTGAAATTCAAGCATTCAATCACTTTGCAATCAATAACAAGCATTCTTTAAACTTACTGGGTATAATTCAAGTAAACAATCAATCATTAGAAAAATTGAAGACCAACAAGTATCCACATCCCGGAGGAGTACAACAACCCGACACAGAAATTCGTCCTCATCCTGATTGGGTTGGTCTTTCTGTCCTTTTGCGTGCCGTTGTTCACGAGCCTTGAATCGTATATCAATTATAATCTTGCGCAAGGCCTCACGACGCTTTCCAGAGGCACGACAAGCATTGACAAGTTTTCGAACACAGGCAATCAAATCCTGTTTAAGCGCTGCAAGGTACTCAGGGGGTATATCTGCTGATGGTGGGTCTGGATCTAGTTCGAGTATGTCTTCCCAGGTTACACCATCATCATCATTCAAATCAATAACACCATCCACTAAGCTGAGTCAGGATAGGGCAGTCTTGACTGCTATATTGATAATATGCGGGAAACATCTGGGATATTTGTATGAGCTGATTTGAAATTCATGCTACAGTATAACTTTAAAAACATACCGAATGTGATTCCCCACTGCACAAAATTCGATGTCCAGTGCATTTAACTTGCGCTGGAGTGCACGCATCATTGTATCATTATTTGAAGCATTATCAAGGGTAATTGAACCAATCTTCAATAGGGATTAAAGTCAAGTTACCAGTCAAATAGATAGCTAACGAACCCGATGAGAGATGCCAAATTCTTGGAGAACCCGAAAGAAGTAAGTAGCCATGTTTTCTCCATCATGACTTCCTTCAATGCATCGGAAGGCAATCAGACGGTTTTTCTTGATTAAATGACCTTGCTCATATATCATGTAATGTGCTGTAACTGCCATGTAACCCTGAAGGTTTCCACGAGACCACATATCTGAGGTGAAAGAGATATGGCCAAGTGAGCGCTATAGGTAATAATGATTCATCAATTGAAAACAATGCAATGAAAATGGATTATTTACGTTCATCTCTTCTTTGATATTTTTGAAACAACTTTCAAATTGGGTAAAAATTAGCTCAATGAGCTTGGTCCGATGAGGGATATCCTTGGCCTGAAGTTCAAGACCAACATATTCAAGGAGGTCCCGAAATTCCTGGCATTCTACAACATTAATGGACTTCAATCCGATCAGTGATCACTGCAGGATCGAGTTCAATATATTTAAGCATACCTGGTCATCAACAACTATCCATTGGACAAGTAGTTCAAGAAACTTTTCAGATGAGAAGGGTTCTCCAGGTCCACGAGCATAACTTGATGTATTGGGTAATGCACTTGTGCCCGCTATTTTTTCTGCATTTTTGAGGTGCAGCTTAAGCACATATTCATCATAGATTTTTGGATGATTCTTCAAAAGATGTTCTCGGATGTTTCCAGTCATGCCACCAGGGGAATTTTGCCAAACTCCCTTTTTACCACTAGTAATGAAATTTAAATGATTAGGGTCATAAAATTTAGTACGAGTAACTCACCCTTGAGGACAAAGCCTGCATGCAATCCACTTCCCCTCCTCTATCTTTGGCCTTGATTCATATATCTTTGGTGGTGCATTGGAATCAAAAATAGGGACTTTCTCCTCATCTGCTGGCATCATAAAATACCAGACATCAGTAGCAGCAGCAGAATTCTTCTGACCCTTCTTTTGCACTGATTTGAAGATTTCAGAAGTGAAAGCAGGATGTGGACCCGAGGTAGAAGTCTCTACTGAAAACGGCATAGGACCAGCACCTGCAACTGTGGAAGTCACAGTAGGAGTATTCTCTTTACCCCAATGAGTACGTTGTCGAACATTCCGAGGAACTTGCCCATCAGCTACCTCATTTAAAGGCCTTTTGCGTGCAGAAGGTTCACGAGAAATAATGTTTAGAGTTTGAGTTTGTGCCTGAGACCGAGACCGAGGTAGATTAGTGGTAACATGGGATGGGGCAGCTGGGGTAGAGGGTGGATATTGGGCATAAACTGCTGAATATGCATGAGTCGATGGAGGGTAAGCTTGGTATGTAATAGCAGGCCATGGAGGAGCATAATTATAATAGGGGTAATAAGAATTCGGAGTAGGTGTTGATGAATTAGAGCTGGGCATCATTGAGGACTCATGAGACTCCTGATTATGGTTTCTAACAGGTGTCGAGGGAGGGTAAGACATGAATGGACAGAATTTCTTTTCGTCAAATTCAGCTTTAAAAACCTTACAATTTAGGGTAGGACATATAGATAAACATCTGTATATTATAATGGTATCTAGGCAATATCGCAACGCAATATATGAAAGCTTTCAAACAAAATATACGCAGGGGGATGAGGAGAACGAGGAGAAAGCACTCACTGCCCCTATTCTAACGTACTGGATGTGGACAAATGTATAAAATGATGGCCGATTTAATAATTGATCTGAATGACCATATATGGATGCAAGTCGAGTTCGAGTTGGACTCATCAAACGAGTCGACTCGACTCACGGCAACACTAGGAACAGGACCTCCGAACATGCCGAAAATCTTGCCGACCAAAGTAGCCTGTAGCCAATTCCTGTTTTGAGATGACTACAAGCCCATCCCCTTGTCTAGAGAGTGATTCTGACTGCATCTTTGGCACAAAACTTGCTTAATCAAATGTATCTCTTCTTCAAGCCTATCTTGTGTAAAGTTATGAATAGCTGCTACAGTTAGTTAACATATAAGGATGCCCAAATAGCTGTTTTGGTCTGGCTGGAAGAGACTGTATATGTGTAAATAATTTTGCCTTTTTTCATTTCACTGTCAAATGTGTGCAGAAGGTAGAATAATATACCTTAACAGTCTCCAGGCTTCCAGTCATATATGCTGACTATATATATACCCACAACAAATTGTCATTCTTGGGCAATTCTTTGCAGATGTTCCTTCATACTATGTGTCAATTTTTTGGGGATATTTTTAATAACTTCACACTGGACATATCTATCATTTATGTAAAGGAACACACAATAGTTTTAACTTGCTAACACAATATCTGGAGAGACCTTCTATTCTAAAATTAATTCCATACATTCTGAATTTTTGTCAACACTGTTTAGGCCCCATCTTGGAATATAGGACAAGCTCTTGCTAAGAGATATACAATACAAACAGGCATGGAGAGAGACAAACCCATAAGTTGAGTACTTTTGACTTTCTGGTATTTTTAACCGCTATAATAACTGCTACAGTAGCTCTAATAATGTTGACTCTACCTTCAATCACAATTTCCTAAGCTTCAAGGGAAATATCTTAATTTGACATAATTTAGAGTATCCATACCCAGAATTGAGTTTTTACCACTGCCAGTTGTTGAGATATAGTGTAGATTTAGAAGAATTAGTAGGTTGCACACTTCTCATGCATAGATTCCCAGGAGTTATGAAAATGACAATAACAAAAAAATAGTCTAAAGAAATTGTAACCTGCTCTGAAAATCTGACATTCCTGAATATATGGATTAGCACAAAAACACACAATCTTCTGCTCCCATTTGCTAGTGCCAAGTTTGGCCTTATAAAAGCACCACTTGTCATTCCCTGTGTTGGAAAAAAAGGATTTTTCACTGTTTTTGAGTTAAACGGTGAAGGGCTTTGGATTCTGCTAGGACTGAAAGACTCTAGAACTTAAGTCTCTCTGGAGACGCTGCTAAAGACCTTAAGAATACTCCTAAGACCTAAAACAACTACTGCCACTGGTGGGGGCCTAGTGCTTCCTAACAGGTTTTTAAAGCTCTGAAAGGGTGCGAGTGGGTATGGAGGACAGAACTCGTTCAAATCTGAAGTTAAACGAGAGACAGCAATCAACTTCAACTGCTGTGTAGGATTCCTTAAGAGCGAATGTTCTCTCTTAAGAAGTAGGCTCACTGAATGACTTGTCTAGTCCTTTTCAATGAAAGGTTGAACAAAGGTTTATTCGGTCTAATGCAGCAAGTACTACACACAAATACTGCACAAAACAAAATAGAGCACTGAGATAGCACAAAACCAACTCAGCAGAACTCTTAAGACGGGTAGATCGCGGTCACTACGCTCCTAAGAGGTTCTAACCAAGAGTATATCACACTCGATACACGCTAGATCAGACTAATTGACGTTCCACGCTCGTACTAGCCAATTAGGACTAATTGATGTTCCACACTCGTACTAATCAACTAGAAACTACAGTCCCACTGTACCAAGGATCCCTGTCACCTTGTACAACAGAAAGGGCCTGAAGTGATCAACTTAAGACGCAACAGAAGTCACAACTCAAGTAAGCATCGATTGTGAGAAAGGTTTTACAGAGTTATCTCGGACTCCGAGTGTGATACTAGCAAACTGGCAGTATTAATCTCTGAAGGCACACAAGAGCGGCTTCAAGCACAAGTGGCAAGTTTCAGCTGGCTCTTCTAGAGATGTTATACAAGCTACTAGCTCTCCTGAGTCCTTCATCAGCTACATACTGTCCTTATATACTGAGTAGGGAGTATTTCTACGAGAAAATGATAAGAAAAACACAAAAACATAAATCGTAACAGATCTGTGACATATTCCCTTTCTTGGGGTGTAACTAGTAATATCTTAAGGCTATGTGCAAGTATCCGTGTCCATATCCGAAGTATGACTAGTAATATTTGACTATTGGAGCGGCTGCCTTTGTAAGATAGAATGTCTTAAGGCCTTCCTTCCGCTTCCATCCGTCCAGGTGAGTGTCAAATGCACCCTTGCTTGATAATATTGCGCACTTCCGGTGTCTTAGCAGGTCATAGCTGTTCTATATCCGCCAAGTACCGTCATTTCCGCTTGTTCATGACCAAGCTGCATACTTGTCAAGGCTCCGCCAACTATTTCAGTTACTGGGGAGTGCCTTAAGCAAGTCAATTCGTTTCTCTGATCTTGAGCAATTTGTTATGTCCTATTTGACTTCTAAAGTCATAGGGCAGTAGAATTACTGAGCAATCGTTACAGAGTTGCCTCAAGACGTTGCAACCTGTCATAAGAGTACGGATAAACTGTCATTCCCGCACAGAACCTGTCGATCAATTGTCGATCATGTTCTTTTAGGAATTCCTGAATTTGATCGAGATTTCTTCCGATATCCGACGTGTGTTTCACATGTAGCCACACTTAGCATCGGTTTCTTAAGCATTACAACTCTGTGCAATACTTCTTAGGAATGATACATAGGTCTGAAGGACGTTTTAAGACTTTCCCTTGGGTTGGCAATGTACTTGTAGAGTAGTAGCATTTTCTTAAGAGTTGTTCAAAACTCCTTAAGAGCAAGATCAAAGGTCGTAATTTGTCAAGTGTTCCCTACAAGCCATGATAACTTGGTTCCCAATACAGAGCCATAGTCATCTCACTCGATTTCACACTCAGACTAGGGGTGGGTAGCGTTCCTCTAATCTCTAAATGCCATACGGTTTCTTAAGACCTCTGTTAAAGTCTTAAGGATGGATATGCAAGTACATCCCTTTGGCTAACAGCTCGGGACTCACTATAGCCCTCATGAATCTATTGCAGCGCTTAAGAGTAGTAAAATACCCTTAAAATGCGCAATTTCAAGCCTAGCCATTTTCCAGGCTCATTATCGGACTTGTAAAAGACTTGCCGAGAATGTTCCCAATGCCGTACACTCGGCGATCGGCAGTGAACTGACGAAATGTACAGGTATGGAAAGGCCTGTGTAGGCAGCGAGGCAGTGGCCTCCTTGAACCTACCTGGGGATTGAGAGTAAGAGCTGAGGCGAATAGACGATAGAAGTTCTCTGTTAAGAGTGCTAGAGTTACAGGATAACTACTGGGGTATTTATACTAAGTAACTACAATAAGTATCATATGATTATCAGCATAAGGCTGTCTGTATCAATATGTACCGGGTGTATGTGGCTATTCTACATACTACGACTGTTCCATCAGAATGATCTGATAGAAGATGTGTTGCCACATAAATGTGGCAATGCGTTGATGGCATCTATAGAAGCGCCAATTCAACACTCCCCCTTGCTAAGCACCACGATAGTGTGTGTAAGCATAGGTTGGCGCTAAAAGCAGCCAGGATTAGTCTGAGTAAATTTCAAGGCCGAGTTGCGCTCTAAAGCGCTCAAACTTCAGTCTGCCTAGATTTTTCGTGAATAAGTCTGCGGGATTTTTGTCACCATCAACAAAGTAAATCTTGACAAATCTTTTGTCCACAACCTCACGGATGTAGTGATACCGAATATCGATGTGTTTCGATCGTTTTTCAGTAACAGGATTTGAGGCGATGAAAATCGAGCCTTGGTTATCACCGTAGAGAGGAGTAGCATTTAGGTTGAAACCTAATTCACTCATAAGAGTCCGGATCCAAACAACTTGGCGACTACAGTCACTGAGTGCCATGTATTCGGCTTCTGTTGAAGATAGGGCAATAGTGGTTTGAGCCCTTGATTGCCAACTGAAGGTACCGGATGCAAGTTTCAGGAAAAAACCAGTTTGTGATCGACGAGTAGTTGGGTCAGAGGCCCAATCAGAGTCTGTGCAGGCTGTTAAGCCTATACCTTTTGTACCATCATATACAAGAGAATAATTTCTTGTTCCTATGAGATAGCAACAGATATACAGCGCTTTATCTAGGTGCTCTTGAGATGGGTTAGCAGCAAATTGCGCTAACTTGGTAACAGCAAAGGCTATGTCAGGACGTGTGCCCAACATTATGTAGAGTAGAGATCCAATGATGATTTGAAATCTCTGGCGAAGTTCTGGGTTAACATCCAAAGGGTTTGGAATTGGATAGAAACCTGCAGGTAGTGGTGTCGGTGCGGATCTAGCATTTTTCATGCCACAGCGTTCAAGAACTTTCATAAGGTATTGACGTTGATCTAAATAGATCTTGCCGTTTTTCCTTTTAATGTTCATGCGCAAGAATTCCTTGACATCACCAAGATCTCTGCATTCCCATTTCTTCATAAACTTAGCCTTTAGCTCGTTTACAAGACTCTTGTCTGATCCACAGAACAGAGTATCATCTACATATACCACGGCAATAACTTTCAAGCCATTTGGTGCAGTGTAGACAAATATTCCGGCATCGGAACTGATTCGTTTGAAGCCAAGGTCGCTCATGGACTTGTCTAAAGTTCGCCACCATGATAGGCCAGCTTGCTTTAGTCCATAGAGAGCTTTTCGTAAACGAAGTACTTTATGCTCTTGACCTTGAGCCTTGAAGCCCTCAGGCTGCTCCATGTAAATTTCCTCTTCGAGATCGCCATACAAGTAGGCGTTGCGTACATCAACAGCAGAGATGTGCCATTTGAGTAACGCAGCTAGTGCAAGCATTAAGCGCACAGTTTCGAAGCGGACAACAGGGGAAAATATTTGGTCGAAGTCTAAACCTTCAACCTGTGAAAAGCCTTTACCAACGAGTCTGGCCTTTTTACGGCCATCTGATTTTTCATCAAAGACCCATCGATTTTTAATGACTTTCCTATCTTTAGGTCGGTCAGCGAGGTCATACACCTTGCGCTTGCGAAGTGCCTCAAGTTCTTCGCGGCAAGCGTTTTTCCATTCCTTTTGCTCAGCTTTGGGTAAGCTTGCAATGTCTCGGAAAGTCCATTCGCGAATGTTACGGACTGGATTACGATTTTCGACAGGGACTGCATGCGAAAGCAAGAAGTTGATTAATTCTACTCCCCCTTCACGGCATAGTTCTGCCATGTGTTCTTCAGGGTCTGATACGGGATTCTCAGTATCGTCATGGCGTGGAGGTGCAGAACTAGGTCCGGGAACCTGTTCTGGCTGAGCAGGTGGTGCTGGGTTTGTCGACTTATCCCAGGGTTCATCATCACCTACAATCTCTTGCCACTGAGATGGGTCATCCGTTTCCCGTTCAACGTCTAGAGGGTTCCGATTATCACCATAGACATTATCAGGCCGTTGAGAAGATGGGTTCCTAATACGCGATGATCGCCTTGGTGGACCTGAAGGTTGATCCTTCGGCTTACCTCTACCTTTTGGCCTTCCTTTTCTAGGTGGCGGAGGTGGAGCAAGTGGTCTCGGCGTTGCCGGTGGCGTCTTAGGCGGACTCTGTTCCCTAGCGTCGTCACGCGGAGGGTCAGGTCTCCTTGGAGAAGGGTTATCGCGTCGTCGAGTAGATGGTGTGAAATCATCATCACTGTCATCGAGCATCGTAGGAGGAATGTCGTCCTCGTGATCTTCCTGATCATTTGGAGGTGAGATAGGAAGTCTCTTTGAACCACGTTTCTCATTTTTGCATCTTGGGAGTAGAGACTCCTCAAAGATAGCATGAGACGAAGTGAACACAACATTATTCGGACTCCGCATGAACCTGTTTCCGTGACCTCCTGGTGCAATACCAATATAGGTCATTAGTTCGGATTTAGGAGAAAATTTATTCTTTCGAATTTTAGCTGGGATATGTACATATGCTCCACAGCCAAAGACTCGTAAATGGTCAATACGAGGTACTTCTCCTTCCAAAAGTTCATAAGGTGTCTGCCACTTAAGGCGACGTAGTGGTGTCCGATTGTAGATGTGAACAGCTTGTTCAATCACAAATTCCCACCAGGAATCAGGTATGCATGCAAATATGCGCATTGCATCAGCTTTGTCCATCATAGTGCGCATAAAGCGCTCAGCGCGACCATTCTCTTGTGGAGTGTAAGGCGCACTTCTAAGGATTTTAACTCCTTTTTCCTCAAGTAAATCAAGGAAAGCTTTAGACTTGTATTCTCCCCCTTCATCCGACATCATTGCTTCAACTTTGGTCTTATATTGAGTTTTGACCATAGCAAGGAAGTTTCGGGTAGCATTAATTGCAGATCCTTTGGATCGCAAATTGTAAGTCCATGCTCGTGAAGTAAAGTCATCAAAGAAGACTATCACATATTTGTACTTGTGGTACGACAATGTGGGGAATTCTTTCAAGTCTGTGTGGACAAGCTCGAAAGCGCGTTTAGCACGCAAGTTTGATCGGGGAAAATTGCGTAAAGGCAATTTACCTTCCAAACATCCTCGACAAAGTGGATTGTCGTTAGGAATAGAGATCTCAGGGAAACCTCTGGTATGGTCCTTCATGTGGCGAAGTACCTCTTTGGAAGGATGTCCTACACGTTGGTGTAGAAGATCGTAGTTCAAAGAATAAGTAAAGCCATTGTCACACACAGTGTGCAACTGTTGCTTTGAATGTCTCAGCCAATACAAAGTATCTTGTGAGAACAGTTTAACAAATGAAAGGAACTTCGTTCCTTTCTTGTCTTCAAGAGTAATACGTTCATTGGTACCATGACTCTCGTAGCCATCATTTAGGAGTTGTCCTAATGATATGAGGCGTTGGTTTAGATCAGGCACGTAATATACAGGATCAAGTTTGTAAACTTTATTGTGCTTTTGGATCAACACTGTTCCTCTTGCTGTAATCTGTGTAAAAGAGTTTGCAGTTTTTAGAGGTATTGGGTTCTCAAGTTCTTCAATATCGACTAGGTCATCTTTCACAAATGTGAAGTGGGATGATGCTCCTGAGTCTAGAAGCCAATGATCCATGGTAAGCGAATCCATGTATTTTTGGAGTTCCTTCTCAATATTTTTCTTTCCCTTACATTTAGAACACTCAGCAAAAGGTACATTGTGTGCGCAGGGAGATGAATAATATTTATTAAGTACATCCGGTAGATTAAAATCTACCGGTACAGAGCAACGTTCGTAAGAAGTACTACATGTCTCTATCCTCGTCTTCGCTGCAAGTGAATGCGCATTAGACAAAGTGTACTGATTAGAGTGAGAAGGTACTCGCCTGTAGTAGACACTCTGGTCATCAAAACCGGCGGCCTCTGCAATATCCTCGTCCACGTCCGACATTGAACCGAGAGAAACCCCCTCGTCCGACAGACTGCGGTCGTCGTCGGCCCAAGTGATAGGCTGGTCCTGGCTCATTCTGCTCAACAATGAAGGAGTAGAGGGACCTGCGACGGGGGCATCCTCGTCCTCGTGCTGGTGGTACTCCGACATTTCGATGTCCTGAGTTCCATGGACGATGGGTTCGAGGACCTTGATTCGCTGAGTGGATGGTTTAACACCCAAATCATGAATAAGATCAAAAGCGTTCTTCGTACCTGGAAAGAAGCCGTCAAAAGGCTTCTGTGTTTCCTGGAAGAAAGGCTTACGAGGGTCTGGGAGAGAAGCCATAAGAGGAATTCGAGCAGCGGTGGCGACATGAGAGTGGCCATGGTCGTCATGTTGACGTCCCTTGCCTTTGCCTTTGCCAGCACGCTTGCTACGACCCTTTGAATTTTGGTTCCCCCCCTGGTTCGTAGCATCGTTGCCAGAATTCTGGCGTTGTTGTTGCTTGAATTTAGGGTCCTCCCTCTTCCTCTTTACTGCAGACAGCTTCTGCGCCTGCTTACCAGCATCCTTGCGTTTTCCTTTACCAGTTCCTTCAAAGACCATGGTAACACGGTTCTTTATTTCTTCGATGGTATATTTTTTGACACCGTCGATGGGGTCAGAGGCTATATCGTCGATGATGGTTTTGTAAGTGTCTGGTAGCTTGGAGAGTAGGATTAGGATCTGGAGTGTGGCAGGGATTTTGAAATCCTTGTCAGCTGCCTCAACACGATGGAAGTGCATAATGAGGTCTTCAACGAAATTGGCAGGGTGGCTGTTAGCTGGGATCTGAACATTCATAGCTGATTTAAAGTCGTGAAGGATGGAGGCAACAGTAGGATTGTCATAGAGTTTCTTAAGTTCGTCCCAAGTTCCCTTTGCAGTTGTCTGGTCTTCGACCTTGGATGCAACCGAAGTGGAGAGACGAAGACGAATGGAACCTAGAGCCTTCATGTTTTTGTCTTTCCAATCACGAATTTCCTCCCTGTTAGTGGAAGCGGCAACAGTGGCCGTAGCTTCAGCGTAAGTCCTAGGGGATGGTTCAGCAGTAGTAACAGCGTCCCAGACGCCAGAGTGCATGAGGTATGCAGTCATTTGAGTAGACCAGTGCTTCCAGTTGGTAGCATCGAGGGTTGGAAGGGTGTTGAACGTACTGTTAGAAGACATAATTGATATATCTGGGGAAAGTCATCCGTCAGCATTCATCCAAAATGCATAAAATAAAGAGTAAAAAATGCGACAATAAATGCGCAGTATGACGGTGACAAGAGCCCCTTGCCAATGTACGATATAATGAGCACAGCGCTAATAAGCAGCAGATTGCTCAGAGCTCCGCACTAAAAGCAGCAGATAGCTCATCGTTGTTTGGCATAACGTCAAGCCCTTTAAGGCGACGACCAGGTGGGTGGAGTGCGTCGTTGGCAGCCCTTTAAGGCGCTCCTGACAGCGGACTCCGGGGCCCATAACCTGACGAAATGTACAGGTATGGAAAGGCCTGTGTAGGCAGCGAGGCAGTGGCCTCCTTGAACCTACCTGGGGATTGAGAGTAAGAGCTGAGGCGAATAGACGATAGAAGTTCTCTGTTAAGAGTGCTAGAGTTACAGGATAACTACTGGGGTATTTATACTAAGTAACTACAATAAGTATCATATGATTATCAGCATAAGGCTGTCCGTATCAATATGTACCAGGTGTATGTGGCTATTCTACATACTACGACTGTTCCATCAGAATGATCTGATAGAAGATGTGTTGCCACATAAATGTGGCAATGCGTTGATGGCATCTATAGAAGCGCCAATTCAACACGAACGATGCCTGGTAACCTTCCCAGAGCATATCCCGTAATTTTAGTCATCTGTACCTCCCGAGATTTGAGAAAATTAGTACAAAATCACTTTGGTAATACACTCCTTTGTACCATTTCTTTAAAGCCCTGTGAATTGAACATTCACAGAGCATCCTTTAGTAGTGATTGGAAAGTACAAGATTAACCTTTAAGTCAAGCCACATACGACATTAGCAATTAGCAGACGCCCAAACATTAACAATTCCCAGGCCTCCGATTGCCGATTCACCGAGTAAATTCGCGGAAAGTGCGATGACAATTAGACATTAGCGAGTTCATTTGTTTTGCGGGCCAGACATTCTTAGATTCAAATTAGTTATTCTGTTTGCCCACTTGGACATTAGGTTATTGTCCGAAAACCCAGCTCATAGACCTCTGCTGGCTCACATATTCAAGTCAATGAGTCAGCACTTTCTCAATCTTATTGCACTGTGTGAATGGCTCAACCATCGACAAGCGGTACATATGTATATGTCAATTTGTTGACTTTTATGGTGTCAGAGTGTCAGACCACGGCGGTTTGAATTTTAAGCTCCTTGCCTACAAAGTCAGAGTGAATCATCATGAGTGGGCTACATTAACATCATATGTCTTTGATCAACATTAACCACCGCAACTTTTTCATTGATCTTCTGTGACCCAAATCTTTATCTGCCATAGTACAGGCTACCTTCACGGCAATTTATACTACTGATTTTCCATTACTGTTTCTGTGTTTGTCTTTCTACAATATTGTCAAGCCTCTTTTAACTCTCTCGCTAACCTTGTTTTGATTGAGATGTGGAAGACTGACACCATTCCATCTGTGCAAAAAACAATAGAGGTGTCATGGGGGAGACAAGAGAAATAGTGAAAGATCAAAACTTGCATTTTCTGAAAGAAGATTTGTTTAACCATTGGTTGTCGTTTTGCATAATTAATTTCGCATCCGATGAATGATATATGTTGCATGATTCACAGCCTCAAGGAACTGAGGTGGAGTTTCACTTCAAAATTATACTACAATATATATATCATGTTTCTCAAACACTCATGCCATTGATTTCCTTTTGCCCCCTTCAGTGTGAATTTTGACTGCTCTTGGTTTGTTCTAGTTTACAGGAAGAACAAGATGCTAGAGAAGACATTTACTCTTCTGTCTTTATTATTTTTGGGGGCTATACTACATATGGCACTTGCACAGAACATGGCACACTGTACTGATGATAATTTTGTTGCAGTAGGTGCTGTAATCTGTCTACTCAATTATCAGACTGATTTTCAGACAAGTTCACCAATTCCCAGGGCAAAGATCCATGTGCAGTTATTCTTCAATATGGTCAGTTGTGTAGTCGATGTGTGTCCTTCTCTCACTAGTTCTTGAAGCTTTCTGAAATGCTGTCTCATAATTAAGCTTTTGTTGTGGTCCAACTTCATCCAGGTCAGAACTATGGAGCTCCAGAACCTACAGTATGTAGGTGCTCAACTGTGCACTACACATTGTTGAGTGTCTGTGCAAAATGTCAAGGAGGGGGTGTAGTTGTGTGAGTCATAGTCATGTTTTCTGTGCTATTGTTTAGATTTTAAGTTTCTCTCAGATGGCCTCAATATAGTGCAAAGTGTACTAATGTATTTCAAGATGAGTATGTAACCTTATAGGCCTTGAGGAGCTAGATCTCTGAAATCATATAGGCTACCATCCTTTCCACTCTCTCCAAATACAGATGTTGTCATCCCACATTGGGCATTTACACCAATCATGGTGTGTATTTTATCTTGTGACTCTAGTGTAAATGACAGATGGCATGATCAGGCAAATGGGACTGTCAATATGACAGAAATACGAGCAGACAATTGTATGTATCAATTTCCTATGGATTGCTTTTTGTGCAACTGACATCTGCAGTGCCAGAAACTACCATCAGTTCTATAAACACATTACCGACAGAAACCTCTAGATCAGAAGCACCTAGCCAAGCTATTATCTCTTTCATAACAATTTTTTCTCCACAAAGTGCTCACTCTGTCACTACCTCTTCCATGCAAACTATGAATTCTGCCATTGCTTCATCTGCACAGACTATGAATTCTGTCATTGATTCATCCACACAAACTACTAGCCCTATCTCTATTTCACCTACACAAGTTACTGGTAATGAAGGAAACAGAAAAAACTCAATAAATATTGGTGCAATTATAGGTGGAGTAATTGGGGGACTGCTTGGGCTATTTATCTTTCTGATTGTAGCATTCTTTGTTTACCAACACTGGGCTCAGAAACAGAGAACTACCAACAATTCAAAAAAAGGTATTTCATTCAATGTGTCTACTATGTTCTCAGTGGCTTATTGCACTAACCTTCAGTATCAGGGGTCCTTCCATTCAGACTCTCTAAGCCTATTGATCCCCAACATTCAAAACTACTCACACAAGGACATAATGAGCATGTGGATCAAGGGACTTTATTATTGTCTGATATAGATCAATCCCAGGCAATAGCCTTACAAAACCTGCAGGGGGTTTTGCAGTCAATAGAAGAAATGGGTGGGTCAGAGCATTCAGAATTCCAGTTGAGAGAGATGATGGAAAGACTTGTGAATGAAATGCATGGATTTATGTCTCCACCTTCTTACTACCAGAATTAAAGTTACAAAAAGTTACAAATTTAACCTTTTTGTCTATTGTTGATGTCTAATGGAATCTCATCCTCCCTGTCTGTGAGTAGCAATGAGAGCACCTATTCTTGTTTCCTTCTATGCAATCTCCCATTTGAATCATTCTTTAGCTCTGGTCCTGGTGTTGCTTTAAATACTCCAAACAATATAAGTACAGATAAACTGGCATCTACCCACACTTTCATTGAAGTATGTATGGTAACTGCATGTCAGCACTTCTGAAGCAGTAGTTACAGTGAGTTAAGCCAGACCTGAAGGACTGATTTTTGTGAGATGTTGAGTATTGAAAATTGAAAACCCACAAAGAATCAATATGGTATCAAAAGTCAGGAGTCATTGCTGATCATGGTGCACATGTAATGTTGGTCATGTTCAGAACATGAAACACAATATATAATAAATGTATATTTATTAAGAACTTGAGAGGTGAAGAATTATAGGGGTGCATTACATGCTCCAAACTGTGTACAGAGTTAAATGCATCTTCTGTTCTGTTTGGTATCAACTGGGTGTAGCTTAAAACAAAACATGATGAATTATTTTGGAGTTATTTTTGAAGTCAAGATATCTGCATTTCTCAAAGATATTGTGCAATCTTTTCATTTTTTTTTCTGATTTTAAATTGTTGAGAAAGCCCATATGCAAATGCATAATTAAAAGAACAAAGGAATAAAGTAATAGTTTGTTGAAACCTTTGATATTTTAAACTTGAATCCGTATTTCTTGAGAAACTTGTGCATATTCGGTTGCAGATGATTTTGAAATGCTCAGATGGTTTGTATACAAATTTACGGTGATACAGAATAATAAAGAAGTCTTTGGACATGGGGTGCAGATACAAAATTTTAATCCATCCACATTGGTGTACCTCTTCGTTTCTTTTGCATCTTTTTTCGAAATTGTTTTTAAATTGTTTAAAAATGTGGAGTCCAACTTGTCAAATTTCCCATCTTTCTGCATTAGAGCGCATCTACAATGGGATTTTTGGAGGGGTCCACCTGCTATACAAGGTAGATTTAAATGAGTCTGAGCTTAAAAAATGGCCAAAAATTCCATTGCAGATGCGCTTTTCATAAAAAGTTCTGGCATATTACTCAAAATGATTCTGGTCTATTTAAATAGCTTTCTCGCTCTCTATTATGTGTCTTGCTTGAAATTGATTTTGAATCATTCGGATCCATTATGTGCAAATGCCAGGCTTGAGGAGCTAGTCTATTATAGAGAAGTAGTATATATAGATCTGCATTTACACACAAGATTTGGCAAATTTCTGCATTTCAAATTAATTGCCTGTCCTTCATTCCTTCTGGTCAATATCCCACAGATTTAAAGATGACCTGGGACAACATTACTCTAAGATTTGTTGGGACAGATATCATCACAGATCATCTTGGATGTAATGATGAAAGAAGACTGGCCATTGCAAAGGAAGCAGGGGGGCCTGATATTAGGATGACAATCTATTATGATAAATCTCCATCGGTCAGGCTTCTGATAAGATTCTTGCATAGTATATTGTTTCATGTTGTTATGATCAATAACACCATTTGAATACAGAATTTTGTTCGTTTGCCACTCTGAAAGTTTTTCTTTTTGGCACTGGAAATAAAATGTCTGATAGCTGCCCATTTTTTCGGTATACATGTAGACAGAATGGACGAATAAGAAGCCAATGGCATAGGCAGGGTTTGATGCCAATGTCTGAATGTCTGTCAATGTTAGAAAAACGCTGGGACTAGAGCTGCGCACTGTCCAGTATTACTGGTACACCCGTATTTTGTACAGGGTCAATACTGGTAAAATTTTCTGAATACGGTACGGGTACGGGCTGGGCAGTAATACGGGTCTGTATGGGTTTATGGGGTAGGACTGGTGAACAAGCCAAAATTGTCTCAAATTAAGAGTTTCTGCAGCATTGGCTGACCCTGAAGGGCACCTCCAGATCTCTCTTCATGCCATCTCTGTGCCTATCGGCGGTTTTCCAAAGTTGTTTTGTCTTCAAAACATCTCAGCGACTTGTCATTACACTTGCTGTCTTTGCTGAATCAGGCTACACAACGATGGTATGTTCAGATTTAGATGAAACTGGATATAGGCTAGCAAGCACTGAGCTTTTTGAACAGAAATTTAAAGGAAAATCACAGGAAATTCTTCGCTGAGATATTGCCAAGCCCGTACACCGTACAAACCCGTACAACGGCAGTACAAAATATGGCCGTATAAATTGGACCAAATGGTTTATACGTTACGGCTCCGTACCGTCATACACTACCCGTACAAACCGTACAAGTACTGTTACGGCGCGCAGCCTTAGCTGGGACGCGACATATGCACTATAATGGGAGGTTATGGGAAGGGAACAGGAATGCAAGAAGTTCATATTCTGCGAGAGCACCTTCAGAGGACCAAACCATTATGATGAAGAGTCCTTGAGTGTAAAGGAGAATGTCGTTCGGCAGGACATCGGTTTGGGCGATGGCCACGTGACCACATCTGGTGGGATAAGTTCGGACCGGATTGAGGCACTTCGCTGTTATTTTTCCCTACTAGCACTACTGACCTTTATCTAAACCCTGGTTACCGTGGTCCGTCCATGATCATTCTTTTCAAAATCTTCAAAATCATGGGCGCCTGATGGACAAATGCGGATAGACCCCCAGGTCCCGCGTGTCACAAGGAGGTCGTCTGCTACAGTCCGACATGATAAGGTCACCCTCTCTAGCTTTGCACTTATCAATGTGCGAAAAAATCTGCTTAAACTCAAATAATAATGGCCGTCTTGCGATCCCTCCTTTCGCTCTTCTCCAATGGGTTTTCTTGACAAGATCGTCCACCTGATGTTCCCAATTAGGTAACCATATTAGGCCCGGATCACCGCAGGTGATTGGGCCTAATTAGCTTGGTTAACGCTTATTTCTTGGGGGTCAATAATTCCTCTAAATCTGAGTGACTTCGTACTAAGTCCTGGAGGTGTCCCCAGGCGTCCCTTCATGTCCACGCATGGCTAGGCTTATGAAACGTGTAAGAATAAGTGTCAGCGCTTACTTCAACTGTTCGGACCACTATGTTCCGAGTCGGCATTGTCTCAACCTCCCGAACATTGCCTGCTCCGAATCTTTGCTGGCCTCTGGCCTTGCAAATTGGTTGTATTTAGCATTATATTCGTTCCCGACTATTACACAGTATTTATTCTGTCATATTTACGGCTTTAAATGCGAGCAACACTGAATCCTTGGTATTTAATTTCATTGAATAGGGCGCATCTGTTCCAGATTTTTTGAAAAGGTACAAGGGTCAAATAAATTGGTTTTTCCCTTTTAAAGTAGGTGGAGTTGTTCAAAAAACCCGTTGCAGATGCACCCTAATGAAACTGGAGTTTTTAAATGGACTCTCTAAAGTTTAAATACTACATCCGACCGCACAAAAACCTGCTCAGTCGGGTAGGTTTGGATGAAGAAAACAGTGCAGCTTGTAAACAAGCCCGCCGGACATTACCACAACAGTCTTTTCCTTGTATACTGCTGCAAGACTTTCTTTAAGATTTGAATCCCTTATGCCTGTGAGCAACAATGTCATGCGGGAATGTCTGCATCGAGAACAGGTTGGAAAGATTTAAATAGAAAAGTCACAGTATGACATCACTGAGCAGCTCGTTTGCTGTGAATATTTGGACCAGAAATATACAGAAAATATTCTCTATCAAATCATCGAATGCAGATAATGCTTAGATATTCAGCAGTCATAGTATCCACACATATATGATGGGTTCTATAAAAACTTGAAGGATTTGAAAAGATGAGGAGAAACTGCTTTTTCCTGGTAGACTCGTACTTATACATATAGTAGTATTAGTTCTATATGAACACATTGCTGGTATAATCACTTGACCTAATGGAATATAAGCTTTTAAAACACTAATACCAAGTTAAATCTTGTACTCCATCACTCCGTCTCGCTCAATGTTACTTACTGACATGTAAATTGTGTAGTAAAATGTTGAAGATCCATTCTTGGTGGGTTTCTTACGATCGCTGTTGGCAGTCTTTGGGGAGAAATAATCTGAGAAATAAAAAACAGATTTTGAACTGTTATGGCTGCGCCAGTGAGTTATCTATGAGTGTCGGTTGCTTTGGGCCCAATCCCGACGCACCGACATTCCCTTTTTAGTAACATTTGTCGTTTTCTCACGATTACTTTCCAACATCAACGCTACACTTGAATAGTGCGTTTTAACTTATATTCATTCAAATTCAAATTGATATCAGTATATGCAACGATGTAGATGTCATTCTAATGATATTTTACTATAAACCACGAGCTAGATTCTAATGGTGTGGTGCAGCCTGTCGGCAGACAGTGAGTGCGGGAACATGCTGAAGAAAAACAAGTGAGAGCTCCAATTAAAATATCAATAAAAGATCAATTATCACTGGGTATTGGAATGGGCGGGCAATGTTCGGGAGGCTCGGGACAGTGCCGGACATATGTAATGATGCGAACATGCCATATGTAAGCCGGTCGACAGTCATTCTTACACGTTTCATAAGCCTAGCCATGCGGGACATGAAGGGACACCTCCAGGACTTAGTACGAAGTCACTCAGAATTAGAGGAATTATTGACCCCCAAGAAATAAGCGTTAACCAAGCTAACTAGGCCCAATCACCTGCGGTGATCCGGGCCTAATATGGTTACCTAATTGGGAACATCAGGTGAGATCGTCACTCAGTTTCGACCTTCTGCAGACGACGCGTCTAGTATCACGTCAGTCTCAGAGAAGGACGCTCAAGGTGCGGATGGTGGAGCACAACCCCGCGTTACGGACGGGCAAGAGGTCGCTGGTGTTGCCAAAGTTGAAGCATTGCAGGCGGTTTGGGGCAGGAACGGGAAATATTTACTATGGACAGGGTGCGTAATCTTGTCCTCGATTATGGCTTGGCTTCTAAACCTCGTTTTTCTGCAAATACAGGTTGGCATTGATGATGATTATCTTGTCGGTGCTCCTGCTTCTTGTTATCGAGCGTTTTGCTGACGAGGACACCACATTTCAGTGAATTGGACAACTCGACTGTATACAACTATCAGACTTTCGCGACATCTTCTTTTAACCAATTGAGTCTCTTGGCCGCTATTCAGACATGTCAAACCATCGTCTCCGCCGTCATGAAGGTCTGTAGAATGAGCTCCAAGACTTTCCATTCAGTCTGACCTTCATCCAGCCTCCAATTGCCAAGATCTCGGATGTCATGGGTCGAGGTAAATCTCCTACTTTGCTCGTTTACTTTCCCTGCTGACTGAAGCACCATGGCTCAGGGGAGACGTATATCTTCACGACTACCTGCTACCTTCTTAGCTACTTTTTGTGCGCGTCTTCGAAAACGGTGAATGTTTACGCGGGTGGTGCTGTATTCTATGCAATTGGCCAAACTGGGACCCAGGTACGATCTCCGTCTCAGTCTGAACACCTTCTAAAAACGAATATCTCAGGTTCTTGACCAGATTATTATTTCCGATATCTCTACTGCTCGTTGGAGAGGGTTCGCCATTGGCGTGAGTTCTTTGTGTGTCGTTCACGTTATTTTTGTTGACAACGATCCAAGATTTCGTATTTCCCCTTCCTCATCACTCCATGGGTCTCTGCCTTCATAGTTGACTCGGTCGTTGGAGGAATCGGCGAGCTTTGTTCTTTTCGGCTCAATCTCATCAATTTGACTTTGTCTAGGCTGGCGTTGGGGTATCGGAATGTTTGCAATCCTCATGCCCTTTTGCGCCTCATTCATCATCCTCACACTCCTCTACTACCAGCGCAAAGCCAAGAAAGCCGGAATTGTCGTCACTAAAAGAATGACAATATACGACTTTTGCTCCCTCATCGATTTGGGAGGCGTTATCCTTCTGTCTGGCGGCTTTGCGATGCTGCTTCTACCCATCTCGTTGGCGGCAACCACACCGAGCCGATGGCAGACTCCTTATCTAGATGCATTGATGGGGCTTGGGATTGCTTTCCTCGTGAGAAGCCTCTCGAATTAATTGCTATATCGCTCAAATGAAAATTTCAAAGACTGCTCTCTTGCCATACGAACATTGGGTCGCGAAGCATCCCATTCTACCTTTACGCTATCTGAAGAATGCAACAATCGTATTGTCATGCCTTCTAGGAGCTCTGGATTCGGTACGTCTGCGTCTGTCTATGATCTCTAAGGCTGACTTTCGTCCCAAGCTTGGGTTTTCTACGACACACACCTAGTGGGGGAAATTGCTCCTATTCATTTGCATTGCCAGTTGATTGCCTCTACAAAGCCTGTACGCCTGGTCCATCGTAACTCATAATTACAGTGTCCGAGACGCAACTTTCCTGGTGTATACCAACGGTGTTGTCCAATGCCTAGTGGGAATCGCGGCTGGATGGATTATGTACAAGACTAGACGATACAAGTATCTAAATCTTGTCGGTGTGATCATTCGAGTCGTTGGATATGGAGTACGTTTGTTGATTCTGTTCTACAAGATATAAACTGATGGTGGATCTCGTTTCAGGCCATGATGCGATTACGAGGTCAGAATAATTCTACGGCAGAACTATTCATTGTACAGGTATGTTCTCGTATCATACGCGCTTATCTTGTCATAGAATAATGATGATCGATAGTGTATCCAAGGTATCGGGAGTGGAATCATCCAAACCATCGTCATCGTCTCGGCCCAAGTTGTTGTTAGCCACGCTGGTACGTACAATCGGAACCAGCGTCAAACCAGTCGCACTGATCCCTTCATCTCCCACAGAACTAGCCCAAATTTCGTCCTTAGTCCTTCTTATGTCCTTCCTTGGATCTGCTATTGGTCAAGCCATCGCAGGGGGCATCTACACCAACACTTTTCGTGATCGGCTCCGCATCCATCTTCCCAGTGCTTCTGATGACAGTATCGAGAGTCTTTTCAACTCTATCACCGGGGTTTTGCCAGAGTGGGGAACCAGTAGTCGTATGGCTGTTAACCTGGCCTATTCTGATGTGATGAGATATATCACAATCGTGGCTTTGATTGTTGGTGGCCCGATGATTATTCTCGCTTTCCTTCTCCCGAATGTTGAATTGACGTGCGTTGTCTTCATGCTCGATAGATGCAGAACTAATTTTACTTTTGTTTCAGTGACACGCAGAATGTTTTCGAGAATGAGATTACTAAGGGCAAAGAAGTCAAACATAACGATCGTCGATCTGCCTAAAATGAGAAGCGGGAACTAAAGGTAGGTAGGTAGGTAGGTAGGTAGGTAGGTAAACCCGACACCTGGACCCATTAAGGATACAGTCGGGGTCCACGCAACATGCACAGCATCAAAGCATGCCGTGGATACTAGGCACATACAACGTTGTGATCAGTGTCCCGAAAACACCGTCTCGCGCTATACAAACCCAGTATGGAAGATCTCAGGGATAACACGGGCAGTGCATATATTACGAGCAGAACTAGGCATCAAGGATTCTAACTGTAAGAGGGCAACCGAACCTTATGTCCGTGGAAGACACAACCCACATCATATATAAGCTTTGCGATACCAGGAAGCACGCCTTCATCAAACAGAAGCCTCCTCAGAAAATCATCCTCTTGGACCCGATTTCTCCAAACATCTCGTTCTGGGAACCAGCACCATAAGGACTCCAGGAATGAATCTCGCAGGTCGACTATAATCATGCATCCAGTACACCGAAGCAAAACATGGTACTCGTCTTCCACCTCTTCGCATCCAAACCTACATAGTCTCTGATCCCGAGGAATATATGGTTGGTATCGACGATCTGTGTAGCGTAGGACTTCAACGGCAAAGTGATGATTCGAGGTAATGAAACGGAAGTAAGCTTTGCGGTGTTTTGGAACCCTGATAATCTCATGGTATTTCCTCATACTCGCAATCGCAGACATGCAGCGTCTTCCGTTACCGTTGAATTCAACCCTATTGCGCAGGAAGTGAGTACGTGAAGCCTCTTGAATGGAGCCCACAAGGGAAGACTCCCACGACTCCATTACCCTCGTAATCACCATATCCACCCTCTCTGTCGAGGCCAGATCATGCACAGAACACTGTATAGGGACAGGCAGCGATCGCAGGACATGAATAATATCACCGATCCAAGAAGATTTGCCCCTCTGAAAGAGTCCGCAAGCATGGTGATACGCAGCATACGCATAATGCTGGTCAGCAAGGCCAATAACGTACTTCAAATATCCCAAAGCAAGCTCCAAGCGTCGATATCGTATAGGTAAAAGCCCAGTTTCCGAGAACAAAACCGCGAGAATGGAGTGTTTATTGAGGCCCAGCAACCTTCGAAGGAAGACATGTTGTACAATCTCGAGTTCGTGGAGAAGTGAATTATCCACATCTAGAATAACTTCACACCCAAACGTCAAGTGAGGATCTGTTCTAGCCATGTACAATCTGATTCCTTCTTTTGGTGGGAAGCATCCCACCATTGGTTCTACCGCGAACGTAGCCCTCCCTACATTCCTCGCTTTTGATGCCTTAATCTCATAATGCTTCTTGAAAATGTATCGTTCAGTTGATGTAAACCAGACCCCCACATATTTATAAGCCGCAACCAGTTCAATTGGGTGTCCATCGATGTACAGCGTTGATAAAAGCTCTGGAATCGGACCGAAAATCATCCATTTTGTCTTTTTGACGCTTACCGTCATGAAGTTGCGACCGCACCATTGAAGAAAAAAATTGGCTTTATTCTGTAAGGCTGCAAAAGACGTCGAAAACATCACGACATCGTCTGCCTGCTCTACATGGGAGATGGGCCGATTCAATAACCGAACATCTGCAGCGCAATCAGGGATATCCAGATCCGAGAAGTATAAGTTCCACAGAATAGGTGACGCAGTATCCCCGGTAAGGACCCCAATGAAGCTCTTGAATGCTTCAGTAACAACCTCACCATGTCGAACAACATAGGACATGCGAGCATATATCAAGCGCATCCAGTCAAAGATCGGACCCGCCATCCCCAGCCTGAACAGTTTCACCCATAGAGTTGGCAAGTCCGTCGACGGGAATGCATTTTTGAGGTCTATATAGATCACGAACAGAGAGCGGTTCGATGCGCGGGCCTCGTCAATTGCCGTCCTCAAAATGAAGGAATTGTTATGGGTGCGATACTTTGCCAAAAACCCATTCTGAGAGGGCGGGATAAGGTCATATGATTCAGCCCAATCCCTTATGCGAGCATCGATGATTGAAGTCATCATTTTTAGCAGGCAGGACTCGAGACCGATGATGCGGTAGTTCTCTGGATCATCACCCAGCAATCCCACCTTCAATATCCCAATAAGCACCGTTGTTAACCATGTCTGAGGCGCATCCAGGTCGAAGATACACCTATTAAACAGGTTTGCTAGAACCTCGTTGGGAATGCGTAAGATCTGCTCGTATGATAGGCGATCAATTCCCCTAGCACTCTTTGTACCTCGCATGCGTAATTTATGCTTTGCCAAAGCGATATCATCCGCAGTAACCTGCCTTTTGAAAAACCCTCCATTTGTATGGTCCAGTGTGTGTTTAGGAATAGCAACCGACATAAGTCTGTGGTACTCCATGACATCACGGTCAAAATGAGGTGGTAACTCAGGTAGAGGATTAAGCCGCTTCTCGAACACCGACCTCAGATCATATGCAGACACTTGGATAGGTTTTGGTTTAGGGTCCGTCCAGGAGCGTATGAGGTCCCAAAACTCCCGCGGTGTTTCGCACTCCAGCAGCTTTCGCAGATTCTCCCGTTTTAGAGCTCGCTCTCTAACAATCAATTTTCAGTTCGCCATCCTTCAAATAAAATATGCAATTACCTAGCACGCCCACGATGATTCGAGCTGACACCAGCCTCGTCATCAGAGTCCAAGTCATTAGGCACCATGATGGAGGGTTTAACGGTGGGAACACATTCTGGCAGGCTCGAAACCACCTTTTTTGAGCTTGTAGCATTTCCACGAGACACGCAGGAGGTGCAGGAGGCCATTAGGGACAGCACTGGCGTGTAATACTGTACATCATTCTCCCTAGCAGCCTTCCTGGCAAGATCACGGGCGCTCTTGAAGTGACCGTTTTTCGCCCCTTTTGAAATTAGACGAAACTCAACTGGTGCCAATCTTTCTTGTATAAGAGTAACCCCCAAGCGCAGAGAGGCACCATGAGTGCACCTCCAGCCTTGGTTAGCATTAGCCTTGTACTTGATTTTGTCCTCGTTTACATAAAACAGATCGATTCTGAACGAAAGTATCATTGATGCATCTGTTACACATTGATATGTATCTTGCGCTCATGAATATTTTGAGCAGTTCTCCAAAAACTGGAATTGGTCAGCTTTGACCTCAGCGACGTTTTTCATCTCTGGAAATCAAACTCCGCCGGATTGCAAGCACTATATATTCTGTTTCTCAAACGCTCACCCGTGCCTTTTCTACTGTTCCCTTTTTTGTTGCTACAACCAGTTACGGGTAACTGATGCCGGCAACAACGATGCTAAGACAAGCAATCACTTTTGCTCTATTCCTTGGTGCTATATTGCCGACGATACTGGCCCAGGATACTGCAAGTTGTACTGACCACAGTTATGATGGAGTAGGTATAGCTTGATCCTTACTCGGCTCTCAGTCTGACTTTCAGACAAGTTACGCAACAGCAACCAGGGAGATCCATGTCAAGTTGGAACCAGAGTCGGCCAGTTATGTGACCGCAGTGCGCCCCTTTTTCCAGTTGGTCCAGATGAAACTTAATGGATTTTCAAGGATACACGATACCACCGATTGGTCAAGATGCGAGCGGCTACGACGGACCTGGTGAAGATAAACCGTGTATTTGCTCAACAGTGTTTTTTTCGCTGGTGACCGTCTGTTCATATTGTCAAGGAGGGGATATGGTAACGTGAGTCACAATAAGATGTTCTGCAGTACCACTAAGATTGCTTTCTGTTTGTCAGATGGCCAGAATTTGTTGTTAACTGTACCACCACGGTCGAAAATGCGTATGTATTTTGCGAACGTTGAAACATAAAGCTCTGAATCCACACAGTTTGCCTTCACCTATCCCGATTCCTCCGGGCTCGGATTTTGCCATCCCCCACTGGGCTTTCCTTCCATTAGTGGGTATTCCGCTCACGCTCCTCTTTAATATAGATGACCAGTGATGACAATTCAGGAAGGTAACGGTACAATCAATTTCACAGCCATTGGACTAGACAATCGTAAGCATCGTCTTTCTATGCAGTCTTTCTATTTAGCTGACGTCCATTCAGAACCGGATGTCACAATTAGTACTTTCGCTACAACAACTAATACCTCGTCTGCACCTTCCCAATCCCAAACTGCCAATAATGAGGGAGGAGGAAAAGGAACGAATGCCGGTACAATTGCAGGTGGTGTAGTTGGGGGAGTATTGGGATTCAGTATCTTGGCGGCAGTTGCATTCTTTGTTCATCGGCGTCTAACTCAAAAGAAACTTGCCAGTAGCATCGAAACCGGAAAAATTCAAAGGTCTACTCCTCCGGGATGGGAAGAAGGATCCACTCTTCGTACGAGTCAGTATTTGGAAAAAGCACCTGGGAGTGGCAGGTTCTATGTGAGTATTCCGCTTTTTTGAATCTGCGAGTGAATTCTTACATCTCATCAGAATCCCGACGATCCATCGACATTTCCGCCTCCCGTGTCCGCGGCTTCATCGACCTCGTACAATCAATCAAAGGCACAATCCACATCCTCTGCCGTCTCAGACGTCACTTCTAGCAAACGTGGTGGATTCCATCCCAACCTTTCGGTGCCGGAGATCTGATGAAAGCAATATATATTTCCTTTATATTATGGGCCATAAAAGATTATTATTATGTAGTTGGTCATTACCAGTCATTACCTAGTTGGTTTTCTTCTTCTCAAATGGAGAGTCGAACAGGCATCCTGCGGCTCATACTTCCAAAATCTGACTTATTTCGTCGGATGGGCAACATCATGTCAGCATAATATTGAGACTGAGTTGTATACGAAGGCAGAATGAATGCCGACTGACTAAGAGTTACAACAATTCTGGTCCTTCTCCATATCTAGGTTCGTTACCTCTTTCCTGCATATTTCAGTTGGTACCTGATTGCTATTTCCTCACAGCCTATGCGCCTGGTCCATTTTGACTCATGACTAGTAATGCAATGTTCTCAATATACGCTAACGATCTTGTCCAATGCGAATTATAAACTGACGGCACATTTCGTCATGATGTGTTTACGAGACCAGGATAATTCTACGGCAGAGCTGTTCACGCTCGTATCATACGCACCTGTCTTGTCCGGGAAGATGTTCACTCTCGTTTTTGGACCTTCCCATGCCTTTCCTTGGGTCTGCTATTGGTCAGGCCATCGCCAGGATCTACACCAACATTTTCCGCAATCAGTTTCATGGCCATCTACCCAGTGCTTCTGATGATACTATCTCCAATTCCATTGGTCAATTTTGCCTGACTGGGGAGCCAACGACCGCATGGCTCTTAGCCTCTGACTTGGCATAGTCCAATGTAACTCAGTGCACTACAATTGGGGTGTTGGGTGTTGATGCTTTGTGACTACGCATCCCAGTATCATTCTACACGAGCATTTTGGGAATTTTTGGGTCGCGCACGTTTTGTTGTGCTGAATAGATTACATATTATTGGAACTTACCTGTAATTGTTTCCTCCACCACATTTCCTTTACGCAGCCTATGCAACTCAGCGTCATCATATAGACGCGCTTTGAGTATTGTGGCGATTTTGGGTCTACGCACGTCTGCTGAGCTGATATTGTATTGATATCATATATCAATTTCTCCTCATAATGTAGAGGTTTAGCTACGACCGTCTGTGCTATTAGGATCGCTTCCTGGATGCTCCATGCCTCGCATTCCCTCCCTAATCCTTTTTATTCATATTCACGGCAACAACAAAATATGTCTATCAAATAAACACATGTTTAGTTTAATTATCCCTATGTATCTGCGGCCTCTCATCGTCATATAGATCTACAGCAGCCGTTGCGCTGTGAGCTCGTCTGGACTGGTAATGAGAGGCCCCGGGAACTATGATGTAACTTAAGTTTCATCTAGTGTGCTCCCGGACCCCGGCGCATCAGTACTTGGTCCACATGCCAGCAATAGACTCCTCCTCCTCCATCAGTGGGATTTTGCCAGACTGGGGTGCCAATGACTGTATAGCTCTTAGCATCTAACCCGGCATATCACAATGTAACGTAGTGCACCACAATTGCGGTGTTCAGCGTCGATGGTTCAATCATTGCTTCAGCTTGCTTCTCCCGAACGTTGAGTTGACGTATGCTATCTTTAACGCCTGCTAGATGCAAGACTAATTTTGATTTTATTTCAGCGACGCACAGAGTATCTTTGAGAATAAGAATATTGTCAGCGAAGAATCCAGATATGGCCTACCAGATTAAACTGATTTTGTTCTATTTCGCTCTACTAAAATGAGACTTGTTTTATTTGAAAGTCAAATGGCCGACCATGATTTTCCATCTATATATCCTTCCTGATCAAGCCACCACTGGAGACATCTGCAATAACTTCGCATGACCATCTCCACATTCATGAAATCTTTGAGGAGATCCACTGGTGATGGAACATGTATTGAAGATGGTCATGGGTAGTCCAATGATTTCATATTGGCTTTACACCTTCAGATGTTCACCTGATAGATCCTATCTCAAACCCCTGTTCATACTTGCAGGACAGATAATACTACAAGCAAAGAAGTCAGGTATAGTCTCAAAAGTGAGCTAACAAACAAGGAAGAGTGCTTTGTACCTAGTTTTATTGAGTCATTCACAATAACTTGAATACATGGAAAGTGTAATGCCCAGATAGGATCCATCACAGTTTTGGTCTAGCTGATGTCTGTGGCAAACACTAATAATACTTCCATCTATCAGAAGATTTGGAGTCAATTTCTCAATGTTTGCCAATGAAACCTAAAGCTGGTGAACATTGTTATATACCGTGCTTCCCAAGTGTAGGTCTCTATACCCCATCCATATTGACTGTCACGCCTAGGCACAATATTGACAAAAATGGCATGGCCAGCACACACCTTGGGGTTTCTTCTGCTGAGCACTGTACTATTGACTCAGAGGTCCTCAACCCAAGACTTGTCCCCACCTGCAAAATGCACTGATCCTAGATATGTTGCGGTAAACATCCTCACATATATTCTCTAGGTGTCTGCCTCACTTCTAGACTACTAGTATGACAACTCACAGGGCAAGGATCCTTGTACAGTTGGAAATGAATTTGCTCAACTATGCGACCGTGGTATGCTTCACCAGCCTCCAGGTGCTTCTGACAAGCATCTGAAATGGTTCTAAAGGAACTTACATATCAGCGATGGGCCCAAATCAAACTCACAACCCCATTCTTGCTGATGAAACTCAGCCTTGTGTTTGCTCCACCGTGTTCTTCAGTTTATTGGTTGCCTGTACCACATGTCAAAATGCCAATGTCGTATTGTAAGTCAAAACAAGTTCTGTAGCGCTCCTGAGTTTATTTTTTGTTCCTAGATGGGGAGAGTACAGTTCAAACTGCACACACACGTTTGAATCCGAGTACGTGTTGTTTGAATGTGACAAATTTTGAGTTTTAAAACCATGCAGGATACCTCCCAATGTCACAATTCCCTCAGGATTTGCCATCCCGCACTGGGCCTTTACTCCACTTTTGGTATGTCCACTGTTCAATTTGCATTACATGATCATACATGACCGATGGTATCTCAGCCGGATGGTGACATTAATTCCACAGCTATCAGAGAAGACCATCGTAAGCATCGTTTCCTTGCAAAACATTTCCTACTTTGTTGACATCTCCACCCAGAGCCGGACGTAACCACGAGTCCATTTCCTCCAACGCAAACCGCTAGTTCTGGCACTATAACGCCTACACAGACTGTTAATAGCGGCGGCGCGTCGCTAGGCAAAGGAAGAAATATTGGTCCGATTGTAGGTGGTGTAGTTGGAGTCCTAGGGCTTGGCATTTTGGTAGCTTTAGCGTTCCTTGTCCGCAGACGTGTGATTCAAAAGAAAAGCGCCCCAATCTCCACTCCCTTGGGGTGGGTTTCTCCAGAGCAAAGAAGTTCAACTTACAGCCATGACAAATTGCATAATAGGCCCTATGTAAGTATATCTCGTTTTTGTGTGTATTTAACGAGCATCGAATACTCTTCACCAGAACCCAAACGATCCGACCACGTTTCCATCGAGATTTGACAACCAAGCGGCAGAGAAACCCACTTTTTCTACCACCATCACACGCGCTACTCCGAGCAAACATGGTGAATTCAATCCCTACCATCCAGTGCCAGAAATATAAGAAAACGCTGTTGATATTCTCTTTGACAAACGTTTTTGATAATTGCGTCTCTGTCATCTGCCTTGACATATGACGGATAAATGATTGTTGAAATTAATCTTGTACCACTATAAATGATAAACGATTATTGAAGTTACCTCCAGTGTACCACTATGTATGCCATAGCAAATAAACGTGTATCTTTAATAGAGCAGGGTTGATCGTGTGATCCCTGAACGTTGAATGCGGTTTGCCGATGATTTACGTCATGCGTAAATGTCATCGCTGCTAACATCTCTCGGTGCATGGCATTCCCAGAGTCTCTGTCCTGAGCACCGGAACCGGTTTGTCCTCTTCGGTTTATAGTTCAGTCTCAACGGACTGGCACGTCATACCCTTCCGCGCCCCATCATCACCCCTCATGTAGAACAAAGCGACTTGAGACAAACGAATGGGGTTGCACGAATTTACTCCCCGACCTTGGAGGTGTCATTCTCCTTTCTGATGACTTTGCGACGTCATTTTATATCTTGCTAGTATCAGCGACGCCGGGCCGACTGCAGACTGGGATGGGTTTTAGGTTGCTGCTTTAGTGAAGAATCCTGAGCTGACCAAGTGCGTTGATCCTCTGCTGTTCGTTTCTATTGCCGACTTACTCTGTCGTGTAGTCTATACGCATGATTCATCGTAAATGGTGTCCGGGAAGCGCTCATATACCTGTTTCAACGGTATTACTGTGGAACGAGACCAGGCACTACGAGTGCCCGAGCCTGTCAATTGGATGGTCTGGATGTTGAATTATTCGTCGTCGAATTGGAATACACTCAGTCACCTTCCGTATCTATTGTACACCATATGCCATTCGTTGACCGATATCGACTTCTGCGAACTCTTCCGTCGATTTTCTATGACCAAATCTCGATCTGATCCTTCAACATCTACTTTCCGTGGCCGTTTCCACACTCACGAGCGGTTTTATCTTATTGGAGAATCGGCGATTGCGCGGCCGTTCAAATAACTTCCTTTGATGGGAAAAGGACAGGGGTTTATCCCAATTGTAGCGCTGGTTGTGGCCCGATGATTGTTCTGTTTAGAGCTGATGTACGTTGTCTTTACTCTTCTTTGATTGGCATGATCGAAATGTAGAACTGCCTCTGTTTCATTTTGACTGAGAGTAATTACAATCAGCGACAATCAGCCCGAGAGGGCGAACTCGGTGAATGGCGAGAAATCAATGATCTTCAGGTATCCAGTCTTGATCCTGTCTGGCTTTTATTGAAAGAGAACTGGAGTATGGGTGTTACATTTCACGTGTACATCAGCGCTCAAAAGATGAGTTCAAAACGATCATCTTTTCTTATCACCGTTGAGGCCGAAGTTCAATGCTATACATCGCGTTTCTCAAATGCTTGTGAGATTGCTCTCGTAGTGCCCTTCCCTTCAGCGCAAACTTTGACTTGATTTACAGGAGAAAAAGGATGCTAGAGAAATCATTTACTCTTTTGTCTTCGTTGTTTTTGGGGACTATACTGCATATGACGCTTGCACAGGACACGGCTCACTGCACCGATGATAATTTTGCTGGGGTAGGTACGATTTGTCTTCCACCCGATTATCGGACTAACTTGAGTCAAGTTCACCAATTCCAAAGGAGAAGACCCATGTGCAGTTGATATACAATATGGTCGGTTGTGTGACCGCTGTACGTACATCTCACGTACTTGATCCAAAGGCTTTCTGAAACGCTGTCTCATTTTCAATAGCGTTCAGTGAGAGCCCACTTAGTCCAGGTCACCTCTACAATCCTGTGGATGCAAATCCTACAGATTGTAAGTGTTCAACTGTGCACTATACATTATTGAATCTCTGTGGACGATGCCAAGGAGGGGGTACAGTAATGTGAGTCATTAGTGAGGTTCGCTGAGTTGTTACGGTATTCTAAAATTTTCTTAGATGGCCTCAATATAGTGCAAATTGTACCAACGTATTCGAAAATGAGTATGTAGCCTGCAGGCATTAAAAGATACAGTTCTGAAATCATATAGGCTACCACCCTCTTTCCCCCTTTCTCCGGCTGCAGATATTGCCATCCCGCACTGGGCCTTTACGCCGCTCGCAGTGCGTAGTTTATCATAATTTAGATCCTATTTTAAGTGATAGATGACATCTCAGGCAAACGGCACTGTCGATTTGACGGCGATACGAGTAGACAATCGTATGTACTGATTCTCTACAATGTTTCTTGTGCAGCTGAGCCTCTGCATTCAGAGCCGGACGTTGTGATCAACGTGTCCTCTACAGCACAATCTACCGGTTCTGATACCACTTCACCTACGGAAACCACTAGTTCGTCTGCACCTTTCCGATCTCAAACTGCAGATGGCGAGGGAAGACAGAAGGGATTGAACACCGCTGCAATTGCAGGTGGTGTAGTTGGAGGAGTGTTGGGGTTAGGCACCTTGACGACTATAGCATTCCTTGTTCGCCGGCGTTCGATCCAAAGGAGACGCGCTTGTGATGGTAGTGAATCTGCAGATGTTCAACCGTCCGCTCTTTCCTCGGGGCGGGTTTCTTCGGAGCAAGGATCCGCTTCTCGAGTCGCAAGTCAGTATTTGGAGAAAATGCATGGTAGTAATAGGCTTTACGTGAGTATACCACTTCTTACTGCGTCCCAAGAAACCTCTCATGCTTCATTAGAATCCCGATGATCCATCGACGTTCCCTCCTTCGTTGTCCGCAACTCCTCCAGCCTTTGACAGGCAATCAGTGTCGAATTCGACATCTCCCGGAGTCGTACGCACTTCTCTGAGTCATTACGAATTTAATCCTTACCGTCCAGCGCCAGAGATGTAATGATAACGATACGTATATGTTTTCAATGTAAATCTAAAATCGTTGATGTGTCGCTGTGCCGACGGCAACTAGATTTTGGGATCAACGGCATTGAGTGTGGCAACCTTGGGCCTTCAGCAGGCACCGGTGTACCGCGACTTTGACCATCCCCATTAGTAGTTCGAGAAGTCTTTGAAAGATATTCCCTCGACACTCATATATTACTGTCAGCTTTCAATAGCTCGATCTCGAACAAAGAACAATCTCACTTTTGAAACATGGATACCTGTGCACAAAAATTTTAATCAGATCATCATCTAATAAGATGCTTATAATCCTTTTTACCTTCATCGACTCAATTTTCCTGAACTTCAATTTCCATCTCCCAGCGCTTTTGATGCCTATCATGGACGTATTCAAGTTACCCGATAGTACATATCATGATCTTTGTTGACGAGTTTGATTCATAGTGTTTTGATCAATATGTAGTGTCTTTCTCGTGTTTCAGTGATACGCAGAATACCTTTCTTCCTGAATCCAAATAGTTAATGCTTAGTAGGTAACAGATTAAAATACTATGATCTTACTTGAATTTCTTGCCGCATGAAGATTATAGAATTACTAATGGCGTCCAGTGATGCATACCATGTTCCATATTAGCGTGTATAAGCGTGTATATCAGGTAACAGCCGGAGCTGATGGTCTTTCATTTAGTGTGAAAATTGAAAACCGGTATAGTATATCAAGGCTTTCAAAATGGATATCAGGAACATTCTCCCCGCCCCATTAATACGAAATTCAAACAACTAGATTACAAGGATATAGCATCGACGACGAAAAATGCTAGAGGAAGCATTCATTTTAGGCTCTCTATTCCTAGGAATCCTGTTACCGACAATACTAGCAACAGACACGCCGACGGCCACATGTACTGACCATGTTTTTGACGGGGTGAGTATATCCCAACTTATCTTTCTACTTGACTGTTAGACTGAATTTCAGACAAGTATATCAGTACACAGGGAGACGATCCTTGCGCACTCACGGTTAAAGTTGAACAGTTATGTGACCGTGGTACGTCTATCTTTTCGATCAAATCAAAAGATATTAACTGGATTGGGATTTTCTTGGATTCACAAGGAAGCTGGTTGAAAAAGCTTCTGCCAGATTGGCAATATATGGGCCCATTAGCTGGTGAAGATACACACTGCATCTGCTCAACTGTGCACTACACATTATTTACTGCTTGTGCCCAGTGTCAACGAGCGACTCTTGTGCCGTAAGTCACAGTGAGACCCTCTGCTAACTTGGATGATTATTGAATTCTTTTCTCCTCAGATGGCCCGAGTATATTAAGAATTGCACCGAAAATTTTGTAAACGAGTACGCCATATTCACAAGTCCAAACGGATAGCGTTTTGAAACCATACAGGCTACCTCCTTCTTTTCCAATTCCTCCAACCTCAGATATTATCATTCCACACTGGGCTTTCATCCCGCTCTTTGTATGTCTTCACTGCCAGAACACATCAGAGAGGACCTAAACATATCTCAGGAAAATGGCACCATCAATGGTACAGCCATTAGAACAGATGGCAACCGTAGGGATGAATTTCTACAGGGATTTTCTTGCTTTGCTGATATCTGTATTCAGAGACTGGTGTCTTGATTAAGGCATTCTCTACAACAGAATCCAGTAGTGCTTCAACCGGTCTATCTAGTACTCGATCTATAAGCGATTTACCAACAAACCCACCTGATACCATCAGTACACGCCATAAAGTTAACGTAGGTACCGTTGTCGGCAGCGTGATCGGGAGTCTCTTGTTCGTAGTACTTGCAGGCCTTTGCTGGCTTTACAGAAGAAGGGTGTGGAGAAAACTGTTCCGAAGGGACGCTCGGTTCAGTACGTACACTATTTCTTCGATGACATATCCCTAATTAGGGATCAGATGCAGATCCGTTCGGTCTTTACGTGCCTATTGATCCCCAACCGTCAAAACCACCTCAAGAGCGAAATGAGCGTGAGCACTTCTTTGAACTCTTGTTCACGAAAGCTTCTCACAGTTAATTCTGTGGCAGATCACTTGGAGCAACGGCCTTTGCTGCAAGAACAAACGACTGATGCATCGACATCAGAATTGCATCGCGCACTTGCTAGCACCGTAGAAATTAATCATAATCGAACAATAGCCGCGCCAAATCAGGATTTCCAGTCAGCGGAGAGAATCAGCGGGTCCGAGTCAGAGCTCTCGGAATCTCGCTTGAGAGAGATGTGGCAGATTCGGATGGACAGACTCACAGCTGAGATTGGCGAAATGCGTAATTTTGCACCCCCGCCTGCCTATGGAGTCTGAGACTCACGGTCTCTTTGTAATAAGTACCGGATAATACACGTTGACGGTTGGCGGGCTTATTTTGGCATATTTGCAGCAAAATAAATTCTCACGCGTTGTAGTGCACAACTCTTTACTACGTCCTTTACCCTCTGACGGACTGTGCATTTGAGATAATTGAAAGCCTGTCGTCGTCGCCCTTACCTCGCTCCAGCCTTTTCCAAACAGCAAAGTCTCTCGAACTTCCACAGAAGCCTGGATACCGTTCCTTGACATTACCGGAAGCATCTATACCAAGACTGTCTGTCGTCTTTGCTCAACGACCCACTGCAAATATCTTCATATCACCGGTATCTGCCAGTGGGGCACCAGTTATCATCTGTCCGTTAATCGAAGATGCGATGATCACGATTGTCGTATCGCTATTGGTGGTCATTGGTGGGCCCGTGATTGTATCAATTCGATGTTCATCAGCCTGAGACGGAGGTTATATTGACTCCCCTATCAGTGTGAACGGGTTTTGACGAGGGTATATGTTTGAGCCCAGGGTTATTATGTGCGTCAGTCTAGTTTCAAAGACAAGCGATATGGAGAATAGCTTCCACTTTTTTCATTCTGACTACCTTAAATGAAACAAGGTCTGTCTGAAAGCAGGACGAATATCTTAATCACAATCACGATCTTCAGTCCTAATCTGATCACGGCCGTCGAAGGGAAGATGCATCATTAACGTGTTCTGTGTACGTTGATATATCTTGTTTTCATAGGGGAAGCGCAAGTAATATCCAGAAGAACTGTGTTGGGTCAGTATTGGCTGTGTTGGTCTTCATAAAGCTTTTCTGCTGAACTCTACGTAAATTTAGCGGGATTGCGATGCCATACACCATACATATCTAGTCGCTAGAGAGGTGTTTTTCTTGTAGTGTCCCATCATTACGAACCTACGAACAACTGGCGTCGACAACAATGTTATGGCGATCGTTCGGTTTATTATTTCTGGGCGCTATATTGTCAACGGTATTGGCACAGGATACGGCGCAATGTACTGACCATGCTTTCGATGGGGTAAGACTACCTTTGTCTTTAGTTCGCTGTCGGTCTGATTTTCGGTCAAGCTAAGCAACTCTCAGGGTGAAGATCCGTGCAAAATTGGAATCAAGGTCGGCGAGCTGTGTGATCGCAGTGCGTTCTCCCCAACTGGTCTAGATGAAATATAAAACACCGTCTGTTTTTAAGCATACACGATAAAGCCACTTAATCCGGGTTGGCAGTATACAGGTCCTGGCGAGGACACAGCATGTGTCTGCTCAGCTGTGTACTTTACCTTGTTGACCACCTGTTCATGGTGTCAAGGAGGAAGTACGGTGACGTGAGTCTCTGTGAGCTTCCTGTTAGCAGCTACTGAGTTACTTATCAGATGGTCTGAATACACCGCGAACTGCACAACCAAACTTGAATTAGGGTATGTGTTTCACTAGCTTGGAAAGCTCGAGTTCTGAAGCCAAACAGAATGCCTTCAGCTATCTCAATTCCTCCAACCTCAGATTTTTTCATTCCTCATTGGGCCTTTACTCCGCTCGTACGTGTTTTGTATTTTACCCGGCCCTAACATGTCTGATGGTAATCCAGAAAGATGATACCGTCGATTTCTCGGCCATTGGGGTAGACAACCGTAGGTTCCTTTTCTCACGTAGCCTCTCTATTTAACTGATATCTGTTTAGAGCCCGAGGTTACAATTAGCGCATCCTCTACGATACAATCAAGTAGTATCTCTACAACGTCGCCTATAGCACAATCTCCCATCGCCTCTCCAACACAATCTCCCAACACTTCCCCAACGCAAACTTCTAACACTTCTCCAGCACAACTTCCCAAGATACAACCTACCGTTATATCTACAGCACTCTCGACTGCTACTGTCGCTGCGGAACGGCTCACCAGCATATTTGCCGCACAACCTACTGCAATCTCGACCGCTGAATCGGCTACTATTTCTGCAGCACAATCTACTGGTATCTCCGTCACACAGTTCACTACTTTTGCTACAGAATTTACTAGTATTTCAACAACACCGTCCGCTGGCATATTGCCAACGCAATCATCTTCGATCAACAGTTCAAGCCGAAGTCCCAGTCTAGGCGTTATTGTGGGCAGTGTAAGCGGGGGCGTCTTGGTGGTATTGCTTGCAATAATTTTCTGCTGGTTGCGTCGAAGAAGATTGTCGAGAAGATTACCCTCGGGTTCCGGAACAGACTCTCGGTTCAGTATGTATACTCGTTCTTTCTTGTTGACAGCTTGACAGCCTAACGTTCACCATCAGGGACGGACCCTTTCATTTTTCCCGCACCCGCTGTTCTCCTGCCTTCCAAACGACTTGAACGAGGCCGGAACGACTTTGCGCAAGAATGGCAGCAATCGGGGCATGAATCTTCGTTCACAAAAGGAGTCCTTACAGCAAGTCCCAACTTTGGTTACTCTGAAGAACGACCGATGATACAAAAACACTCAAGGAATCTATCAGATGAAACGCGAGCTACGAATGATAGCGACCAAACGTGGACAATGGTCACACAAAATCAGGAGAATTTGCTGTTGAGAGAAGAAGCGAGTGGGATACAGACGTCAGAATTTCAATTGAGAGAGATGCAGATTAAAATGGAACGACTTGCAGCTGAATTTGGAGAAATACGCAGATTTGCATCTCCACCCGCCTACCAAGTATCAGGACCTGGCATAGGTTATGCTATCTGAATCAATCTTTTTGACATCAAAAGACGATCTTCAATGTGGTGCGAATAGATCGATAGCCGCCAAAGTTAAGAGGGTTCACCAAGAGGGAAGGAATGAGCGGGGTAGAGCAGTCGGAATCTTGGTTGAGAGACACGGACTCGAATGGAACTAGTGGCCCCGTTTGGAGAAATCCATGCCCCCTCCTGTTTACCAAAATTGAGGTCACGACCTCTACATGCTCTTCTATATTTTGCTATTGGTGTTTGCAAACCCACCTTTGTATTCTTGCTGGATGTACACGACTGTCACGATATCGAACCGAAACTTGGAGAGTCTCGAGTCCAGGCCGAGAATTGTAAAAGTAATTATGGTTCTACCGTATTCAAAGGCATGCTTTTTGATTAGTCGCAGTTCAGGCATCAAATAAGAACGATGATAAATTATACCTAAGTATAAGCATTCGTGGTCATCTGTCTTCGACACCCCGGGACCAGCCCCACTAGAAGATGATCTTTAATACATGTAGTACTTACTGTTCTATGCTAGATGTTATGCCGAATAGCATTGGTTGCCGCTGAGTGTCCCTGTTCCGTTCTTGACTGTTATTAGCTGCCAGCAGGACAGTCGGTTTCAGTCGGTTTCAGTGCCGACGAGTTTGTGGATAACGGGTCGAGATATTGAGACGCCGCGACGGCATCAAATCTCAGAAATTTTATTAATGCTTATAGTACTCGGATCAGGGACCTCTTTTCTTAGAACCAGTCCATATGTCGTTCTTCATCAAATTCTCCTTGTGCCTCTATGTCATGTGTAGTTCAGAGAACGCCCAAGAGAACTGAAGCCGGTCTGTCCGGGCTGTGTTAAATTCTTTCATAGAGTTTCGCCGCCGATTCCGAATTTAGCGTGGTTTGCAGGCCCATATATGATGCTTCCCAAACGCCTACCGGAGCTGCTCTTCCTGCGGTGCCCCCAGCAGTGCAGACTTTTCCACCCAGCTTACAAGTGTCGGCAACAGAATGCTGAGGCAGGCATTCGTCCTAGGTTTCCTATTCTTTGCGGTTGTGACTCTAGCTCAACAAAATCAACCCGCCAAGTGTACCAACTCGACTTTTGCTAGAGTAAGGATCACAGAATCTCTACTTAATCGCCATTCTGACTTTCAGGCAAGCTTGCCAACTCCCAAGGAGAAGACCCTTGCACTGTAGGAATAAAATTTGGTCAGATATGTGATCCTGGTGCGTTCTTCGTCGCAATCTACTCGGAATGATATCTGTACTCATCGTTTGAAATTTCAAGGGTTTTCAATTCCGGTGGCTAACTCGACTCAAGTTTATCAACCCGTTCGAGCTGGTGCTGATACGCAATGTATCTGCTCAACCGTCTACTTCACGTTGTTGACTGTTTGCGGAGCATGTGAAGGTGCCGAAACGGTTTTGTGAGCTTCAACAAAGTCTGTCGAATTCGCTTCAAAGCTAATATACTTCCTCAGATGGCCACTTTATAGTGAAAACTGCGGACATTCGTTTGTGGACGAGTACGCATTTGCAGATCTATTTATCGAAAGTCGGTTCTAAAATCACTTAGGATGCCTCCTGTCCCACTACCATCAGACCTCGCCATTCCCCATTGGGCTCTGACTCCGCTCTCTGTGTGTATTCTGTGTATTCTACCATTGGACTCTGTCACGAATGACTGACGACGCTTTAGACAAACGGCTCTATCAACCCTGCGGCTATTGAAGCAGATACACGTTAGCTTGGCTTCCTCTATGTTATGATCCTTATCTCATGCCTGCAATCTTCATTTAGAGCCAGACATTACAGCAAGCACATCTTCCACGACACAATCCCCTTCACAAACTCCAAGTAGTCCTGTCACCTCTTCACCTACACCTTCTCAATCTCAAGCTGCCGATAATGGAGGAGGGGGGGGAGGGGGAGGAACGAACGCTGGGGCTATTGCAGGCGGTGTAGTTGGAGGAGTAGTTGGGCTAGCCATCTTGGCGGCTCTAGCCTTCTTCCTTCGGCGTCATCAGAACCGGAAGAAAGCCAACGGTAGTACCGAATACGGAAACGTTCAAACGTCCGCTCCACCTCCAGGATGGGTCTCGCCTGAACAAGGATCCACTCTTCGAAGCATGAGTCATTACCGGGACAATTCGTATGGGAGTGATTCTCCCAAGCTTTATGTGAGTGTTCCATATCTTCGTACCCTGCAGATGATTTCTCACATTTCCATTCTTTTATTAGAATCCTGATGATCCGTCAACGTTCCCTGCCCCAGTGACTGCACCAATGTCTCCGACCCTCTTACGACCAACCTCTCCTGGCCATCAACCTACAATAAACTCTTCGTTCTCTGCCTTCCCACACACTACTGACCACGGTGAATGGAGTCAGTACCGCCCAATGAGCGCCGCACCGGAGATTTGAAGACCGTAAAAAGGCAATATTATTTGACAAAGTCTGCAATGATTGTGCTTCTACTCTATATAACTGATTGACGATTATTATGCTTGGTATGTAGTCTGTCATAATTTATCGAATAAAAGACGCCGTCATGTACGTACACTATACAATGTCGATGAGGGACTTGCTTTACATTAGGAGTAACTTTTTAACTCTGCTAACATACTCGTATCATCTGTTGTAGGCAGGTGGTGCTATGTCCTGGCTGAGACGATTCACCGTATTGGTGAGCATGCTCACTTGAACCCGTAATGCGTGCACCTCGTCCCTCGACTCAAGTTGCTCAGACGCTGTCTCCGAAGTGGGTGCCGTTAATGTTGGATATTGAGACGACGACGTGCTGAGGTACCGCGAGGACCTTGAAGCTGCATCCTCCGACACGGCGGTTACAGTCAGGCGCCGGGAGCTATCTTCGGAGTCTAACCATGATTCTCGGAAGCTGGACTCACTAGGCTGTGCTCGAATATGTTGTCCTTTTTCAGGGAGAGGATCTACCGGGGTTGTGACTACTGTAGCTTTTGTCAGATAAGATACACAGAGTGTGTGTGTGAAGCCAAACATACCATACGGGACCGCTTTTGCTTCATAATAATGATCTTGCTCCTTGTCCTTCTCGCTATCTCCAAGATATTTTCTGGACGACCGTTTCCGTAACATATACCAATATCCTAACGCTATCCCACCGAAAAGCATAAGACCTCCAACGACAGACCCTGCGATAATGCCAGCTTTCTTAGCTTGACTGAGAGTGCTCGATTTTGAGGAAACAGTGGTGGTGGTAGGGGGAACGGATGAAGTAGGCGTTGGTGTAGAGGTGCCGGTTTGAGAGCTAGAGGTGCCTATTACATCAGGATCTTTTGAAACGTCAGCAAAAAAATTTAACGATAAAGGGTTAAGACTGACTACGATCGGCCTGTATAGCTGCTACATCGATGGAACCGTTGGACTGTGGGCCAACACGTTGAATTTAAGTGCACATGATTTGTTTCAAAGGCACGCACCTGAAGGGGAAGAAAGGCCCAGTGGGGAATATCCAAATCCGAAGGAATTGCAAAAGGAAACCTTGGGGACCCAGCTTTTAACTCGGGATTCGTCATTTGGGGAGGACAGAACCACGCACTTTTGTAGATATACTGCTGGACAGTCAGCAGTGAAGATGTTCCATCTGAAAAGGATTTGGTATTTGTGTGCAACTGAACCCAGATGAAATCTCACAGCGCTGTATCTGCATCCTGGCAAGCACTACAGATCGTCACAAGCGAAAAATAGACGGATGAGCATTTGCAGGGGTTCTTGTCGCCTTCAGGAGTGACACCGTATGATTCGCCCGGTATGATAGCAGGTATGGAGAAATCTTCAGTAATAAAAGTTCTCAGTATATACCAGAATGCGAAAAGTAGGACACTGCGTACCAGCAATACAGACTTGGCCGACCTTTGTCGCAACTGCACAGGGATCTTGGTTTTGTGAATTATACAACTGCCGATTGACATGTCAATGTGTTTATCTGTGAGGGTACAAGATCGGGACTTGCTTGGGTAAACCGCGGATCTGTACATTTCGCTGGTGGCCTCGAAGGTTGTTGCGCCAGAGTGTTAAGGGGGACAACGATGCTTAAAAAGAGGACAATGAGGGAGAAAGATGTCTGGAACATGATTGAAGGTCTTTAGGCACGACTACTCTCTGTGACCCAAGAAAAGAGTATCCAAGGACCTAATGAGCCCTGACGCAGACGGTTTGAAGGGAAGGGGGAAGATGTTATATATAGGCCTCGTTGTCGCCCGTTGTTGCAGGGTTCCTAGGCATAAGACCCAACCCATAGGTTCACCCCGGTTGGTCTCGGTCTGCCTGACATTGAGAACTTTTGAAGTTGGTCATTCAAATGATAGAGACGAGAATAGTATAGAAGAATCAGAAGCTGAGCTTGTACGACGTTCGTCTCGGTCCCTTGTCATCCCGAAATGAAAGAAGTGCTGTGGAATTTCGAGAAGATGCACCGGACCCCTTTATCCCACATTGGAATCTGCTTACACAGGTTTGATAGAGGCGATAAATGATGGACAGTGAAGGTATAGAGTTAACATGTGGGCCTATACTCTGCGTCTGTTTACAAGACAGAATTAGTCTAACGATGTAAGGAGACGGGGATGTAAGCCCAGGAAAACATACCACACGTTGATAAGCGCACAACTAGCATGGAAGGCTCCATGAAACGCTCACAACCCGCTACATAGGGGCCGACAGACTCGCTGGAACCGTAATACTTAGTCGCTATTAGAGGACTAGTAGGAAAGTGGCAATTTTCAGATAAAATCCATGTCGAAAGAACGAGTTTGAAATGTTTTCGGATTTGAGGCCTGAGGTCGCATTAGGTCGATTCTCGATGAAATTCAAAGATCATGATGAAAAGATACGATGGTCACGTGGCACGAAAGACCAATGTTTATTCGGACGCGAGAGGTGGTTTTCCTTAAGCAATGCTATTGCGTACTCTATCTCGTTGCCAACCACTTTGTATCACCGCTCACCCTCGAATTTTCTGAAACATATAGCAGCAATGACCCTGGTGGCGTCGGCTTGAAGTTCCTACCCACGACCTCCATTGTTTGCACTGCTCTCATATGCCGGAGGTGCTATTTCCCTGCTAATATGAGCCATCGCAGTCGTGAGTGTATCCACTTGGGCCTGCATCTCCCTTAACTGCGATTCCAAGACCTGAGGGTCATTCTCTGACTCTGCTTGTTCCGATGAAGACCTGCGCGTGTCATGATTTTGTACTGCTAGTGTTCGCTGTTGGTTTGGCGCTAAATACGTCCCAGACTCGGCATTTTGAGTTGCAGGATCAGATTGCCCTTGGTTAGGGCTCGAAGTCGCAGTGAACTGCCGCGCACCATCTTCCGACCCCTGCAGCGATTCGCCGAAACTCGGTCGGGCAGAATGTCGATCTTCTTTCAAAGGCCGAGGACTAGAGGGTTCCGTAACGACTATTGTTGTATCAGACATTGGACGCCACCAAGAGGGTAGTCAATCATACCAAATGGTACCGGAATCACCGGCGTGTCCGAATGCCGTTTTTCCTTGTCTTCTTGCTGCTTCGCGAATGATGATCTCTTTCTGAAGAAAAGATACCATAGACCCAATCCTAGCAGCGTCAAGACCAAAACAGCACCGACGATAGAGCCAGCTATGATACCAGCATTTTTTGACTGATTATTAGAATCTGCTGCGACAGTAACTGTCGGTGAACCTGAGATAGACGAGGAAGTGGTTGCCCCGGTTCTATCGGGATCTATTGGCAATGTTAGTTGCACACTTGGCCGAGGAAAAATCGGATGTTTACTATGATCTGCCTTTATAGCTTCGACATTAACGCTACCGTTTCCCTGAAGGTCCATAAATCATTCATTCCAAGGTGTGAATGAACGAATAAAACATACAAGAATAGGCAGGTAAGCCCAATCAGGGATGGCGAGTCCCGGTGGTATCTGGAAAGGAAAGCTACGTGGCAGTGTTCAAGTCAGACCTCTTTAAGCTTAAGTCAAAGAGAATAAGGACAAACGTCTCCGTGGATTTCGTTGTGCAATTAGCGGTAAAAATATTCCATCTAAACCAAATTAGCGCATATAGCCAACGAAAGGAAAGATACTAAATGATTCACAAAACTGTGTCGCCATCCTGGCAAGCACTGCAGATTGTCAAGAGGGAGAAGTAAACACTCGTGCATTTGCACCCATTCTTTTCAACTACAGTAGGTGAATTTCCATATGATTCACTTGGGGCAATCGCTGGTATGAAAAACGCTTGTGACGAGTGATGTCTAGTGAACAAGTCGCGAGCTTCAATTTGCTACTTACAAGCGTCACAGACCTGACCCACACCTGTCGCAACTGCACAGGGGTCTTGGCCTAGAGAATTCGAGAACTATGGATTGAATCGTAAGTTTGACAGGAATAAGCAAATAGAACATCAACTTGCTTGGGCAAATGTCGCTGTATCGGTACATTTTGCTGCCGGCCTCGAGGATTGTTGAGCCAAGACACTCTGTAGTGAGATAACAAGTGCGAGAAGAGGCAATATCATAATGATTAACACCAGCCGTCACCTCGTGTGCGGGGCTGGACCAGAACGCCCCTATCTAAATGATTCTGCATTATATAGCTATCGGGTCTTGTGAGGTTAAAAGATTGTAAAGATAGATCCAGTCTATCGTTTCCGAGTCCTTTCCGATATACATAGCAGACTTCTGGAGCTAGTGGTTCAGGTGACCGAAATACGGAGGGAAATCGATGGACTTGAACGACATCCGTCTTGGTCACTGATCATCGTGGAGTACAAAAGGCAACATGACATCGAATTTTGGCGCGAGTCTTTATTCAACCACGCGTCATAGTATGTGGGTGTGTTCGTTGGAGGTTTCGAGATTTCGAGGGAGGGAAATAATGCAAGGGAAGATGTGGTTATAGTTCGGTTCATAAAACTGAGATAGTAAATGAGGACCATAGTGCAGAAAATGACATCGCTTATTCTGCAATGGAATAGCTAGGGTCTGTTGTGAGAGGTTTCGTGGAACCGAGTATAATCAAGACAAAGTTGAAAAACAGTACTGACAGGGCAATGACGAGTACAAGTGGTGGAATCGGTTTTTGGTACTTCGGAAGTCGGTTGATGAGCCTCGTTAGTCTCGTCTGAAGCTCCTGCCTGACACCCGACACCATGCATACAAGATATCCGAGATGCGCTGCTTCGTTGAGGGCACCGTGTTCCATTTGTTGCACGATATCGTCTGTACATCTGTGACGAAGAAACCAAAACTATTCTCGGAATACAAGTCGCGTTCTGCAATAACGGGCATTTTTGCCGGTTGCACGGCTGGTATACTCGCCGGGGTCGGCGCCGATTGGCCCCTATCTCCTCTTTCTCATCCAACATCGATGTCATGGGTTGGACCATCCTTAACGATATCAAATCCGAGCAGACCCAGTTACTGGAGATCACTCAATCAGTTTACCAGGCTCGCGCTCTAATTCCACCCCAGGTCTTGGACCATTGCCATTGTCCCCAGATTGCCTACCTAACCGAATCCCCAAACGACAACACTCCTAAAAAGTGTATCATCAAACTACTTCAAGGCGAACCCAACCAGCCAGAGCAATCCTGCCGCTTCACGATAGACCTAGATAACTTTCGCATTACTGACGATTGGATTCGGACAAACGAGACATTTGCTGCACCGCAGGACATTCACTGGCTATTGCATGAAATCCGCATATATACCGTTGAGCGGTATCAACAGAAGAAGAAAGACGAGGAACGTAAAGTATGTTTTTTTTTTTACTTGCAATCATGTTCATGCGTCACTTTAACGTTTCAACAGGCATTTCGCCAGAAGATTCTAGATAATGGCCTCATGTCCCAGAACGACCTCGAAGCTGTTCAGGAGTCTATCTCGCCTGACGTATGCCCGGCCTGCGACAGCGTTGAAACATCGTCGCCTCCTAATAAACTCTGGAAATGCATAGGTTGTGACGCTCTTCTTTGTTCCAATGATGGATGCTCTGTCTTCAAGCTCGATGAACCAAGAAGTTGCTACCGCCATCCCGCTACGATCTATTGTCAATCCTGCATTGGCCCCGAAGATGACCCACGCCTACTGCCGTGCCCATCCAACGATTGTGGACGATGGACGTGCAAAGATGACTGGAAATGGTGCACAGGTCGACTTGTCGATGCTATCGTGCCCACGACCGTGTCTTCAGACGAGCCCCCAACCAAGAAAGCCAAGAGTGAACCCATAACTGTACATGATAAACGGTTTGCACCATGTAAGCATTGCAGGAACAACTTGAAAACGAAATGGATTAAATGCTTCAATTGGGACTGTTTATCCTCGGATGGTGGCATACTATGTCCTGATTGCTCTTCTGCTGGTGGTATAGAGTGCTCAGGTGGACACAAGTGGTTATGTGATCTTTGTAGCCGGGGAAAGACGAGGTTTTCTACTGTCTGGCCATGTCCTTCGTGCCAAAAGTTGGTTTGCTCAAAATGCGAGGGCATGAAGCGATGTGGTCGATGTGCTCTGAGTGGGTTATGCTCTGATTGTACAAACTCTTTTATGAGCACACCGAGAAGGTTTGAATGGAAGTGTGACGACTGCCATACTCGCTTGTGCAAGGCTTGTTCTGCAAAGCCGCCATCTACGTGGCATTGCTCAATGTGCAGAAGGACTTTTTGCGACTATTGCGAGCGCTATATGTGCAAGAATTGCTGGACAGAATCTTGTGTGTCGCACGGTGATGAATGTTTCCGGTGTGGGAGTCAAGATAATTACAGCGTACATGATAACTACGAGATTGATAGCAGCAGCGATGTTTGGGATTCTGCCTAGTAGATTGTTAGTGTACTTTTTAATCGAGAGAACCTGTAAAGAACTCTTGGAGTCATTTTAGGAGGTCGTGGGAGGCTGTCAAAAAAGGTTGCTGCGCGATGATCCAAGCGCCCAAAAGTTCCACACGGTTTCTTCACTTTTCCATACCTCTTAGTAGAAGCGGTGATTCTCTCAGGAGGACTTGTCATTCAAGTATAGCCAGGGTGTGAGCTGAGTGATAGCGGTTGCTTGACAGAGACTCAGAAATCAGAGAATAGAGCGTCTCGCTCCAATCGTGACTCCGTCACCGGTGCATTTCGCAGCCGGCCTCGAGGACTGTTGAGTCAAGACGCTCTGCAGCGAGATAATACATAGATACGAGAAGGGTCGTCATAACATAATGATTGACACCAGTAATCACCTCGTGTGCGGGGGCTGGACAAGAACGCCCCTATCTAAATGATTCTGCATTATATAGCTATCATCGGGTTTTGGAAGTTCAGAGATTGTAAAGATAGACCCAGCCCACCGTTTCCGAGTCCTTTCCGACATCTTATAGAGCAGACTTCTGAAGCTAGTGATTCAGCTGACCAAAATGTAGAGGGACAATCCCCACAGACTGGAAGTGGAAGCTAGAGGATCTCGACGTTTGTCTTGGAAGTGATAGAATTTTGGTATTTTGGTGCAAATCCGCATTCGACTATGCGTCATGCATTTGTGCACTTGTGGAGATTTAGATATTTTAATGCGAGGAAACGTGGATGGAACTTTTCATAAACCTGAAATGGTAAATGAGAATCATACATATACTACAGAGTTTGGCAGCGCTTATTCTGCAATAAAGTGCGTTGACGCTCAAATGCCACTCGTACAGGAGCACTCAAGAAACCGAAGTCCTCGGTGGTATGAGATAAACAACGGAAGTGGGTAAAAGTAGTAAAGTTGGTTTTTCGGTGGAAGAGATACTAGACCCTCGTCAATGCGGCATCGGTGGCACAGGTGAAAAGAGCATGCCCAAGCACTTGCCACACTTTTCATATATTATGGTCTTGCATAGAGAGGAGTGGTATATCTCACCTTGCATCGGAATAAGTTTTCAGACGTATATTTTGTGAAAGACTCTTTCTCCGTAAGATCTTGGATTGGGCCGCTACCATGTTCGCGGTCTATTTCCACGGGTAACAGACCATCGGTAGCAGATTGCCTTTCTGGTCGAATCTCCAGATGATGATACCGCCAGGAAGTGTATCATCGAGCTGCTTCGAGGCGAACCTGACCAGCCAGAGCAATCTTGTCGTTCCACAACAGATGACCTCCGCATTATTGACGACTGGTCTCAGTCAAATGGAGCGCTTTCTGCACCAAAGGATATCCACTCACTGTTGCATAAAATCCGCGCATACACCGACTAACAGTGTCAACGTATGAGCAACAAGACTTCCTCGCCGAGCAGAAGAAAGACCAGGAGTGTGAAGTATGTACTTCACCAGAAGATTCTAGATAACGACCTCATGTCCAGATATCCATCTTCGTGGAAGCATCGTCTCCTAAGCTCTAGAAATGCAGTGGTTGAGATATCCTGCTTTGCTCCAACCCAGAGTGCTCCAAGAAGCTGCTAATATTGCCAATCCTGTATTGACTTCAAAGACGACCCCCGCCTGCTGAAATTGATGCACAGGTCGGTCTGTTGACACCGTCGTGTCCACGGCCGTGTTTTCAGAAACCAAGAAAGCCGGAATAAAGTGAATCCGAGCAAGAGTCAGCAGGAGTCAGCCTTGGGCATCCCGATTACTGTTTCACCGTGCTCGGACGGAGACAAGTTGGATGTTTGTAAGTCAAGGAGAGGCAAAGTTTCCCAGTGCAGTCCGGCCGTGTCCTTCACGCAAAGAGATATTCTGCTTGAAGTGCAATGTGTAGTCTTGAAGTGTAGTCTTGGAGTCATCTTAGGAGGGTCGTTGGAGACTGTCAGAGGGTTGCTGCGCGACGATCCAAATTTAGGACAACATGACCGGTAGGCGAAAAGTTGCACACGCTCAGTTCTTCGCTTTTCCATACCTCTGTTCTCCTTCTAAACCATCTTGAAAACTAATGGCTCGTCTGCTCACCCTCGTCTCTCTTTTAAGTTTGTCATTATCTGCTGCTGCCAGCAGTTCATGTATTGCGTTTGACCAGTCATGGAATCTCTACGCATTCGGGTTTAATGGGAAGGACTACAACGCTGGCACGATGGACTCGTGGTCTTCAGGTGTGCAATATGCCCTTGTTCAGAGACGGGGGTGATTAACCGGCAGCTTTCACTCTTGACAGGTAGTCCAACTGACATTACCACGAATGGTCGGCCGTAAGTCACTACGTTGCCGTCGTACATGAGGCTTTGAATTAAAGATTGTCTGCAGACCTTTTGATGGCCAGAACACCACTTGTTACCTCGCTCAGGTGTGTTATATTGCCTAGTTTAGCCAAGTGGACAGGTACTGAAGAAACCATGTCATTAGTTTTTCAATGCCATCTACGTCTTGAACGCGGATTCCTCCAACCCCAGCAACGTCTACATTTACGATGTCGGCGGCAAGTCTTGGTCCACCCAAGCTACTACCCCCGGGTCCTTTGACTTTTCCGACTTCAATGCTATTCTGGACCATGATACCAACGTTTTCTGTACGCCCCTCTTTTTGTCCAGTTTACTTGTTCTCTAACGTACAAGGACTGCAACAGATGCCTTGTCCAAGGGAGAACTGTTCTTCCTCAGCTTCGACGGCATTACTACCTCGGCCAAGTCGGATGCTATTCCGTGGACTGACGTTCAGAAAGCCCCTTACCCGGATGGCTACCAGCCCGTAATGGCTCTCGCACAGAACCATATCCACTTCCTTGATGTGCCTGGTACAGCTGCTGGCAGTGCTGACATCTTCGTCATTCACTGTATGTTCTTTCCTCTCTTGAACAATTTCATTTATCCTAAACGTGACCTCTCCTATGCAGTCTCCTTCTTCCAGCCTGATGCCCAACCTTATGGAGATTTCCCCGCTACTCACGGCCAGACCACCTCTATTTTCATGTCCGAGGCCAACCAAGTCCAACAGGAGTTTGCTTTCATTCCTGATGATGGTTCCAAGACCTACATTATCAACGTAGAGGTATGTTATTTGGTGTCGCATCTGAAATTTCTCCGATCTTCTCCTAACTGCGTTTTTAGAGCAACACCACTCAGAGTCTCGCCGGTCCTACCAACAAGGATGCTGCCGCTACCTACTTTGCATCCGACTCTGCCATCGTCCAATTCACCTCGTCCGGTCAACTCTCCTACATTCCCTACAAGACTGGTGGTGATACCTCTGGCTCCTGGACCTCTATCCAGAAACTCGCTTCGGTAGCACCGACGTCTTCGGCTTCTGGCTCTGGTGCTTCAAGCCCTAGAAGCACTGGCACCAGCGGCTCTGGTTCTGGTTCTGGTTCCGGCTCTGGCTCTGGCAGCTCCGGATCCAACAACACCTCATCAGACGGTAACGGTGCAATGGGAGTCGCAGAAAGGAGCGCAAGTGTTGTCTTTGGAATGGGAGGAGCTCTGATTCTCGGCACTCTTGCCATCCTCCTCTGCTAAGGGGTTAGTTCGTTGTGGTATAGTGTTCGACTTTCTTTGCTCGTTTTGTTTTACGCAATGGACGTTTCCCTCTCCCGCAATGATATCCTTTTCCCATAATCTACACACGCGAACTGTCGTTACTTTTTCATGTCCTTCGAGTTTCATCTTTAGAACTGCAGAATTGACATGGACTTGCTGCATGCGTTTTTATACTGGCATACTCTGAATCCTCACCATTGCAATGCATTACACTTTTTTTAAGTTAAATCTATGAGAGCTCGGCGCCCATTGTCAACATGTTCCATTTTTGAATTGGCCGTGTGAGATCAACAAGGCGGTACCACTCTTTTATTTCCCTGACTGACAGGCATCAGATATGCTAAACAAGAGGCGCCCAACCCTCTTTCTTCTTGAACTCTTCCTCTCACTCGACGGCGAGTCCGCCACCCTCGACAGACTGCAAAAATGCCGTCGAATAGTACCAATGGTCATTATGACCAAAGTCTCCTAGCGCAGGCTGCTGCCCCAACCAGACAACAGCTCCAGGTCAGTCTCTATACAACGACTCTATCATAGAGTACCCTGCCCTGCGGCAAAGATATGATACTGATACTCCCCCGGCGGTCCCACAGGAAGGATACCAAACCGACCTCCTCGCCCCAAAATCCTCCTCTATCCCCTCATCCCGAACCGCCGACCGTGACTATGAAAGCGGCGTTGCAGGCATGGCCGCCGCATCAAGTTCTAAAGAGCACCTTGCCAACACTGCCGTGTCTCCCCGTGATGGACCTGTGATGGCTCAGCGTCGTACGCCGTTTTGGCGCTCGAGGAATGGGATTATTGCCTTGGTCGTTGCTTTTGTTGTTATTGTTGCTGTCGCTGTTGGGGTTGGGGTTGGGGTTACGAGGAATAATGGTAATAACAACGCAGGAAATTCCACTGGTGATGGACTCGAATCGACAGTGCCTACGTCAACTCTTAGTGATGGGAATAGCTCGCAGCCCTTGAGCAAACCGACTTTGACAGGTACTGGAACTGAACAACCAACAGACTCGAGTCCGCCATCCGAACCCACGACGAAAATACCCTCTGGAGACCCAGGGCAAGGGGTATCATCGGGGACGCCGGCATTCGAGGCCCTGACCGCAATAGGGGGGACTCAGAATCCATGAAAACGACAGCGGTAACTCATCGTGCGTGCGTCTTTAGCCTTACTCTACTCATTACTTATCACCCTTCAGATACTATCCTGGAGCTCTTTACTGGTCTATGAAAATCTGTATCCCATATCTTATCACTCGCTTGCTGTATCTATTGCTCGTAGAGAGCAGCTATATTAATGCTGAATTTTGTGGACCTTTTTACTTGCTTACTGTGGTGCGGCTGATTCCCCGACCGACTGACCGACCCGACCCACTTTCCAACGATCACGGCGGTTAGAGCCTCGGGCGTCTGGCTGAAAACGCCGACTGACAATGACAATGACATGGAATGATGTTGCCTTGCTCGTGACTCGTTTTTTTCATTACCTGGTATTGTCGTGCAGTCTAGGCACTCATTGGATTGATAGCGGCTGACGTTGATGGGCTAGGGTGGAATGGCTTTCCTGGACTAGATCATTGACTGTTTTGACACTGGACCACTGTACATCACTGGTACTTGGGTCATGCGATGCTGATTTCCAGATACTGTTAGAGCTTTGGAGGACTAGCGAATAGCGCCGGGCACCTGTTGAATACCGCCTTATAATTAGGGAAGGTTTCGAGGCGCACAAAACTCTATAATTATGGCTGACAGAAATAAGCATAGATCCCACCATTCTATAAATTCCCTAAACATATGTTCCGCTTTTTTGGACCTGTCAGGTGTGATCATAGAAGAAAGATTACTGATTTATCGTGATACTCATGGCTCCAGTAGAAGAGTGAGACGGTAAGAGAGAGCCTGAGTAATAAAACCTTGACCTCGAAATTTGGTATCAACGACCGGACGCGAAATCTACGTTAAATCCATGATATTCCTGGAACCCTCTCTGGCAATAACCTTCGTCTCACTACCAGCCTATCTCTATTGATCACCCACAACGAGATGATCAAAGGCAATGATATCCTTGCCGTTTCCTACCATCTTGGATACTCCAAAGATACCACAGATGTCGTCTCTCAACTGCCTGTCATTCCGTTCAACGATAAGATCCATATGCATTTTACAAAGCGATCCAAATTCAGAAACAAAGGGCAGGACAGAAGATGAGTTATTTGTCTTTCCCCGTTACGCTCCACGTAGAATGGCTCTACTCACATCACCTGTGGTGAAGCGATTTCTTCTCCAACCCGTAGACGTCGTCATCTTCCTTCGCTCCCAGAGCATCATCCATCGCGATCTCACCAGTCGTGACATTTTTATCCCCCGGGATCATAAGATGTCTACCTAGAATGTCATCTTGGGGGTCAGGACTGTCCAACACGCTAGATCTACCTCCTTCCCAGGTTCCTTACTCGGAGAAATCGGATGTTTATTCGTTTGGAAGGATGATGACAGACTTTATCTTTGGCCAGATATCACGGAACATGCTAGCCAGCTGATAGCCTATTGCAACCATGAACAAGCCTTCTCGTCAGTTAAAGTATCATACAAAATTTGCGGCGTTTTCGGTGGGTGGTGACTCTGAGTCGAGCGCTCGGGATACGACCTCTTTCCTGTCGAAATGGATTGCGTATACACGTAGTTCAGTTGTTCACTTTGCAGGGATTATCAATAGACGTTGCAATGGAAAAAAAAAATCAAGTACGAGACTGCCGAAAGCAGGTGCTATGACTTGGTATAAGTGATCAATGCTGCTAGTTGACCAGGACTTGGAGGACGAGTTTAATATTCAGGCAAGCTCGAAAGCTGAACGCGCGGAGGTGAGATGGTCCGTGGGACTCTGTCACGGTGGCGTGTAATCCTACAGTTGAGTATGATACAACTTTGAGTTTTGAGCCAACACCCCATACGATGTCGACCTCACTTCCTTCCACCGCTCTTAGTTCCAAAATGATACCATTTCCGAGGTCTTTCTCACCAGAACTTTTAGGTAGGGTCTTTTACGAGCTCATTGGTCGTCAAAAGGACTTGCAGGCATGCTCCGTCGTTTGTCGAGCGTGGCGTCCTGAAGCGACGCCTTATTTGTTCGGGGTGCTTATTCACTTGAATCTTGCTCGTAAAAAACATGTATCGAATGAAAAAATACGAGCGTTGCCCTCCTTCATCAGGTTCATCACTCCTCCACCATTCCCAGCATCTTTTATCATTCGCATCGAAATGACCTCGATTCCCCGCATTTGTCTTTTGCAACAAGTTCTACAGGGCGTTTCTCAATACCCAAATGCTCGTGAACTTTTGCTTTCTGGCATTACCTTCACTGAGGTAACCACTGACACGTTGAATCGTGCTTTGAGTGGAATTACTCTTCCCATGATAGATCGTCTTCGACTCAAGAACTCTTGCTTTTTGACACTGGAGCAATTCCTCTCGTTCATTAGCATATTCACAACCATGTCCTTCTTGGAATTGCATCGTGTGTGGTATGGCGCTCGCGCCAAAGGCGAGAACCACCTCTGCATGAGGAGAACGTTTTTGGTTCTGAATAATTGCGAGCGTATTGTACTCAGGTGTCATTCTTCCTTTGACGGGTCCCCTTCATTCGCTACATCCATCTCTCGTATGAGAAATCAACCCTCTGTCGGGACACTGGTCGAAGATGCTCTCGATGTTTTTATGGATTCAATCACACATCTTGCTATTGTTGAGCATGAGGGTAGAGGTGAGCCCAGGCAACTGGATTCTGTTCGTTAGTCTGACTACATCTTACATAGCCTTCCACATTGACCCGGATAGTTATCTCACCATGACCCATCTATCAATTGATTTTCACTCCGTCAACTCCCCTCATTTCCTTAAGCAGATGAATACGCTGACCGAAACCATGCTTGGTCTTACACATTTCCGTCTCGACATGGACATGCCTAAGCGCCTATCTCTTCAGGTATCTTTCAACAACACGGAGTTTAAAATCAGATACTTGGAACACCTCGATCACGCTTTGGCGCCAATATCGCGGTTGTTTTCGTTGCAGAAACTCTACTTGCCCGAGTTGATATATAATGCTCGTGGATTCATGTCTGAGGCCAATAGAAGTGGTCGTCTTGCATGCGATTCTGATAATTTGAGTGGTGAACCCTTTCGCGATGCATTTTTCTTTTCTCATTAAGTTGTCTACTGTTATCCCTAGTGATGCCATATGCCTCGTCTGATAACGTATATATCTTCATCAAAGTCTTTGCAGTCGAACGTATTCCTAGGTTTTTCGTGTTAGTACCAATGAATCAATGTTTCCGGCATTTTCCGGTAAAACACGATGGTCCGTGCACACAGACACGCGAGGTGCACGAACCCTGACGCGTCTTTGCCGAGGCCATCCTTCCTCCCTTCAACTATGCCAGCAGATACAGTTGGTACAAGTGCTCTGCAATCTCCTGCCACTCTTCCGATGCCGGAAATATTTCCTCAAGAGCTCATCGACAGGATAATCGACGAACTGCGTCACGACAGAGCCGAGCTCAGGGCATGTTCGTTGGTCTGCCATTCATGGCGCCCTAGGGCAATGCGTCATTATACCAGAAAATATTTTCTGTTGTATCTGAGAAATACCCGCAGCGCAGCTATCAAGAAGATACACACTCTACCCCATTTCATCAAGTTCAGATCACCGCCACCGTTTCCTGCATCTTTCATCACCAAAATGACGATAAACTGTATCTATAAAATCAGACTTTTGCAAGAAGTCATGTCTTGCCTTCGTTCATACCCAAATCTTCGGGAACTTTCCCTTTGCGACATTCCCTTGTCTGATTTTTCGCGTTCGAAAATTGGCACACTATCGAAAGCCTTGGACGAGTCCCCTCCTCCTCCCTTGCATTTTTTGACACTTCGGAGAGTCTACTTCTTGGATCGCGAACATTTTCTTTCCTTCATCGGCATGTCGCACTTTTCTAAAGTCGATACTTTAGAGCTGTATGATGTTTCGTACGGGCAACGACCATCGAAAAAATCGAGATACCGGGACGATCTAGCGCATTCGGATTGTCAGATCTTTTCAGTCAAATGTGACCCAGATTCTGATGTTCCTTCGTTTGCTACCTCTATTGCGCTGAATAAGGGCCACAAAACCGCTGGAGGTCCCGCCATAGATATCCTCCATGTCCTCGGAAATTCGATTACAGATCTCAATATCGTCGAAAGATGTGCGGCAGGTGAGCGCGCCGAGGCAATATCAGATTTCAGGGATTAACCATGTATTTATGCAGACTTTGACTTTGATCCCGGCCTCTGTCCCTCTCTCCGTTGTCTGTCTGTAGCTTTCCACAGCTTGGAATCTCCTCATGCCATCAATCAATTGGAGAGACTTGCAGCTGCAAGCAGTCTTACTCGCTTACATCTTTTTATCCATCCAGACGACATCTTTCTGTTTCTTTTCCATTGGGACGATACAGATTCTAGACACATGGTTATAACAAATCTAGATCATGCCTTGGTACCAGTGTTGCGTCTACCTTTATTACAAGAGCTCGTTATCCCAAAGTCGCTCTACGATTGTGATTTTCTGGAAAGTAAAAAAAGCGGTCGTCTACTTCCGGGCAATAACAACGATATGTACTGGAGCTTGTGAAACTTTATTCGTTTACAGTACAATACCTACAGCAATATTCTAAAATACTCTTATATCTAATAAATAGAGGAGACCAATATGAATTTTCATCTTTCGATATATTGAAGTTAAAGCCATAGAATCGAGATCTCAAATTCAAGGCACGACCACTAACATTATCTCAATCCACCTCCATTTTTTCCTTATCTTCAAAACCATCCAAGTCCATTTCGTTAGTCTCCATTTTTATGTGGTCTATACCTAGCTCATCCTCCACCCTCGTCATAGCAGTAATGGGATTTCTTGATCTCCGTTTAGAGCCTACGTGAACAAAAGGAGAATGGCCTGCTTGAGTAGCTGGGGTACGACTTGGAGTTGTGGGAAACGCTCCGAATTCCATGGGCATGAACCCATTGCGTTGGAGAAAATCGTTGAAGGAAGCAGAGGAGGGTGTAGAATTTAGCGACTTTGACTAAGGGAGAAATTATTGTACATCCCCAAAAGTATGAACATAACTCCTCACTTTGGTCTTGCTTCGTGAGGAACTGCCGGTAGACTGCTTACGACTCCTGTTATTCAAAGGGGTAGTCGGAGCACTTTTTGGAGTTCCTTTTAGTAGAGGTTTGGTCCCCATGTACTGGAACGCGTCGTTGATGTCAGGTAGCTGCCCCGAAGCTGGAGGAATAACGGGTGTAGATGAAGCAGTATCTGGAAAATATGACATGTGGACGTCGGCGTCCATACTTTGGTTTGCGTCATCTTGTTCATTCACACCGACTACCGGAGACCTGACATTCAAGACGGTCCGATTCTTTCTTGTGCCTCTGGCACTATGGGACGAAGAGGCAGTTACTGGCCCAGAGTCCTGACAAGGGTCAAGCAAGTTCACACGCTGACATCTGTTCAATCCATTACTTACTATAGTATTTTCGTAGCCCACGTCTGTCAACGTATGTGAACCCGAAGGAATAGCACTGGCAGGGTACAATACATTAGATCTCTTCGAACGTCTTCCCCCTTGACGTGAGTCGCCGCCGCCAACCTGTGTTCGTCTCCTATTGGTATCCAAGGCCTCACACTCTCCAGACCCTTGATCGTCTGCCTGTGTATTTCTGTTTGAGAGATAGCCCTAAAAAATATCCTAGGGAAAGTGACGCACTAGTGTTTCCAATTGAAGAGAAAATTCTGCTAGTGAAATCTGAAGAGTTGAGGTCAGGGCTTGCTGAAAAGGTATCGTGCATCTCCTACCCCGGTACCGGCGGTGCGATGAAGGCGATTTGGTATCGAACTTGGGGAAACCATCGTATCCTTTGAAGACCAACGTCCGGTTGACGCATCGCGTAGACGAGTTTCTCGATAACCACCTGGCATACCGCTGTAGCCGTTGTTCTTCCTCGGTAACTTATTTGGTGATGTTTCTTGATAGTACCATGTTAACAGAACCCAAAACAAAGTCGCCAATAACCAGAACGTAGTAGCCATGTCGTGGAAGTGCAATGAGAGGGAAGCTGCTTCAAGCATGTACATATCATTCGTCGATTGAGATCATGTGGGGAAGACAGCATCCTCGGAACGTGTTCGACAAGTGGTCGAGACTCGACTGATAGAAGAACTGAAGATATCGTCATGTGATATTCAAGTGCAGTTACGCAGTATCTGCAGCATTCTCCTGTAATATTCTGTCCAATTCGTCCCTCTTCTCGCAATTCTCAAATGCAAAACTCCTCGCCAAATCTTCCAGCCCCTGTTCATCCAATCCCTTGAACAGCTCTGCCCATTCCTTCACAAGATACTCTGCGACAAGCATCGTCCTAGAAATTCTCGTCACACGCTCCTCGAGACTCCATATGGGTGGGTATAACTTGCGGAACGACTCGTTGGGAACGGACTGCTTGATCAGCTCGGTAATGGGTTCGTAGATGTGCTTCACTGCCTTGTCATCTGCGCCCCACGCGTCGACGGCCAATCTGTATTTCTTGAGAAGAAAGTCCTGAAAACGTTTTCTGTATGGAGTATCTGGCTTGACGAAAACCATTCCCTGGTATCCAATGTCTTTGTACAGCCAAATCGACCAGCTAAGACCGTCCTGTTGGAATATGGATTTAAGTGAAAGCTCGACCAGCAAATAGATAACGCACCTGTCGATATATTTCCAACTGATCTTTCAAAACCATGTATCTCCTCTTGTTGATTTCGTCTGTCTCGTCACCATCATATTCCTTCCTACCATAGACTGGGCCCCACTCGCCGTTCCAAACACAAAGCCCCCTTTCATCCATCCACTTTCTCTTTCTCTCATAGCTGGCTCTCATCTTTGCCCTCTGTTCCTCGCTAGAAGTATAGACCTCCTTAGACTTGGGAAACCCATAGGTTGAATAGTCATGGATAGCAAAAGCAATGTTTTCGCCCCACCGCATTCCTGCGTCCTCCGGAAACTTGGTGAAATCAGTCGCAAAAGTATTGCCGTCTAGGAAGAGAATGTGGTTTGGATCAACGGAGCGGATAGCACGGCATGTCCGGTCGTAGAGATTGATAAGACCAGAATGAGAAGGATGAGGGTCGGCAGGTTCGTTCATGATCTACCATGCCATAAGCTATAAAGATAAAGTCGACAAAATATGCGATCAAACTGACGTTGTATCCCGCGATCCAAGTATTGTCCTTGTAGTGCGTTGCAATCTCGGCCCATAGCCAGACAAAGCGGTCTTGGAAATCCTTATGCCTCCAAAAGTTACCGAGATGTGTTCCGCCATCTGCGTGCCAACCTCCGCTTTGTCTATGTAAAATTTTATTAGGACAAAGGCAAATGGATATCCGGAATTGACTGACCCTCCCGGTGCTGAATGCATGTCAATGACAGTGTATATCGATTTCTCCGCACATAACGAAATGACCCTGTCCAGCTGTTTGAAAGCATCAGGTTTCAACACGCGAGGGTTCATGTCATCTAGACACTGATTAAAAGTCGTCATATGAAAGGCAAAGTGGTGTTCATACCTTCGAAATGTCGGTAGTTGATAGCGATACGGATACAGTTCAGTCCGAGCGATTTGAAGAATGCTGCGTCGGCCTCGGCGAAAAAGTAATCCAAAAACTAAACGTTCAAAGAGGAAAAGACCTTAAAACGAATCAACCGAACAAAAGAAACGGCACACTGACTTTGTCAAAGAAAAACTGGGCCTTTTGTTCTCCAATCACTTCAGCCAAGGTTTCACGAATCTGATACTCACATCCGGGAAATCCTGCGTATCTGTCGGTTCTGTATCGACTGGCTATAGCTGGGATGTAAAACACACCGGATATAAAGTTTTCCATCAACATCCACCCCCCTAAACCAGCGCCTCGCAGTCCAATTTCTTCGCCATTTGGGACAACTACGAACTTGGTGCCCTTGATTCCGATGAATGCCATGGAGGTCGGAGAAGGTTCGGGTGTATACAAATCATCTCCAAGGCCTAAAGGCGTGATTGAGGGAAGAGAAGGTCAAAAACGGCTTGACTGAAAAACGGCTTGATGTTAGCAGACCCTAGTGGACCGTCGTTTCCGACTCGTCCCGACAAGCTGGCTCCTCTGGAAAGAGTATCAGAAGGTCTCCTTACACTAAATTGGAAAGGCCGATAGTGACCATGAGAATTAGATATATTGTCTCGTGGAATGTCGTAGACCGGTATGGGTCCCAGTAAGTGCCGGTGTGTTGCAGAAAGAAAAACTTGAGCGAAAATCGGGGTCATTTGACAGCGCGTTCTGGCACTTTGGGAAAAGCGGCAGAAATTCGACACAAAAATGGGGTGGAGACAACCCTGGTCAAAATGGTCGAACAATCTCAGGTCTGATAACAAGAGTCCGAAAGTCGGTATACATAGACAAGAAACCTTCGCAACCAGGGCCATCTTCTACTTTGAAAATTTCCGTTAAAAAGTTGAGCCCAACATAAACTGCCGTTTCAGCTGCCTTGTGCAGTCCCTGGCCGTTGGATAAACAAATAGTATTGGGGCGGATAACAGGCGCGACACGTACACGACTCATTTACGATCTACACAAGATCTGGCGCAAGCGACGGACCCATGGAAGTAAATTCGCAAGTCAATGAGCAGGTAGGTCAGGGTAGGTCCAGGAACAGCTATTTCTTTAAAGTCAAATTCAAAGGTCAAAGTAATTTTGCTATGATACATGAAGGACCGGTTCAGCAATCCAGGTAAGAATATATGAATCCACAGGTATGATTAAGGTAAATCTATGATACACAGCTCAGCTAGCGAAAGCCAGAGCGCAAAGGAACGTGTGACCCAAAGCAAAAAAGCCCCAAGTATTAGGCCCGCCCACAGCTTTTAGATAGAAATAATTAGGCACGGTCCCGCAAGGTCCATGAGGATCAATGGTCCAGACGTCCAGACGGCACCGTTCCCCATTGGAAAATATCCGTGGTCGGCATGTGATGAGGACAAGTCCTCATGCTGGACTTTTCAGTTCTTTTAGCTTCACCATGTCACCTTCGTCCGCGTCTGAGCTCATATCCAGGTCACTCCTGTACTCCTGCGTGGTATCAACCCGTATCGAGATATTGCGATCGTTGCTATTTTTCTTGATATGGGGTAGAGGCACCGACCGGCTCATTTGCAACGCATTCAAACTCTGCCCGGGATGAGGACTGACGCTAGCTGGGATAGATACCATTTCCGAGTCGTCAAAGGCACCTCCGCCGCCACGAATGTGGTTGCGCGCGTTGAGAGCGGCCAAGAGGGAATTGGAGTACACTTGAAATTCGGTAATCAGAGGGAGGATATCAGTATCATGTGAAAAACACGGGAAAAAGTAAGATCGACACTCACGTCGGCCAATACAGAAATAGAACGCGGCATAGATCAAGGTATCCGGTGAGGCGAGAAGCTGTTGAAAACAACGGAGAAAAACCAAGGCGATTAAGAAAACTCCGCAAGAGATCAAGCAACGACTCTCACCGATATGAGAGAGGCCACTGCGCACAAACTATCCATACGTTTATTAGTCCATTTCTGAGTACATGGAAATCCAAGTAGAATGTCACCTTGTTGCCCTGTGAACAAAGCATATGAGCGCGAGTACAGTATTGTTATAACATATCCACTTACAGTCCAGTATTCACCACGAAGAGAATCTATGAACCCAAATTCAACGGGAGAAGAAGGTGCTTCTCAATGGGCGGTACTCACCAACTTATTAATTATAGTATCCGTCCTTTATATTCTGTCAAGAACAACCCACGGTTAAATGAATGGGGGACTGACCTAGTGAAACCCGTCCTTGACTTTTGCAGGAGAAAGCACAGTGCAACAGCAATCACAACGTCAGCTGCCGCAGATAGAACATTAATCGTCATCGTAAGACCCTGGTACGACGATGTCAGGAGAAAGTAATGTATGATGATAAAATACCACATACACTGATGCCGAGAAGGTCTTGGAAAGTCTCCCTCAGAAGTCTATATACAAGGGACTGAGAAAACAGAACACGGTTAGAAGAGTTCATACTTACGATATGATCACCCAAGCTGTAGAATTGGTCAGTGCAATTCACAGAACAAAGAATGAACGAGACGCACCAGTACCGCAAGCGGCATCACCCAACACCATGACTAAAATAAAGATCGCAAGGAACCAGTTTTTGTTGCTCACTAGGAAGTAGAGATGCGTTATGGGGCGTCGAAAGGGCACAGTATGGGTCAGACTTACACCTCCACACTCGCACTGTATAGAAACTGGTCACAGTGAGTAAAAAGTAAAAATCCTAGACAAAATCAACTCACAGTTGGACTAAGCAACCTGTGACCCCCTAACAGCTGGTAAGCACTAAACGAGCAGCGATCTAAAGTCAAACGTACTGTGGGCACAGCTTCGGCCTTGCGGAGAAAAACAGGTATTCAGTACGCAGTTTTAACGTTGACGTTGGAATGGTGACACACCAAAACCGACCTGAACATTGAAGATTGAGTCTAGACGTCAAGCAAAACTCATAAACTGATTACTGACCAAATCATGAAATTCAGGGCTTCTTTATTGCTAATAAAGCGGTGCCACAAATTAAACTGTCTGCTCGAGATCAATGAACGTAAGATGGCACCCACTAGTACTCTGTGACAAGATAATGATAAACTAGATGAAAGTCAGCTCAACGAAGTGTTGGGATAACATCGGAACACTGAACTGGTGTGAGTTGTAAAGGCCATATGGACCGTATCGAGAACGAGCGTAATGGTGACCTTGGAACTGTTCAGACACACGCAGCAGCTACACCAAGTAAACATTCTACCAGTGCCTTAAGATACCAGACATCCTTGGGATAACCTGCAGAAACAAAAGGTGAAAAATCACGTTGAACGAAGCTTTGAACGCGTACTTACGGTTGAAATAATACATCGTCTGGACGAGCGATATGCCATACAAGATGGCCGAAACGATGATCCCAAGGAGCATGACACCCATCGTGTTATCCAAGGGCTGCTGCTCGCCGGGGGACTGGAGGGTAGCAGGCATGGTTGCAATTGGGATAGTGAAAGCTGGGAGATGGAGTGCAAATCTATCGCCCAAGTACACAAGGATATATGTAACTCCAGTATTATTACCGAGAGAATAGGGTCGTAAAGTTCTTGCTTTTACAACAGTTCCGTAATAAGATTGCTTGGATCGTTAATAAATTTGCCATGATTGTAACGACGGAACGGCTGGGAAAGTAGAAATTTTCCGGAGTAAATTGCGGGATGAAGAGATTTAGGAACATGTGATGCGATCTCCCGGGGTCCTAGACCCTTGTGCGACTTTCTCTACCGCTTCTGACCATAGTTTCAACTCCTTTAGGCATGGACGTTATGTTATGTTGTCAAATGAAGATTCGCTTGCTGAGATTCGTTGCTCAGGCATATCTGTATTTCTAGAAAATGGATAGTTTCGGGTCCAATCCCAGGACATACATCTCTCAACCTCTTTTTTCCTTAGTCTCCTACACCCACAATCTCTTCTTCGTCCGCTCTTTCTGCTATGTTTTCACGGTCTAAATACCCTGCACCTCTCCCCCCTGGTCCCAAAGGACTTCCAGTCGTAGGGGTGCGTCCATCATAATGCCATAAACAAAACTCCAACATAGACTGATACTTATTCATTTGCTTAGAATGTTCTTGACATGCCGAGCGAAAAAGAATGGCTGACGTTTGCTGAATGGGGGCGCAAGTACGGTCAGTTTCCAATCCTTCCTCGGTCTACAGACTGACGCATTAATACTGACTCATGCTTTCGAATTTTAGGTGGCATATGCTCTGTCACTTTGATGGGTCAGACGATGATTATTGTCAATTCTGCGGAAGTAATGGAGGCACTTGACAAGAAGGGATCTGTCTACTCAGATAGGCCTCGTCTGGAGATGGGAGGCGAGCTCGTCGGGTACTCCAAAACTTTGGTTTTGGTTCCCTACGGCAACCGCTTCAGGAACTACCGTAGGCACGTCTCGAAACTTATTGGATCCAATGCAGCCATGTCGCGTTTCTTTCCTATGGAGGAAGCGGAAACACACAAGTTCTTGAAGCGCGTTCTTGCCAATCCGTCTGGGGAAGAATTGGGTCAACACCTTCGCAAGTATGTATTATTCTCAATCATGCTCGTTGTTACTTACATTACGCGTCTGCTACCAGAACGTCCGGTGCAATCATTATGAAGTTGACCTATGGCATCGAAGTTCAAGAGAAGAACGATCCATTTGTCGAGCTAATCGAGCACGCTAACGATAACTTCAGTCTCGCTACAAAGCCAGGTATATCACACATGTTAAAGTAACTTTACATTTACTAACTGACCCTCCGACTTGAGGTGCTTTCCTGGTTGACGTTTTCCCTTCCTTACGCAATATCCCCCCTGGCTTCCCGGGTGGTGGTTTCCACGCGCTAGCCGCGAAGTGGGCGAAGGCGTTCAATGACATGGTTGAGGTTCCTTACTCGTATGCGAAACAGATGATTGTAAGTGCTGTCGGACGCGTTTCCTTGATTTTCTAATTATCTTTGACTCCAGGCTAACGGGACAGCACCTGTGTCGTTCGTAAGCACGTCATTGGAGCAAGAGGACAAGTTGACGCCAGAAGAATTGTTTGAAATTAAGCACACTGCAGCTTCAATCTATGGAGGTGACTATTTCCGCAGTGTCTTTGACTAACTCTCACTCATTCCCTGTCAAAGCTGGTGCCGACACTACTGTCTCTGCCCAACATGCTTTCTTCCTTGCGATGGTTCGCCACCCCGGTAAGAAGCCTGCATTTCGGTTCAGGTTCAGTAATTCAGTTCTCATTCGTCCGAGCAGAAGTTTTGAAGAAGGCACAAGCCGAGATTGATGCTGTCGTTGGTAACGACAGGCTACCTGGATTCCAAGACAAGGACCGTCTCCCCTACGTGAATGCTGTCGTGACTGAGGCTCTTCGTTGGAACTCTGTGGCTCCCACGGGTGTGCCCCATCGTGCCATGGAAGACGGCATCATCGCCAACCATTTCATCCCTAAAAACTCTATCATTGTAACAAACCTTTGGTATGTACTTTACTGTGTGGCGAAGACGACCCTCCAACTCATTGTGCCTTGCCAGGCACATGTTGAATAATCCAGAGGTATACCCGGATCCCTTCAAGTTTGACCCCGAGCGACACATTGCTACGCCCGAGAAACCTGCTCAAAGGGATCCTCGACATGCCTGCTTTGGATTTGCTCGTCGCATTTGTGTTGGAATGCAGCTTGCAGAGGCGTCATTATGGATTTGCATCGCCATGTCGCTCGCTGTGTTCGATATCACTCCAGCCCTGGATGAGGCTGGCAAGCCTATCATTCCCGAACACGAACTGACAGGTGGTACTATCAGGTATATTTGCATTGCCCCTATTCCAGGATCACTACTAACGTCTTTTGTAGTCATCCCAAAACGTTCAAGTGTACTATTCAACCAAGGTCCGAGAAGGCTGTTGCTCTTATCTCAGCTGAACTTTCCCGGTAAAGAATCGTCTGGTTTTTAGTATACATTTTCCACCTCCATTTCATCTGGGCATGCACTCCTTTAAATCATTTTCTACGTTAGTTGACACCTACCATACAATCATTTACTTCTCTTCTTCTACCCTACATAAGGATATCCGGAACATAAAAACGCTAACATTTGATCATGTGCAACTGAAGCCATGGCACACGAAGAGGCCTAAATGAATCATAATGCCAATTGCCACTTCACTGTCAGGTCGCGGCCGTATGCTGACCTCTGTCGCGAACAAGAGACTGACATGTTTAATGCGTCGAGTAACAAATTGCAAAATGCCTCTATGTAAGTAAGTATTGGAGCAGATACGAATATGCTATAGTATACACCCTTAATGACTAAAATTTCTCGAAGCCTCGAATTTACATGGACAGAAAGGTGGCGGAGAACTCGGGTCACAGTCAAATGTCGACGAACGAGTCCCACTCCTCGTTTCGCATCATGTATACCACACGGTAAGTATCAGTTCGATAGGAAGCCATCTCTGATGAGACATACGACAGTCCTTTCGACTTCTGAGGTCCTAAAATTTGTCAGACTCGTGAGAGCAAAGAGGTTCCAGCCAAGTGTTACCTTTATTCAACTCTTTCAAATTTGACATGCGTAATCGACGGAGCCGCAAGCTGTGGGGAGTGCAGATACCCGTAGGCTCAGAGATCTACCTCTCGTGACTAGCCTCGTAAAGCCCGTCGCCGCTTCGCCGCCAAAGTGACCTTCTGAACTTGGAGTCGGAAGATGGCTGCTCGGGATTTTGTCCGGCACATACGCAGAGAACTAAAAGCATACAGAATCATTCTTCATGGCTACATAATTATTGGCGTCCAAACCCATTTTTGCTTTATGTAAAAAGAATTGAGGGGATACGTTTAACTTTCAAGAAATTGACGATCCAATAGCAATAATTATATTTTACTGAAGCACAGACGGCACCGAGGATCAAAACCGGACTAGATTTACAGAGACGAAAAAACCTACTTACAACCGTGGCCGCCGTATCCAAACGAATATTATAATGTGGCGTTAGTGAGTAAGGCGATATGAGATGGGATGAGAGGCGAGATGAGCTTGCGATCCCTGAATATGAGGTACGACGGAATCGGGATCTTCCAAGTATGTATATCCTTGGAACGAAGGGTTGGCCAGTGTGTGCCTATACATACGCATCATAAGTATGCCGCCGCCATTTCCTTGAATGATATCTCGGTTGGTATTCAAATAAAGCAATATCAGGAGAAGCGGCCCCCACGAAAACGTCGAACCACAGCTTCCAAGATGTAACATGGCAGTTGAGCTCTCGACAAGAACTAAAAAAACAGTGGCTTCTGATGTTAATTCAGCCATAGATGGTATCTACAAACACATGTTCATTTCGTCAGTCATAATGAAGATCCAATATGTTCACGTGAAGAACAACTTGAACATAGAACTTCAGAAATATGATTGAATAAATTGACCCTGCGACCTCTTACTGGGGTCCTTATGAAAAGCACGCGAGAACCCGATGGCAAACATCTCTCGCTTGTCATGCGCGTACCAACATCTCCAAAGTACTTACGGCCAGGATCATCTGAGACGCGGAGCCACCTGAAGCCCCTCGGTAACAGCAGCATCCCGACCGTTTCAGCGTTTACGACCATTTCCCAACTCGCGAGATTCGATTTTCTTGTGAATACACCAAACAATGACGGCAGAAAGAAAACTTATATCCGCATGATCCTACACCACAAAGAGCTCCACGTCTATGTACTGGTATTAGAGTCGACCTTCAGGCTGATTATCGGCATCAAACCCACTTCTATACCTCTGCCTAATCACAGAAGCCCTTGCATCCATTGACAACCTAACTGCGCGAGCATTTGGACCATGAATAGACAAAGACAAGGGAATCGGAAGCACGGGTCTCATTGGGAAAGGTGCTTCTCGGGCTCTTTGGGTCGCTGACAGTGACCTCCGAAGGCCGGGACGCCTTTGTCCGTCATCTGCAAAGGTAACCCGAGCCTGAGAAAACGAAGATGGCCCCTGCATGGACAGGGCACGGTTCAGTCGGGATGTATCGACATTCAAATGATCTGAATCCAACGTGCGCTCCAAAGGAAGGTGTTCGTCACTATGATTCAGGTTATCCAGGACGAGACTTCTACGGAGAGTTTTGGAGACCGACAGCGGGTAAACAGGGGAGTCTGTCGCTCGCAAAGGTTGAGAAAGCCGTGCGCGAGATGTTTCGTCATCGACGGGGGTACAAAGTACATACGGTGTATCAGGTGCACCTGCAAATTCAGCTGCGCCTATTTCAGGAGTGACGAGAATAAACGGAGATGGAGGCAGAGATCTGGATACAACATCTTGCTCCGGAGGGTTCATGATGGGAAGCAGAGACGGAGGTCTGTTTTTGCGTTTACTGGGGTTTTGAAAATTGGATCGAGGAATGGCAAAGGAAAGTCTTTTTAGCAATGTGCCCGCTTCCTGTTTTTCAGACTTTCCCCCAGTACTAGAATTTGATGCTTTACCCCGTCCTGTCTGAGCCTCAAGGCCAATCATGACACTCGGGGCAAATGCTCCTGGCGTCAAGGGAGGAAACTGTTCCCATTCTTCATCCCGAGCACGGTTTTCAGGCGAGGTGACCGTAATATCCTTCTTTCTACTGACAAACATCTTCGTGCCCGGGCTAGAACCACCTGATATAGAAGGCATGGGAGGTGATAAGTCCGAGGTTGGACTTACAGCACGACTTCGGTCACGACTAGGCCGAGAGCTGAATTCCGAAGGCGTAGTGGGCCGCGATGAGAATTCAGAGGATTCGGAAGGTCTCGATTTGACGGGAAAGACAGAGATACCTCGCCGACGAGATTTACTCCTTTTTCCAGGTGTAGATGGAGAGGAAGAATTATACCCTTCATCCGTCTCATAACCTGTCGACGTTGTATCCCCGCGCAGAATGGAAGGAGGAAGAGATGGCGGCGGCGGAACTTCAGGGGGTATAGGAGACGCCTTCCCAGCTCTAGTCTTGGATTTTGAACGCCCTCGGAAGACAGCAGTAATTTTGGAAAATTTGGATCGACCACCACGACGCGTCTCTGTATGCTGCGCATCTGCTTCCCGAACTTCTGGCACCGTCCTAACAGCCTCTTTCTCCGCACCATACCGAGCCTCCTGCATCGGAAACTGTTGTCTCCCTCTCTGTTCCATCCCACTACCTCCCTCTTCCTCAAACATCCATTGTGTAATCAGACTATTCTTCTGCAAGGCTCCTAGTTGGACAAAAACATCTAGAACTGATGCGCGTAGCGCATTCGAATCACGATGGCTTGCGGGTTGAGGTACGCGTCCATATGGGCCTGGCATATCGAGCCTCAGGCTAGACTGCGAATGTCGGGGGTAATGAAGGTTTGAAAATTTTCATAGCGACACCAAGTGAATGTTTTATATCGAGGTGATAGGAATAAATACATCGCGTGCAGGGCACGGTCTGAGAAGAAACAGCCAGAGATGGGAAGGTTGCCCTGCCAACTCGAAGACTAATGGACGGATTGAATAAACTCCCAATATCCTTTAGAGTCGTGCTTGAAGTGAATTGCAAGCAGGTTGAATAAGACTGGTCTTGAAGCTTGAAGTAAAGTCAAGATGAGAGCAGAGTCCAACTTCTGGCACGCGTCTGCGCGTTTGCACCTTTTCTTTGTGACGGTTCTCGGTTGTCCACGGCATAGGTAAATTTACGGTAGCTTTTGGATTAATGACTGTGCGGGACAACACGTACAGCATAGATCATACGACGGCAGAGCGGGTTCACAGAATCAAACCCTTAAGTTCCCCATTCTGATATATATCCAATGACTTTGACCGAAATCCCCTCACAGAAATGTAACTACGCTTATGCAATGCTTTCAAAGTACATCGTATTTGCAGAGTACGGCAGGTAGAGCTACCGCAGTAGCGATAACGATATAACGGGGGCAATAGTGGTTGCTGATACATAGTACATTCTTCCTTCTCTTCTGTCTCTTCCTTCGTCCTTATCATCTGTATGTCATCAATCCTGTCAAGGCTCTTGAGTCATCTTCCGAGCCAGACCCTACCAACCAAGAGCTCATACGAAATCTTCGCAATCACAGTTCGCCAGAGCAAACACCCTCAACCCAATCCGTGTCACTGCGCACGGTGGTCAAGTTCTCGTATCCATTATCCGTGATCAACACTACATCTTCAATCCTCACTCCTCCGACGCTTTCATATCGTTTGAGTACGTCCTGGTCAATGTGCTTCGAGTCCCTGACAGGCGCAATCAAATGTGGGGAGAAATAGATTCCGGGCTCGACGGTCTATATTAAGACGAGGGAAGAGAACATCGTAGACGATTAGAAGATTAGAAGGAGAGAAGAGAAGACTCAGCGCCGAACAAGAAAAGCGGAACAAGAGCAGAAACTTACCACAACCATTCCTTTCTCAAGAGGCAATCTCAATCTCAGATATGTGTAGAAACTTTCATGGCCCAACTGCAAGCCCTTGATTGTGTCGTTTACCGTAGGCTTACTCGCACTCGGCACGTCATGGACATCCATCCCGAGACTGTGCCCTAATCCATGAGGGAAGAACGCAGATGAAATACCCGAAGCCAAGATCTTCTCTTCGCCATACTCAGAGTCAGAAGTATCTGCTGGAGCAGTGGATGATGGGTGTGAAGACTTGAAGATGCCGAGACGTTGGAAGCCTTTGATGAGAGTGCGGTGACAGAGGAGTTGTACAGCATCCCAATGAACACCTGGACGGATCATGTCCATAGATAACTGTACAGAAATTGTCGTTAGAGAAACAACTGTACTGACGACGGTAAAAAGCGACACTGCCAAACCTTTTGCATCTCCAACACGAGTTCGTAGATTGCCCGAGCCTCGGGGGTAAATTTGCCACCATTACCAACTGGCATAGTCCTAGTAATATCAGATGCGTAACAATTCCATTCACATCCCGCGTCAATAAGGAGAACTTGAGGATTAAGCTCTCTCTTCCCACCATGTGCAAACTCCATCTTATTATGGTGATCGTGAGGCTTGACTGGACCCCAAGCAAACTCACGGTCGTTGCAACAGTAATGAAGAGTCGAGGCACGGTTGGCTGCTGCGACAATAGGAAGATAAGCTTGGTGTACGGCACTGTAAGATTGTTGTGAACCTGAAGCTGGTAAGGATATGTTAAGAAACAGCCTTACCCTTCTCTGCGACAAGATGCAACAAAAATAGCTTCGGCCTCAGCTTCTCTCTCAATCAACCATTCACCAGGCAACAGGGGTCTATCAACACCAGCTCCAGCTCCCCGTTGAATACCACCTTTCACGGCTAGTCCAAGCACACGCATAACGGTCTCATGGGCACGCGAACTGATCTCGTTTGCCTTCCTGATCAAAGCAATCTCGTCCTCGTCCTTGATCAGTCGTGCACGATGAAGGGCAGGGAGCAGGTACAAATCTGTAATCGCCAACTCCTTATTGTCGGGATCAAGAATCAGTTCGGTGAATTCTTGCGAAATCCGGGGAAAGAGAGGTGAGCTCCGGGGTAGTGTATGAAACAAGGCATCCGGGAATGCTTTGATGAGTGTCTTGAGGGCGGCAGGAATGGCAGCGGGATGGTCGAGATGGGTCACATCATGGGTCTCTTTCGCCGCATCCAATGAAGGAGGAGGTACAGACCACATCAGATCTGCCTGCGATACTTCAGGAATGAACAACTCCATAGAGGGCTTCTGAGAAAACGATGTCCCTTCCTGATATGCCAGAAGAAGATACGAGGAAGGTACGGTGCATCCTGACAAGTAGTAAAAGTTTGATTCTTGACGGAAGACGATCTCGCGGTCGGTATCGTTTCTGAACGGTGTTACCTCACCTGCAAGAAGCAGAATCTGAGGCTGTCAATGATCTATTAGCGATATACCCAGGTATGTGCGAAACAATAGTACCTTTGCCCGTTCAGTCTGGGGCAAGATGTTTACAAGTTGCTTGAAAGTTGCAAGAGCATGTTTGCTTGCTGTAAATAGATTTAGTGCTCAAAATAACCAGATAGATCGAGTATATTGACCAGGATAGACCATGTTTGAAAATCGTCAGTGGGGTCGTAGTCGAAAGTCAAGTTGGTCAAGCGCGGCAAACTTCTTGTTCTTGTACTTCCATCATCCCCGAGCGTCATAAATGGCGTCAACATCGATATCAAAAGCCGAAAGGTCATATATCCAAGCTGGCCTTTTAGCATCTCCTCCTCGTAGAACAGACGGACGAGGTCTTACAGATTTTCGCCCAATATCTCTGGAAACTGGTGTTGCGCCTCTTGCCAATGGTAGTGCGCGATTGAGTATCGGACAAAATCTCAATGACGGTAGCGGAGGTACTGAAGTGCTCGCTGCTGCAAAATTAGAGGTTGAAAATGTCGAAGGTGAGGGTGTGGATGGTGGACGAATTGTTTGCAGCGTCTCTTGGTTCGTACTGTGTTTTTTTTTTCTCAGATTTTTTGAACTAAGCGACAAAAAAGATAGTTCTCCTTCTGCCTATCCCAACCATTCTACTGGTGCCTTGGATGATCTTCAATACGACCTCACGACCGTTCTGAACCAAACCCTTTCGGACCGTTCGCTGCATCCTTCAAATTTAGTCATTCTTCCCGGAAAAAAGTCGTGGTTGCTCAACCTCGATATTGTCGTGTTAGCGGACTCCGGCAACATCTATGATGCATTATTTATGGCTGCACGGGCTGCTTTATGGGATACCAAAGTTCCTAGAACGCGGAGCGTCGAGTACAAGGCCAAGAAAAACGAACCAGTAGCAAAGAATACTTCTGGAGGGTCGGGAGACATGGATGTTGATCAGGACACGACAAGTGGATTTGACACTCGGAGGATTATCAGCAACGCAATCGATTTCGAATTGCCTGATTACTGGGACGAGGGCGAAGTATTGGATGGTAGAGATCATTGGCCAGTCTGCGTTACATTAAACTTGGTACGCCTACGGTGCTCGTGCAGTTTATTGGCGTGTCTCTGACTCTTGAGGTAGGTTCCTCCGGTACATTTTTTGGACGCGCTACCACTCGAGGAAGCTTCTACATCCCTTCGTTTGCTCCTAGTCTTCTCCTTCCCAACATCCGCTCCCCCAGTCCTTCAAGCAACGAGGATGTTGGGTGCCGGAGAATTGAATGTGGCAGAGCTAAAGGTTTTATTGGCTGTACGTCTGCATTCTCGACCACAACGGATTGACTTAGCCTCTTGTGCAGGAAGGTGAAAAGTACGCAAAAGAAATGATGGCTGCCATCACATTCAAACTAAAGGAGGAAGATATCCGACGGAATCAGAAAGCAAGGGAAAAGTTTGCAAAACGATAGACATGCACTTGTACAGGGTGGCCAGGGTATACTATTGAAACATAGTCGAGACAGTATTCTACACAAGATTTTGGTATTACGATACAGAGAGCGAAGTAACACTTTGCAGCCTAAATCTATCAGTCACAGCAGGACAAACATAAACCTCAAACTTCTCCTACTCATCTACTGGAAAAGTCCTGGCGATTCCACGCGGAACTGTATTCGATGCACCATAAGCTTGTCGACATATTTCAATGCCAATCGCTTTAGAATGTCGGCGGTAAGAAAGTCCAACTCGTAAGCCTGCGCTGGTGGATGTATATCCCTAAAGATGTCGTTCACAATCTTCTTAATCTGCAGTCGAGGACATAGTTGTTCGAGACCAGTGTCAGAATTCTCGTTGTATCTCCGGATGGTTGTGGAAATGAGGTCGAGACTCCACGGTGTGCCGTCGGAGATCCAGAAAAGGTGTTCGGCGATCATTATAACGTCTTTGAGGTGTGGCAAAGGAGTCAATATTAGCATTTCCGAAGGTAATGGACGTCCATACCGACGAGGAGGTTGAGTAGCTGTCGTTCACGGGAAGCACCAGGGTCCAGCTATGGAGGAAATTAGTGCTGACATGCTAACTGAAGAACACAGACGTACCCATTCTGAGGCAGCATTCACTAATTTGTCGATTGGTTTACGGTTCTTCACCTATGCGGAGTCAACGTGAGTTTTGGGTGCTTGGGTTCCGTGAGGTATGGCGTACTTTCTGGAGGCAAAAAAGTCAAGGCCAGAACACCAAACACGCAAGTTAACGAAGGCTCACCAGCTATACCAAGAAATGGAGTACGGAATAGGCCATCAGATCTTTCGTGAATTCTCAAGTTTACGCACCGTCTAACGAACGGTGTAGTGAGACAATCAGTTGAGAATGGTAAGCATTAACATACATTCTGGACGGAAGGATGGTCAGTAAGGATTCCATTCCAAAGGCGACATTGGTACACACATCCTGTGTCAAGTATTAAGGTCACACATCAACCCCCAGAACTCTACACTGTTGATATAAAACCTATTGACGTACCCACTGAGTTTATGGGTGATTAGATGGACGCCATAGGAATGAGGTTAAACACTCACATCCTGAAGGTATGTGCACAAGACAGACGGGGCGGTGTCAATAAAAGCCTTAGATAGTGTTGAGGATAATTACCATCTACGAAAAAAGAACACATTTATTAGTGTATGTGGGTATATAGGTGAATGTTACTGACATTCTGCATGTCGGAAAAGGCGATGGAAAGACTTTAGTTACTCTAAAACCAATCCACAAGTTGTTACGTTCTTACCGGCTGTATTCAGAGGTCAGACGGGATAATGGGGGACCAAGGGAGCACTCACTTTCTGTACGAATTATTATGGTGATGAACTGAATGAGTTTTTGTCGAGGGTATTACAAAAGCATGCGTACCAGCTATCAACAGACAAGACAGTCAGTACCTGATAGGAGAAGAGAGGAAATGTCTTACGTGCTATCATGGATCCCAGTCGGGTAAGTAAGTACAAATTCTCCTGAACGGCTTCTGTAATTAGATACCCACCCATGACCACTGGCAGATATCAATCAATCAACTGTCTGCTGGCGAAAAAAATGATTCATTACTCACATGTTTTGTTAACTAAAGTTCAAGTAGGGCATTCAGCTATTCGAAAAACTGTAATTTTTGAAAACCCACGCGCTAGAACCATTGGTGAATACGATATATGCAAATATCCAGAAAAACTCACGAAAAACTATAACACCAGTGATTGAGTGACTTGTCAGAAGATATTTCATGTTGGTTTGTCTACGTCTACTTACTCTCTGGAAAGGGGCATATCAATGATGCGAGAAAAGTGCAGTGGAGTTAAGACCGCCATACCTTCTGAGGGCAGAAACACGTTATTAAGTATTAGTTCGAGAATGGAAGGTATCATCGATACGCACGTCCTGCAGCGAAAACGAAATTCTGTGAGTCAGCCAGTACCACTGGTCAAACCTGGACCTACCCAAGATGGAAACCCACAAAGCATGAATGCTACCCAGCTGTCCATTTTGTTATCAGGATTGTCTGACGCTTTGGGGGACTGTGTTTTGGCTGTCCACATTGCACTAGAGGGTTATTGTATTAGTGAACAGTTTCAGTAACACTGCCGCAGAGAAATCACTAAATGAGAGCACGAGACACAGCAACCCAGATCCGAAGTCGCTGCACTTCCCGAAATCTCTTCTTGAGTATGTCGTCGTTAATAATATCGTATGTTGCCTTTGTGAGATCTTCGCAGTTCCCCCCTTTGTCCAACTCTAGAAGCATTGATTCAGTGATACTCAATGGGATCTTTGTCACAAATCGCCTTGCCTTGCAAAAAGACATGCGCTCCCGGTGGATGTCGAAACGAACCAAGTTTTCGGTCTGCGATAACGTGTCGAAAGTCGGCAACAGCTTTGCTTTTTGCTCCTAGCTTCGCTTGTCTCAAAGGTAAGCCTTCTTCCTTCAAAGCAGAGAAAGCTTTATTGATTCGCCCTTCAAATTTGGTGAAAATGGCCACAATCGGAACTACAAAGCAAAGTTGCGACATTAGGCCAAATGGTAGATTGATCAAACTGACCGCCTTCCAATTCCTCAAAATTGAAAAAAGATAGCTCATCCTCTAAAAGAGGACGATCGCTGTCCACGGGAAGACAATACCTAAGTTCATGAAACGGTGTTTGCACATGGCGAAATACATCATTAATTGGCTTACCAGATAACGTGAATCCGGTCATCGAGCTTCATAGACTGCCTCTTCTTGATAAACTCGCGAACAAGCTGCGGCTCTTCTAAGGAACCGGCTTCCGCTCCTCTTGAATCGTGAAACACGTAGGCACGATTGCTAGAGACAGAATAGTTATTAAGTATTCTCATCGGTTGTATATCGTAGCAGTGACTTACGAGGGATATCGGATCTCGTTGTCAATAGCACTATTGCCACGCTAGGTAGTGCGCATCAGACTGGGTATTAGGGGCGCCGAGTTGAAGTATACTTCTACGGAAGGATTGATGATAGAGGGGTCGACCTGACCATGGATGAATACGAGCATCGACTAGTCGGTGTACAGTAGGACACGTACCAGGTTTCCGTTTGGGTCACGAATCTCCACCTCTCCGTCGAAGCTATCAGTCATCCTCTTCAGTAGAGTCGTCTTGCCAGCATTCCTTCTGCCCATTACTAGGATTCTGAAGCCGTGTTTATAGCCTTGATCCTGGAAAGCTTCTTCCGTGGAATCATAATCGAGTGTAGCGAGAAGAGTTGAGAGACGGTTATCTAGGGGGAAATTGAAAGAATCAGAGAATACAGAGCTGCTGGAGTCGCTGACAAAGGTCCGAGAACTGCTTCGAGTTGAGCTAGTATGAGTAGTGAAAGCAGACCTTGCACTAGTAAGAGTTGAAGTATCATCCACTTGGTCATCCATCTACATCCAATGTGAATACAGCTATTCCTACAGCTATGTGATACATGCGACTCACTTCTTGTAATGCAGAGAACCAGTCCTCGTCGTGAGTAATAGCCACAGTGACGTCAGGGTACTTAGAGGTCCTAATGAGATGATATTACACGATGCACTCGACTCCATACCTTTTCGAGTATGCGTTTGTTGATGGCGTCTGAAGGATGGTATACACGAGACTATTCATTGATATATTGAGAAAAAACAGAACACGAGAAACAATCAAACAGACCACTGTATCTTCCGGTTCCGATTCTGAGTCGAGAATGCTGGATCCTCGTTGGCTGAGTGACGAATCAGACTCGGAGTCAGGGGCAACTTCGAAGTCAGACGGGTCCCAAGGTGAGTCTGAAAGAACTTGCAACACGAGGCTTGATGTGCTTTGTCTGCCTCTATTTTGACCCATAATCGCAGATGTAGAGGGGAGCGTTTGGGAATTCGCAGGTGTGAGATTTGGTCCAAGACTAAGAGCTCCTTTGTACGTCACGTCTTTGGGATCTGCCTCTTTCATATCTACAAGCTTGATTGTCGACTTCGGTCTCGGCCACCGATTACGCCTTAACATAACTTTGAAACCTCGAACAAAAACGGACAGATTCTGGTGTGTATGCTGCGGATTAGAGCCACCAGTCAAAGGGGTGTGCGTGGTAGCTGAGTCATATGACAAAGCGAGCCTTCCAAAATCGCCGGTTGGTAGGAGGGGCGAAGAAAATCGAACGGATACGGAGGTTTCATTAGAGTAATGACGGAAAACCAGGTTTTCGTAACAATGGGTCTTGTCGTAGCCAGTTATGACGTAAATGCATCCATTGTACGCATCCATCCTGACTTGCTCAATAAGGTGTTGGTACCATACTTCAGCATTAGCTTCAACATATTTGCGGATATCCGGCAGGCCTCGATAATCCCGTCGGACGGCAGCTTCGGGAAGCATGAGGGCTGCACCCTGGGCGCGAGAGAACCGTAGCCCAATACCAATTCCTGGCCCTATAGGTATCATACTAGAGATAATATCATAACTGTGTCGTCGATCGGCATGTAGATGATACGTACGGTGGCATCACTGTTCCATCTACATTAAACCTCACTTCTCTGGTATATTTGCTATATATTGGTACTTTGCCCTTGTGGTAATCTCTGGTGAAAACTTGGCTTCGTCTCAACTCCAATGGCTGAAAAGAGTCCGGGACCCCGTGAACGGTATTAACAGGATGATCCTTTGGGAGGAAGATGTTGAATAGAGTGATGAAATCTCCATCGTCACCGATCAAGCCCACGTCCCCCAACTGGATACCCTGTTCATAGACGTGCTGCGGCAATGATTGGTTAGGCTCAGGAAGCCAAAGAGGGTAGCCATGTTTGTGATGCAAGAGCAGTCGGGTATAAATGTCTTGCATATTATTCAATCGTGGAAATAATACAGAGAGCGTCGCGAATTCCCCGGGAGAGCTTGGGAGAAAGGTTTGCTGTGTGAATAGATACAGCTCTTAAATGTAGTACACGGAAGCGCTGGTACCCCGACTATGGATATATGAAACTAAGAAAAGAATACTATCAGTCAGATTCATAGCCTTCGTCCTGTCTTGTACGACGTGAGTTGATGAACGTTAGAACCGTTAAAATCTCTACAGCAAGCCTAAACTTGAAGTGGTAGCTAAGGCCATACGGGTTGCATACGGTAACTCTGTCAATATAAAAACTTGGTTGTAAGTACGAATCGTATCACAATAGCCAGAAACCATTGTAATATCCTCCCGTTGTGTAGACCTAATCAATTCTGCTCGATCTTGAAGTTTGAAGTTTGATCAGGGATCTGACCACCATCATCTGAAAAGCAAAGTACGAATCCAGCCTGTTCCAATTGACTTTTCGTGCTCAGATTTTGGTCGGTGTCGCTAGTACTATCATAGTACCTCCAGCGCGACTTAAAAGAGTAAACGTCTCATTTTGCATCGTCTGCGCTGCACACGACGACGAGCTTCTTCGCTTTCCGCGTGTGCCTGAGTGACTGTCACACATTATAGAGCCTGCTATATATCCGCCCACGTAGCAATTCCTGTATCCGATGCGGCCTGTCCTCATACGCATCTACCTCGGACACATGAGCCGTGAGCTCGTCCGTATGGGGATGATATGGTCCCGGGATCGATGATGTACTGCCATCGGGATGCTTCCCGGAACCCGGCGTTCAGCTCTTGGATCTGTCGAGTAGTTACATCTAGTGTGCTCCTAGACCCCAGCGCATCAGTACATCAGTACTTGGTCCACATGCTGGCGATAGACTCCTCGCGTGCGACGCAAACGAGTTCCGAAATCTTCAATAAACCAATGCGAGAAAAGGTAGCCTCACTCAAGAAAGGAATACTAATTTTGCCGGGCCTTCTCATCTGATTCCTTCTAGTGAGTAAACCCACATTGTGCCAGTGCGGCTACAGCCAGATATGGGAAGCAAACTGCTGAAACATCGGCGTAGCGTACATTTGTTTGAGAAAGGGTATACTACTGAAACATCGCTGAGTAATCGACACAAAAATCTTGGTATCATAATACAGTGAAAGAACAAAGTAAGATTCCATAGTCTGAATCTATCTGAGACAGCTTAATACAAATCATGTCCCTGCGAGGCCACTGGAAACTGCACATCGAATTTAAAGTCTGCAGACTTCGGTGATTCCACACGGAACGTTATTCGATGTACCAGAAGCTTATCGACATATTTCAATGCCAGTTCCTTTAAAGTGTCGGCGGTCAGAAAGTCCGACTCATAAGCGTGCGCTGGTGGATGCATATCCCTAAAAATGTCATTCACAATCTTCTTAATCTGCAGTCGTGGACATAGCTGTTCGAGGCCAGTGTCAGAATTCTCGTTGTACCTCCGGATGGTTGTGGAAATGAGGTCGAGACTCCACGGTGTGCCGTCAGAGATCCAGAAAAGGTGCTCGGCGATCATTACAACGTCTTTCAGGTGTGGCAAAGTCACTATTAGCATTTCCGAAGGTCATAGACGTCCATACCGACGAGGAGGTTGAGTAGCTGTCGTTCACGGGAAGCACCAGGGTCCAGCTATGGAGAAAATTAGTGCTGACACGCTAACTGAAGAGCGCAGACGCACCCATTCCAAGGCAGCATTCACTAATTTGTCGATTGGTTTACGGTTCTTCACCTTATGCGGAGTCAACGTGAGTTTTGGGTGCTTGGGTTCCGTGAGGTATGGCGTACTTTCTGGAGGCAAAAAAGTCAAGGCCAGAACACCAAACACGCAAGTTAACGAAGGCTCACCAGCTATACCAAGAAATGGAGTACGGAATAGGCCATCAGATCTTTTATGAATTTTCAAGTCCACGCACCGTCTAACGAACGGTGTGGTGAGATAATAAGCTGAGACATAGGAATAACATGCATGAACATACTGTCTGGACGGAAAGATGGTCAGTTAGGATTCTATTCCAAAAGCGAAGACGGTACACACATCCTGTGTCAAGTGTTAAGGTCACACATCAGCACTCAGAATTCTACATTGCTAATAAAACCCATTGACGCACCCACTGAGTTCATGGGTGATTAGATAGATGCCATAAGAATTAGGTCAAATACTCACATCCTGAAGGTACACAAGACAGACAAGGTAGAGTTAATAGATGCCTAAGAATGGTAGTTTTGGGATAATTACCATCTGTGAAAAGAGAACGTGTTTATTAGTGTATGTAGGGTATATAAGTGAATGTTACTGACATTCTACATGTCGGACAAGACGATGGAACGATTTAGTTAAAACTGGTCTGCAAATTATCATGTTCTTACCGGCTATATTTAGAGGTCAGACGGAGTAAAAGGAAACCAGGGAAACACTGACTTTCTGTACAAATTATTATGGTGATAAACCGAATGAGTTTCTGTGAGGGGAATCTCAAAAGCATGCGTACCAACTATCAACAGACGAGACAATCAGTGTCCGAGGAGAAAAAGGGAAGAAATAGCTTACGCGCTATCATGGACCCCAGTCGGGTAAGTAAGTAAATCTTCTCCTGGACGGCTTCTATAGTTAGGTACCCACCCATGTCCACTGGCAAATAATAATCAATTGTCTGCTAGTGAAAGAAATGATTCATCACTCACATGTTTTGTCAACTAAATTTCAAGTAGGGCATTCAGCAATTTGAGAAACTGTAATTTTTGAGAAGACCCACGTGCTAGAGTTATGGGTAAATGCTACGTATGTAAATGTCTGGGAATACTCACGAAAAACTATAATGCCGGCGATCTGTTAGAAGATACATAACACTAGTTTGTGTACTCACTTTCTGGAAAGAAGCATATCAATAATGCAACAAAAGTGCAGTGGAATCAGGACTGCCATACCTTCTGTGGAGCAGCAGCGCGTTATTGAGCATTAGTTCGAGAATGGAAGATATCATTGATACGCACGTCCTGCAGCGAAAATGAAGTTCTGTGAGTCAGGTGGTAACATTGGTTAAACCTGGACCTACCCAAGATGGAAATCCACAAAGCATGAATGCTACCCAGTCGTCCAATCTGTTATCAATGTTGCTTGATGCTTTGGGGGAATGTGTTTTAGCTGTCCACATTGCACTAGAGGGTTATTGTATTAGTGAACAGTTTCAGTAACACTGCCGCAGAGAAATCACTAAATGAGAGCACGAGACACAGCAACCCGGATCCGAAGTCGCTGCACTTCCCGAAATCTCTTCTTGAGTATGTCGTCGTTAATAATATCGTATGTTGCCTTTGTGAGATCTTCGCAGTTCCCCCCTTTGTCCAACTCTAGAAGCATTGATTCAGTGATACTCAATGGGATCTTTGTCACAAATCGCCTTGCCTTGCAAAAAGACATGCGCTCCCGGTGGATGTCGAAACGAACCAAGTTTTCGGTCTGCGATAACGTGCCGAAAGTCGGCAACAGCTTTGCTTTTTGCTCCTAGCTTCGCTTGTCTCAAAGGTAAGCCTTCTTCCTTCAAAGCAGAGAAAGCTTTATTGATTCGCCCTTCAAATTTGGTGAAAATGGCCACAATCGGAACTACAAAGCAAAGTTGTGACGTTAGGCCAAATGGTAAGACTGGTCAAACTGACTGCCTTTCAATTCCTCAAAGTTGAAAAAAGATAGCTCATCCTCTAAGAGAGGACGGTCGCTGTCCACGGGAAGACAATACCTAAGTTCATGGAATGGTGTTTGCATATGGCATTGGCGAATACATTATTAACTGGCTCACCAGATAACGTGAATTCGGTCATCGAGGTTCATAGACTGCCTCTTCTTGATAAACTCGCGAACAAGCTCCGGCTCTTCTAAGGAACCGGCTTCCGCTCCTCTCGAATCGTGAAATACGTAGGCACGATTGCTAGAGACAATATAGTTATTAAGTATTCTCATCGGTTGTATATAGTAGCAGTGACTTACGAAGGATATCGGATCTCGTTTTCAATAGCACTATTGCCACGCTAGGTAGTGTGCGTCAGACTGGGTATTAGGGGCGTCGAGTTAAAGTATACTTACTTCTACGGAAGGATTGATGATAGAGGGGTCGACCTGACCAGGGATGAATGAGCATCAACTAGTCGGTGTACAGTAGGACACGTACCAGGTTTCCGTTTGGGTCACGAATCTCCACCTCTCCGTCAAAGCTATCAGTCATCCTCTTCAGCAGAGTCGTCTTGCCAGCATTCCTTCTGCCCATTACCAAGACTCTGAAACCGTGCTTATAGCCTTGGTCCTGGAAAGCTTCTTCCGTGGAATCATAATCGAGTGTAGCGAGAAGAGTTGAGAGTCGGCTGTCTAAGGGGAAATTGAAAGAACCAGAGACTACGGAAGAGTCCTGAGAGAATACAGAGACGCCACTACTGCTAGAGTGGCTAGAGTTACGGTCGCGATTTCGAGAGGGGGAAGAGCTCATGGGTCGAAGCGAAAGGATGGAAAGAGAGGACCATAAAGTTGGAAGGCTGCAATTTATGACAGCAAGATTTCGGTCACTTGATACGAACCCGGCGAAGAGTCAATCGCCCTGGTTGCCTTTTTCAGCCTGGTAAAATCTTGGATCCTATGCCAGCGGTTGGCCAGCGGTCCCGCACACAAACTCGTTTGCGATAGCTATTCCCAATAAAATTTCTGACATTCGCAGAAGCTGTCTTCGCATCACCCGCGGCACAACTCCCAGCCCATGCTCCTCCCAAGCCTTCCCGCAAACTAGCCACCAGTACGGTAAGCTACTGGGGCAAGTACTTAAAGTTCAGGGGGCCTCTGCATGTATTGATGCTCACACGAGCTGAGGTGCCTGTATTGGCCGAGAATTTATAGTCATCACAATCGGAGATCTTCAGAATCGTAAGAATCAAAATAGAGAGAACGAACGTGCGTAGGGTATCCGTTGAGATGTAGAACATTGTCCTTTTGACTCAATTGCTGTATTTGCTAGTTGGTTCGATGTTGCCAACAAGAACTTGTTGAACGCGACAAATGCAGTTTCTCCAGAGTATATGGAAGCCTTTGAAAAAGGTCCTCTTCAAAATTGAAAGTGGATGTTCAGGGTGCACGCGAGCACGTGGCAATATCTCCAGTCCTCCCTGCCCAAACTCCGTGTTAACCAGCGCTTCCTGATTTCATGAATCACGATTCAAAACTCTATCGCTGCCGTTCCTGGTTTGTTGCTCAGGCGGTGCCGGTCCCTTTATAGTCCTGTATATCGCTCTACGCTATTCATATCATTCTCCACTAGTGTCCACTGGGAGAACGTTTAAACCTTGAACACAACAACAGAAGTCCGTGCCATCTAGAAATGCATTCTCATGGCACTGCTCGCGCTGCTTTGATACAATTCCTGTGCATGCCCAAGTTTTCCGTGCGCAGCGCAACTTTTTGAGCGCGAAGCTTGGAAACAACAGTTTAGAAGATCTTTCCTCTCATGGCACTGCTTGCGCTGCTTTGATCTGAGTTCAGTCAATGACATTGCTATGCATGCGCGGGCGTTTCGTTCAGCCAACTTTCGACTAGAACATCTGAATCTTGAAAACAACAGTTTTCCTACATCAAATATCTCAACTTTGTGCATTACTTCTCATTGTACTGCTGCCCGAAGTCAGCCATCTAGGCTGTGTGGGGGCCGCGGCCTGAATTAAAGAAGCATAGTTCATGTCTATCATCTATCTACATACACAAATTTAGAGAAAGATCGTTATTTTTACCTGTTCTTTTCCCAAAAACCAAGATATCATCGCAGTAACATCCTTCCTGAGCGGAATAACACCGCGCACGAGCCCGCTAAAAGAACCGAAAACCGAAAAAGACCTTACCGCCGTGACATAGGTGGCTTCTAACTATGCAACCACCAATTGCTAAAACGATAACAACAAGCCCACATCTAGATTGATGCTTTCCCCCTGGGTTCGTAAGGTAACAATAGCGCCAGGAACCCAGTGCCGATAATCATCCCCCCAGAGACGTAAACGGGGACTGCTGTCTCGAGATTGGCGTAAAGCGCAATGATTGGAGCCTAGTAAAGAATGTCAGCTATGACAAGCAAGCAGAAAGCGAAAGGAGGAACGAAGGAAAAAAACCGGCACGGGGCCCTATCTCGGAAACGACCCGGGTTAACAATGTAAATGTACTGACCATAACACTAAACACCCTCGTTGCAGTTGCCGTCAAACCATTGCCTGTTCCGCGGTACTTGGCTGGAAAGATTTCGGGAGACACGGCATAGAGTACGCCGTACATGATCTGTTGGTATCACGAATCACAGTGGCGGCCAATCGTTAGTTGAGGTTCCACGAACGGCACAAAGCACTCGTACGCACGTTACTAAAGAACGTATACCCGCAATTCCAGCCGAGCAAAGCGTTCGAACTTCGCGCGGTGGTAGTCGCGAAAAGAAAGGCGCCGGTGAGCCCTGTCTTTCGCGAGAGGTCGTTGAATAAAGAAAAACCATGAGAGAAAGTATACTACTCGCCCGATGAGATTGCTAGAGTGCCTTTGCGACCAATGTAGGGTAGTTCGACGGCCCAGCCAGATAGAAGGGCTCCGGGGATGCCCATGACGCTCAAGATGAATTGCTATTGAGAAGTGAGTAAGACCGTCTCAGTTGAAGTTGGCAAAGAAGTGCGAACATTTCTGTATGTAATGTTTAGTGATCCATCTCCAAAAACGTTACCACGGCTGTTGAGGCTGGAATTCTCGTGAGTCAGATGAGCTCGTGTCTAGGGGATAGAAGCACACATGAAAGGCAGAAAGCTGTTGTATAATGTAGAAGCCAGACCGATAATCCCTAGCATTTGACAGCGTATCAGAAAACGCGCAAGTAAATATAGGTCTGCCAAGTCATCAAACTTACCCCACAAAAGGATCAAAAGCGTAGTCGAAAAAGCCATCTTTTTCGTCCTGAATAGTGCCTTGATATGCTCAATACCCAATGCAGAACTCTGACTCAACAGCCTCCTTCCACTGTTCCCTTGAGCCAAAGACGGAGCAGGTGCCTTTTCTCCCTCCAATCTCCCCGCTTCAACGAGCTGATCGACAGTCAAGCTCGTCGTAGTTCCGTTAAACTTTGCCACCTTGTGAATGACCTCAACCGCCTCTTCGTCTCTGCCTAGCCCAGCGAGGTATCTAGGGCTTTCGAAAAGCTTGAAGACGAAGAAACGGATACCCCACAGTAAGAGCGTGACTGTGCCCAACGTAAACAAGAGATAGCGCCATCCCATATTTTCCGATCTGGAACAGGTAGCAGCGGTGGTGTCACAGGAAAAGTTTGCAATAAAAGGCCAAGCGATCTGGAAAAGTAAATCAGAACACGGTTCTCAAGTTCAGGAGAAAGGAGGGCTCACGAGACTGACGAAGAGTTGGCCGAAAGACCACCAGATTGCCATTACGGTCAAAAGGTACTGGTGAGTACCAGGAACGAAATCTATACAATATCAAAGCATTAGGGTGATGATAAACGGTGCAGGGCGAGATGCCCGCATACCTAGAAAGACAGCCGAGTCCACGGGCATATTTCCACCAACACCTACACCAACGACAGCCAGTAACGAAGCCAACGTAATGAAGCTATTCGAGCCACCAGCTGCCAGTCCAAAGATCCCGGTGATAAGTAGCGTTAAATTGAAGGACCATCTAGTAGATATCGATGACGTCAATCAAAAAAAGTTTGGAGAAGATATCAAGACAGACCTTCGTCCCCAGATATCGCATCCGAGAGCCCAGAAAAGAGCACCGACAAAGAGACCGATATTTGCTGCAAGTGTAAGGAAAGGGCCGTTGAACTTGAACTCGGCGATTACGGGTGTGAAGATGAGACCAGTTATCAACTGCGGAAAATTTTTGAGATTTTCCGGGTTTACGGAAATACAGCGAAACTTACGGGCCAGACGCTATCACTGTAGACACGTCAGAGCCGACACCAAAACCATTTCAAAAGGTACTCACGCAAACCATCCAAAACCTGCACAACAGAACAGATACATCTGGTATCTCCCAAATCCAATCTCTTGAATAGCCTTGTTTAGGACACGGGCTTTGGCCTGGTAGACACGATCTACAGCGTCGTCCTCTTGACTGAACATGTCCTCGAGTACCACGACATCTGTATCCTTCTTTTCAGATAGATCAGCTACGCTAGGGTCTTGCGATGCTGGGATATGCTGTTCCCGCAATTTGGAATCGTCAGGAAAGAGGATTTCGTGAGTAGACATTGTGGATAGAGAAGGGATGTTTCGGGAACTGGTGGGTATTTTGGAGTAAGATGGGTGTTCTTTATAAACACATGAGAGTACCTGGGCAACTTTCGGGTAAGCGAGTTGATCGGGCGAAGAAGATTCCGTATTAGAAATGTTATTTATAATGAAGTAGGTCGATAGTAAGGTGAATAGCGTAGGTCTATTCAAGGTTGAAGCGGCAATCTCCTTGTCAAGGTATTCCATGCGCTGGCGGGAATGAAGACTCCGGTAGAATGAACTGCTCACGCGGAGTTTGAGGTCCTACTTATTGGACAGGCAAAATGAAGAAAACTCTCGAAGGCTGCCACGCTGCAAAATTGTATCCCAGCTTGACAGGTCGAGGCACCGGACTTTCCGCTCGTGTGATTGAGATGATAAAAGACCGGACAAAGAGGGCAAATAAGAAAATGGAATATATTTCATTCAGACCTCAAAGTGTATCAGCCCTCCGCGGACTGTCCAGCAACTTCAGACTGCAACCGTTTGTCTCGCCTCCGCTTAACGTCCCAGTTGTACACCCTTGCCATATTGACTTCCATCATCGTCAGCTGCTCCCTCAAAAACTCCAAATCCTCTATTACACCTGTCAGGCTAGCCTCGGCTCCTTCTAATTTGGATTTTAATAGCTCAACGGCAGTGGGAATCTTGTAGGATAGCATGACATTGGCCTGGAGTTGAGATTAATGAGATAAGAACCGGATGACTGGTGTATGGAACGTACGCCTAGCCATAGATATACCGTGTCGGTGTCTTCGAGTTCAGCTTCTGCGTATAGCGTATCGTTTAACTCAAAAGTAGTCTTCAAAGATTTAGGCTGAGACCCTTCTTCTTCATCTTCAAGATCGTCCTCGAGATCATCTTCGTCTTCAGATTTCGAGCTTTTGCCCTCCTGGATAGATTGAATAAGAAGTCGATGTTTTTGAACAAGGGACAATGCGCACTCTTCTGTCTCTCAAAAACTCCACCATGCTCAATGTCTTTTTGATATCTGGTATCTTTTCCTCGAGCCCCGCGCGCCGTTGAGCGAGATTGGCATCCATATATCGATACTTGCTGTGCAACAACTTGTCAGTCCAGTCGGAACCCAGATCAACTCGGATAGCGAAGAAAGTCGGATAGTAACGCGTTAATGGGGAAAAAACGCGTACGCTATAGCATCTTGAAAGGTTTTGAGAGGTCCTTCTACATCAGCATCCGGTCCACCGATATACTTTTCGACATCTTCCTGTAAAGAGTTGGAATTGTGATCGACTTGGAATTTTGAAGAGTTCGTACAATAAAAGGAGCTTTTGGGATCCCCCTTGGATTCTTTTGTTCTTCTGAGAGTTTTTCTGAAGACATGAAGGAAAGTACTCGAAATTGAAGTGATCCAGACTCTGAGAGTAGACGCGGACTGAATTGGAGCGGAGTTTGAAATATTGCCTGCCATTTTATTTTCTCAAAATTTTTTTCGTTTCTTCAATGTCCCGTCTCATTGTCAAAAATCTTCCTTCATACGTTACACCTGCTCGTCTTCAGCAACATTTTGAGCAAAAAGGCGCACCAAAAGGAACACTTACAGATGTAAAAGTCGCCCTCAAGCCCGATGGAACGTCTCGTCGATTTGGTTTCGTTGGATACAAATCTGAAAAAGAAGCTCTTGCCGCAAAGGAATGGTTTGACAAGACGTTCGTTGATTCTACGCGTATAAGTGTAAACGTTATCGAGGTGAGTTCCCTGTTTTATTCCTCGAAACCGGACGCGGTTGTATTGACTGATTCTGGAGCTTACAGGGTGCTAAAGATGCACCAGCACCTAGACCGAATAAACGTCCTCGATCCGAACAAAATGATGAACCTGCACCGGGAAAGAAAGTCAAAATCGAAAAAGACAAGTCTACCAAAGAAAAGGAAAAGTCGAAAAAAGATTTACAGATGGACGAGTTTTTGGAAGTTATGAAGCCACGCACGAAAAATGGTCCTTCTTGGGCCAACGAAGCTGCTCAGTCTGAAGCGTCAACTAGTGCTACCAAACTCGATGATCCTAAAAAGGAAGATGGCGACGTCGAGATGAACGCAGACGAACCGGTGCGCGACGAGGCCCTGTCAGATGCAGAGTGGATGAAAAGACGAATGACGAATGCTCTGGATGACGGAGGAAAGGTATTTGAACAGGACGATGAGGATGCACCTGCAGAAAAAAGCGATCATGTATGTGTTTGCGTAGTCCGCCCAACTGTCCACCAACTTCTTATTTCAGCGTGCTTCGTCGCCGGGAAAGGCAGAAGAGCCCAAGGATCCGACGAAGGAGACTATTCTGCAGACGGCGCGACTGTTCGTTCGTAATCTGGCCTTTTCGTGTACAGAGGCAGAACTGTCGGAGCTGTTTAGCCCTTTCGGTACATTATCTCAGGTGAGCACAATGCTCGTCTCTGGGGCGTCGTGATGACACCAAAAGGGATGTCAGACTCTTACGGAGTATGCTGACCCTTGCAAAATTAACAATTGTTCCTTCTGAACTTTTCCCATCTTTGTGGTATCGAAGCTTAATGCTAACCGAATTCCTATACAGGTGAATATCACAATGTCTTTTCATACCCTCCACTCTTTCTTTCCAAGATGAAGTCTTTATATAGGGACATCAGATCCTTCGGGAATGTTGATCCTTTGGGATATCCGATAGTAGAAATATTTTCTGAACCTTTGCAATCCCTTCTGTTCTTTCTGTATCCGTGACTCGTTAATGCTGACCACCCTTTCATTGTTTAGGTGAATGTCTTTTCCAATTTTCTCCAGGATGAAAAACCAGTATAGGGACATCAGACCTTCGGGAATGCTGATCCTTACGGGATATTCGATAGTAGAAATTTCTCTGAACTCCTTCCCGATTTATCATTCTCCTTCCTCCAGCGTAGACTGACTTACTGTTTTTTCAGGTGAATACCACTTCTACTCTGTTTCGAGGGATGAAAAACCAGTATAGGGACATCAGACCTTTGGGGATGTTGATGTTCTTTGGGATATTTTATATGATAGTAGAATCTGACTTTTTTTCACTTTTGCTTCGTCTTCTATTTGCGATTGAGTATGGAGCTGATAACCTCTTCCTGCCTCTTCTTTTTGGCATGTTATAGGTGAGTTTTGCTTTCGGTTCGTTCTCGGGATGACAACTTTTCAAGGGAATGCAGACCTTCGGGAATGCTGATCCTTTAAATCAATACCAATTGTTCCTACTGAAATTTCACTCTCCGTGCTTTGGTTATAGCCAACTCAATACTAACGACCTTGTTTTCTTGGTTCAGGTACATATACCCTTAGACCCCTTGACGCGACAAGGCAAAGGTCTTGCCTACATCACTTTTGCCAAAGCTGAAGACGCTATTTCTGCGTACGAGGCTCTCGACAAGAAGTCTTTCCAAGGCCGACTGCTACATATACTCGCTGCTATCGACAGGAAGGGCAGATTCCAAGTAGAAGAAGGCGACGGGAAGAAGCATACTCTAAAAGAGGAGAGGAACGCCAAGAAGAAAGCCATGGCAGGGAAAGAGTTTAACTGGAGTATGCTACATATGAACGTGTGTATCATCTTCCTACCCTTTCACTGGTTGCGATATCTAAACACTTTATGTTTGTAGAGCGACGCTGTAGCATCATCCATCGCAGACCGAATGAACATCCCCAAAGCTGCCATCCTCAACCCCGATTCCTCAGATGACCCATCTTCTTCATCCACCAACGCCGCCGTCAAACTCGCCCTTGCAGAAACTCACATCATCAATGAAACCAAAGCATACCTTGAAGCCAACGGTGTCGTTCTCTCAGCCTTTTCGTCTTCTCGTACTGCTCATTCTGATACTACCATCTTGGTGAAGAACATTCCCTATGGCACATCGGAAGAGCAATTACGAGAGTTGTTCGAGCCTCATGGGACGGTCGGTCGGATTCTCATTCCTCCTGCTGGGACGATTGCCGTTGTCGATTTTGAGAGACCGGATGAGGCTTCGAAGGCGTTTAAAGCCGTTGCATACAGGCGACTTGGGAACTCTGTCGTTTACCTGGAGAAGGCGCCCGTTGGGATCTTCTCTGCGGATGGTTCACAGCCAAAGACGAGTGTCTCAAATGGTGCTATTCCTTCTTATGCCGTTAAAATTCCCGAGCAAGAAGCGGCTACTCCAGGAGAAGACGGAGGAGAAGAGGAAGAACCACCTTCGTTGGCTGCTGGGACGACTCTCTTCATCAAGAACCTTGCGTTCTCGACATCTACCGAGAGGCTCTCGCAAGTCTTCCGCAATTTACCCTCGTTCTCGTTTGCTCGAGTTCAGACGAAACCTGATCCCAAGAAGCCTGATGGTAAGCTGAGTATGGGTTACGGATTTGTTGGCTTCAAGGACGTCGAGGGCGCGAAAAAGGCAATGAAGAGTATGCAGAGCTTTGTCCTGGATGGACATGCATTACATGTCAAATTTGCCGGTCGTGGTGCTGAGGAGACGGAGAGCAAGGGTAAGGATGGTGTCGGGTCAAAGAGCAGGACGACAAAGATGATTGTCAAGAATGTACCGTTTGAGGCTACGAAGAAAGATATACGGGACCTGTTTGGGTGCGTTTTGTTTTCATGTCTAGTGTATTGTCTTCGGTGATTAACAGTGCACTCAGAACTCACGGCCAACTCAAATCCGTCCGTCTACCCAAAAAATTCGACTCGAGAAGTCGTGGATTTGCTTTCCTCGAGTTTGTTTCTCGACACGAAGCCGAGAATGCGTTTGCTGCTTTGCGACATACGCATTTGCTTGGTAGGCATTTGGTGCTCGAGTGGGCTGAGGAAGCTGAGCAGGATATTGATGTACTTCGCAAAAAGGCTGGTGTCGGGTTTGGAGATGGGAAGGATCTGCCTGGACATAAAAAGAAGCTGGATATGAATGTTGTAGACGAGGGAGGGGCGGACGAGGATGATTGATTATGCTGAAGGATCGGACCTGTGTACGTTGTGGTAGTGTATGTTACATGCAGATTGTGAACGGAATATTTCTTCAAAGCGTGTACATATATTGATATGAATGCGACCACTCCTGTTCTCTGGGCACGGCCATCCCAGTCCCTGATATGGATGAATAGAAGGTTACGTTTGCTCGTCATGTTAGTACAAGTTCTGAGATTTTTATGAGATTTTTAGTATGTATCTCTTCAGGCATAGGAAAGTTTGAGACCATCCGATCCGGAAATCAACGATGTTCTACTGCAATTCTTTCTACGTCCAGCAATCAAAACCTTTTCCACCGCCGATTTAATGCAATGGAGTTTGGGTGATCTTCGAGTCAAGGACCGTAGGATGAACACCTGTATGACAACATCGAGGAATTTTAACGCACACAGTTAAAGGAGAAAATCATCTTTCCTATGCGCTAGGAGTGGTTCTCACACTTGAGCGCTTGCGCAATGACCACAGTATATTTATGCGCAACGACTAGAATTACAACAGGGATGAAAGGAACTTCCAGTCAGGTCTACGCAGTAGTCAATGTCATCTGGGGACCATTGACAAGACGTGGTATCTCGGGCACATCAAACCAGAAATCATCCAGCTGTGGACGCTTCAAACAGCAGCCAATACCATTAAAGATACTAAACCTTTCCGCACCATGCTCTATCTTCTCATCTGGAATGTGAAACGATCGTTCCCATGAAACGAGCGCTTTGGAAGGTGCGCCAATACGAGGAGCAGAATAGAGCCGGTGGTCCCTGGGAGGGTTGACAGGTTCGCGAGTGAGAGTGTCGATAAAATCGAGGCAGTAAAGACCCTGCGCGGTAAGGCCACCGTCCCATAGGCGAATCGAAAGTGGGCTCTCTGGAATTGCGATGGCATAAACTTGGTCACCTTTGGAGGGTTTGAGCTACACAAGAAATTGTTGAAAGGTTAGAGAACAGTATACAACACTGTAACATCAAAAACAAGATCTATTATGAAGAACGTACGCCGATAACGTTGATCGTGTCTCGGTTCGCCTCTTCGAAAAGCTGGTCACACCTGTCGTGGTACCACTTGCGAATTTCCGGCAATTGTGCTTCTGGGTAGCCTTCAAGACGATGTTCTTGGTCTATCTCCTTGTCGGAGGGGAACATGCTGTCGGGGACGACGCCAGGAGGCAGCTTGAGCAAGGCGCTTTCCAGAGCATTCCTGGCAGGCTGCCGGGGCTGGGCATCTTGTTGCGTCTGAGACATGGGTCCCTGTGAGAGCAGAGCAAATGAACATGATTCTACCATTGAATGAGATGAAAAACGAACTGTGTAAGGCTCTGTGCAAGAGAGGGCTTGATCCATTGTAGAAATTTCTGGAAGGTGGCAAAAGCATTGATAATAGGGGCGTCCTCTTACCTTAACATTTCAAACTCCGACGAATCCCGAACACTGCGACCTTATTTACTCCTCTAATGGAGGAATCTCTACTCGAAAGAATGTGGCTTTAGAAGAGGTATGTGCTGTAATGTTACCTGATGATACACACAATCGTGAGGCGCCGGGGACTGGTACTTGATAATCAATTGTGATTCATACGTCGTCCTCCTAGTATCAAACGAGAGTGCTCTTCAGCGCTATCTCTAGCACCGGCGATGGTCTGACAAAATCACGGATACCTTTGCCAAAGGACAGCATCAAAGCAGCGCCGACCACTAACATAGCTCCGGTTGGCCTTCTGTTGTGACTGAAACTGAAAAACTGAGAAACTTGTGGAAAGTCTGAGGGTATCACTAGGGATTCGAAATATTGAAGACGAGGGGCTCGGTGGTGTAGTGGTAGCACCACGCGGAATGGTCACCTCATGTGACCTCTGCCTGACAACCTGCAGACGAGGTTGAGAGTTCGGTTCCCGTCCCCCCCATGTATACCACAATTAACGGAGGTTTAGTGGGTAGTGCGGCAAATGCCGTGAGTCCCACAGTACTCACTGTAAGTGAGTCTGCGCAAATGCATTCCTACCGGGGCTTCAGTGAGGTGCAATCCCTTGCGACTCAGCGGGATCCGGAGATCCGACCTTGTCGGGGGCCGAGGATCTATACCAAACGCTCATCCAAAAAAAAAAAAAAAAAAAAAAAAGAAATATTGAAGACGTCGACAAGACTGACGGATATCTGGTAGAACTAGAAGAACACGAACAAAGGAGTAAGATTTTAAGATCTGGAGAGATTGTACGTCCTCGCAAAGAACTGAAACTAATAATAATTACAATGTAACTGTTCAAGTTCAATCTCGTGTAATACCACATCCGGCTCATATATTGCCCTGTTATAGCTATGATACAGAAAATACAGGTAGTCTGAGGAATTCTAGTTCTACGAAACAGATCTACATAGTACAACTTAGACCCCTACGCACGGGTAGGGTTAAATGCAATCGGTAGATGAGCTGAGGGACCGCTATATAACGTCAAGAGAATGGACACTTTATGTATGAACTCGAGTCTCTCCATCTACGACATTGGAAGAGGAAGACGATGAGGAACTCGGGGAGTGTAAAGAAGAGCATGAGCCCTCCCTACCACCGAATCCATCACGGCTGCTATTATCATCCACCAGAATGGGGTGATATTTCTCCTTTCCGATGTCCATGGTGACATCGGCAGACATTTCGTTTGCACTTTTCACTGGCAGCTCGTTCTCTTTAGGGGGTTTTGATCCATCGAGTCCGGATACTCGCTCGGAACCATCGTAATTTGCCAGCAGACCTTCCTCCATGGCAGCCTGAGAGCCACCAAGGTCATCTAATGCAACTTCCCCAACGTTAGCATTCGCTTTACCGTCCTCCGATCCCTCGCGTTCTTTTGTCAACTATATGCAACATATCAACATCATCAAGATTCGAGTTTGATGAACGTTGTAGACTTACAGCGACATATAATGCACTCCCTATGATGATCAAAGTCCCAAAGATTGAAAGGGCTGATGGAACTACGTGGAAAAATATCCGTTCGCCTATCGAAGCAAAAACGATCTAACAAAAACATCTAGATCATTGAGGGACGATATCAACATATTTCCCACCTGGGTGTAGACGGCCATAGTCCCTCTACCTGCTGTTTCACGTTGAAGACCCATTGTCAGGAAAACCTACCATCAACGTCAATAAGTGCATCAGGATAGAGCAGGATAGAATCAACCTGGGCCAAAAAACCAAAAACTCCAATCTCGATTAATAGTGCGAGCCATACAAGTTTTGTCGGTATGACGGGAGGTGTACGGGTGACAACCATTCTGGGGGCAGATCAGAACACAGCCTAGAGAGGAAGAGGCACAATACGCACCCCAGGGTTGAAGCGATCACAGACTGCAATGAAAATGACGCCATTGAGTGCAGGGCGTGAGCCCGTTTGCCTATTGCGCGTATGGCGGTATCTAAAAGATCGTATGAGCGTCAAGATCGGCTTGATTTACTAAGAAGACATACAAGCACCAGTTGATCCAAGTACGCCCAAGAGGGAAACCCTGTGTATCCAATCAATTGGGAGATCAACGGCAGAACAGAGCACCCACCCAACAGCAATCAATCTTTCCGTTGGTGTTCCTTGCTCAGACATATTTTCCATGGGAACCGCACCTGAATTGGTACTGCCAGTATATTCAAGCTCAAGTTGAGGGAGATCGACAGTATTGTGACCAAACAGGGAGACGGGTCTGGCAATGAAAATGACACCAATCAAACTGAGAACTGAAATGTCGATCGGGTCAGTCTTGGTACTCCGAATCAAGTATTGACGTACTCCCGGCAATAAGTTCTTTTCTCGTGAAACTTTCTTTGAGAAAAATAGCACCAGATAATGCCGTTGTGAGAGGGACAAGGAATGTTAAAACCGTCGCGTCGGACAGTGAAAGGTACTTGAGGGCAAAGTAGACTCCAAATAGACCGAAGAACCTGTGTTATATTAATGACCGGGGTAAAAAAAAAACAAATAGCTATTATAGTACACACCCTGAGAATCCACGGAAAATAAGAAGTAATCGGACACCTTCGGGCCCCAGGAAGGGGTTTGGCACCTTGGTGTAGAGCCTTTCCAAAACTGAGTGAGCGACTCATGGATTGAGGCCATAGGGGCTAACACGTACATATATCCAATACTGAACACGTAAGTCATTCCCTTCATCGTTTTGTGAGTGCAGAAAGGACTACGCAGAGAAAAAAGCGAGTACCATGCGAATGATAATCAGCTATAGGCGAGCATGAGTAGAAATATCTGGAAGCTCTGCCAGTTGCTTACCTCCAAAGTCGGGACAGGTGGGTCAATGCTGTTGAGTTTCTTCACGGCTATATTGACCACTGAAAGAAACAACTGAGACGCCACGACAAGTAGCAACCCATGGTTTTTCTTGATGAGATCGAACATCCTGGTTCTCCAAGAAAAGCGTACGGCCTCATGTTTTTCGTCGTTGTAGCTTGCTTTGTCTGGGAATGTCGGCATCTCGCCATCGGGCATCGATTAGTCAGCGCTCCGACCAAGCCAAACAAGAGCCAAATACGACTTTTTACCCGAACCATAGCGACTGATTATCGACAAATATTTCAAATTTGTATACTCTGCTTAGAGAGAGCTTCCATCTCAGCAGACAGCTGCCTCGAATTAGCTAACGGCGCCCAACAATGTGAAAACAATGCTGGTCAGACGTGAGTGGCTCGCAGCTACCAAAAGTGGATCTAGGGATCGACACTCAAATATCATCTCGTTCGTGTTAACGTTGCGTTCAATTTTGAAACTATTCTCTAGTGTATAGAATCAGTGCTTTTGACGACCATCCTTGCATCAATGACTTCTTACCATTCTGATGTCAATGTGTCACAACTGACAAGGAATGTTTCCACAGTGGGGGCCACTGTTTTACAAAACCGCAACGGGCAATCTTTTGACCAACACATTTTGGCTTTCTTTTCACCCTGGGATCTTTCCTCTTTTGCTCTCTCGAGCGCAATATTCACTCGACCACCCATCTATGCTATGGTTACCAGCAGCATCGATGATAGTGGTCTTGAAATTACAAACGAGTAAGTTGCTCAGGGGCTTGGCTAGCTTGATCACACTCTGATTTCATTTCGTGCATAGAGACACTGATACCTGTTCGTCGACGTTCGATGTTCATTGGCAAGGAGGCATACGTGAGTGATTTCGGACTTTTGGCAGGTTTACGAGGACTCCTGAGTTCCCTTCCGTTCCAAGCTCCATACACAATTACATTCAAGGTCCGCCGCTTTCAAATGAGTTCACGAGTCTACATCTGACATGTCGATTTGGATGTTACATGCCCTTAAAGTGAGTCAATTTCTTGGTAAAAACACTTATACTCCACTAATTTACCCTAGGTTTGATGCTTCCTTAATCAAACACATCGTTCGAGTCGGAAGTAATACTGAATTTACTGTCAACGCTCCGGATGGTGATTATTATCTGCCTGAAATGTTCAAAACGCTGATGATGATGATGGACTAGTATTGGACTTGAAAGATGAAATTGGCTGCCATGTCCAGTTGGAGGATTCCATCGGTGATCGAGGTTACTATTTTTTTACTTTTGAACGAGATCATTGTAAGTTTTTGAAAATTGAAGCTATAGCGTTGAATGTAGCACTCATTGAGATTGCTGTTCATTCTAGCTCTTTGTGATGACGAGCGAGATCATTCACGTATGAATCTTTGATTATCTGGCTAGATCTCATTTGTTAATATCGAAATTTCAGAGACCACTCAGGGCCCTGGCCCTAGTATTACAAGCTTACCGGCGTCTTCCGAGAACCCGATATCTCAAACCCCCAGTACAAATACAGCCGCCTCGGATCCAAGCAGTGATAGTACTTCCTTGAGCTTTACGGCCACGATATCATCAAGCTCGAGCCGTTTCACAATCTCCCCCGGAACCTTTCACAGCGTCGAACCGAGCTTGACCAATTCTTTGAGCAATGAGCCCCACAGCACTACACAATCCTTGACTAGTCCAGTCTCCCTGGACTCGAATCCTCAGGCTGCTGGCCGTGGTAAACAGTCGATCGGAGCGATAGTAGGCGGTAGTGTGGTCGGGGCCGTTGTTTTAACACTATCTTGTGTCTTCTGCTTTGTCTTTGTACGGAGGCGAAGGAAATTTAACGGAGAGTATCGGGCTAGACCCTTCAGTGTTCCGGAGTTGCGAGGTAAGCACATTTCCGAGTCGTGCAATCGTGGCTCATAAGATGAAATACTAGGTCGACAAAATAGTATCATTGTAACTGAACAGCACTCGTATGAGCACACGTCTATACCAAGTGACCGAAAGCACTCTCTGGAATTTTTGCCGAGAAACCTGACAAGAGGAGTTGCTGCTCATAGTGAACGCAGTTCTGTCGGTGCCGTCGTAATGTCTGACTATAGTTCACAATCTCCGATAGTCGATCCACCAAGCCGATCCCCCCGATCTGCCCGGAAGTTCAAGGACCATATTCCTCCATCTATACCCCGACAACTTGATAACCCTACATCCCATGAAAGATTAGAAGACAATATAGAATCACCGGCGGTACATCGCAGCCGAGTAGTGCAGAGCTTGCAAGCACAAGTCCAGCAGCTTATCTCAGAGAATGCACGACTCGCTGAGTTGACGATGCCCCCGCCGGCCTATCAATCGAGTAAGAAAAATAAATAAAATCGTAGCACTAGTATGATACCTGAGCAGGGCTCCATTTTTTCGGCAAGCTCATTTTTATTAAATAGATCTATTCGAAATTGATGCATTGCCTGACTTAAGTCACGATGCTATTTGATAGCCCATGTGGAGAAATCATAAACATACTTCATGGCAGTGATTCAATTTGAACATCTGAACAAAAACAATACGTAAGAAACTGTACCACATCTGATGGTCTGTGATGAAAGTGAACATTGTTTTCTATAAATTACTCAAGTGGCTTGGCCGAACTAATAAACCTCTCACTGACTTGCACTCAAATTTTATGTTGCAAATGCTTGAGTATATAGAACCGGTGTTCCAATTCCACAAGTACAGTCTGTAAAGATATTTGCCCAATTCAAGTTGTCCCTTCCCAACGAAGTTTACTTGTTTTGAGGGTTCACAGAATCAGTGCCTCCAACAACCATCATGCTTCCTATAACTTTGATGGGTTTGCTCAACTTGACCACGATCCGCATTCCTGATGATGTTTCCATGCCACTCATAAACCAATGGCCCCTTAACAAGACCTTGATGGGCAGTTTCTTGTTTATCAGATCCCTCTTTCTAGAGCTTCCATCTTTTCTCTGAAGCACAATGTTGATTCATTGTGCTTTTACCTTCATCTCTCTTATTGACATTGTGAGCAACATCAGTAGACTTGCACATTTATAGAGCTGTATAGCAGCGTATAGTAGCGTATAGAAAGTATAGATCCATATCTTCTATACAACTGAAGGTTGTATAGAAAATGGGGGGTAGGTGTCGCTCTATACCAATGTATAGAGGTTCACATGCTATGTATAGAGCTTAGTTTTCTCTCTTCTATACACTTCTATAATTGATACAGTCAAATTATGAATAACAGGTATATTCAAGAACTACCAACAATACACTGTATAATACCCTACATTGTAGATACACATACAAGGGATCCCACTGAACACAGTACAAACCCACCTACCAAGAAAAAGACCCATGCCGTCCTATAAGAGACAAAGAAATCAGAAATAGTCAAAAATAGGACGTAACAACATACCTTAAGGGAAAGCAGTGTACAGTGATCTGCAGGAGTCATACATTAATACAAAAATCAAGAATGGGATACACAAACGCACCAGCAAGAGGACCCAAAGTCGATATCAATAGTGACAGCAAGATTGGACTGTAGACCTGTCCTTCAATTCAACACAAATGCCATCAAAAAAGAAGAGAATACTCACCTGACGCACCAGAGCGAAGCACGGATCCAGGCCGGAAAGCGCCAGAGCGAAAGCGAAAGCCCAAGTGTGTTGTGAGCGAGGGGAACAAGGTTGAAATGTCGACGCGTCAAAAATTTTCAACAAACTTTGAAGCTCCGCCTAAATATCATGTGACCGCGGCAGCTCCTCGAAAATTTGCGAAGTCCACTGTCTGCTCCGAATACTCAGATATATACTTACGTGTTTCATGCTTCAGCCTTCAGTGTGTAAAGTATATCAATCAGATTTCACATAAAAATGTATGAAATTTTATAAACATTAACGATTATACACCTCATGCGTGCCATACATTTTATATATATGCCTTGGACTTTTGCTGATGAAGTCTGAGTACTGTTTACAGTAAAAATTGCATTTAAGAGATTGATAGCACGCTTCAAGCATCTACATCTACAAGATGAACTCTAATGTCAAGAAACAGATACAGAAACTACCCTCTATATGGACTATACCTCTATACAGATATCATAAAGTCTGAGATGTATAGAGGGTATAGAGAATTTGGTTTTCTATACCTACTATACATCTATATGCTCCATAAACCTGCTAATTTACTGATGAAGGCTTTTGCAAGTGACTCAAATGTTGAGATAACAAATGAGTAAGCTTACCCAATTCTATAAGCAACTGGGGCTGACTTCCATGATGTGAATGCAGTCCCGGGAATTTCTTCATTTGTTCGTCAGCATTGAATGTTCAGTGGCATGGGGGTATACGTGGGTGATTTTGAACTGTGCTATTTTATGACATTAAGATTCTCTACCTTCAAAGCTCCATATGTAGTGAGCGTTAAGGTCAGTCATCAAATGAATTAATTTGCACAGTTAATTTGATTTATATGGCAGTGAGTCTATATCTTGCTAAAAGTGAACAAAGGCCCCTAAGCAATTCCAGGTTTACTAGTGATCCCTCAATCAAACCCATTTCTCAAGTAGTTGAGAGTGGTACTGAGTTCTTGGTTACTGCACCAGATGGTAGTTATAACCCGTGAGCAAATAATCATGTATTGATGTTAGCCAGATACAGAAAAAGATGAAATCGACTGTGATTTTCATGTAGAAGATTCTATGGGGGATATGGACTTCTATCCCTTTGCCTTTGTACAAGACCCTTGTAAGTTACTAGAATGCCAAAGATCATATACAGTGGGTGAAGTGCTGCATTTATTATTAGCTTCAGTTCTTTGTGATGACAGCCCAACTTCATCCAAAACCCCTGCTACTTTAAACCCAACCAATTCATCAAGTGTACCCTACACTGTTACCCCAGCTATTATCCCGTCAAGCTCTATGGTTCCAGGTACTGAAACTCCAAGCCATAGCAGAAGGCCAATTGGAGCTGTAGTAGGTGGTGTGGTTGGGGGTACTGCTTTGATGCTGCTCTGTGTCTTTTTGTTCCTTGTATGGAGACGAAGGAAAGCTGTAAAATACCATCAGACTAGAAGCTCAAGTGGCACAGAGTCTCAAAGTGAGTTTTTGTGTATCTAAATACATTCCGGCTGATCAATCATGAATAGACGAAACACTCGCTGTACAAAGTGAGCAACATTGGTATCCGAATGGAGACGCGCTTGCAAACGACCAGGTAGCATCTACGCCAGGAGATTCAGTTGCAAGTGCTGCTAATGGCGAAAACAATGAAAACAGCCCTGTCGGTGCTGTTGTCAATGCCATGTCAGGCAATGGTTCTGAAAATCCGAATCAGGCAATTGATTCACCGAAACAAGCTATGGTGTATAGTCAGTCACCCCGACATCCTAGTGACTCTGCACTCCAGGAAAGATTCGAAGAGCACCGTTCAGAATTCCCGGTGGATGGTAGCCGGGTACAAAGCTTGCAAGCCCAAGTCCGACAATTAATACACGAAAATGCCCGACTCGCTGAATTAGTAACACCGCCAGCTTATGATCAATCGGGATAGGCAGGTATATGCTATACCTGATGTACGCATTTGAGTAAATATATATTGCCAGAAGATCTGTTCTGATTTCACTTATTCCCACACAATGCAATTTCATTATACTCGAGCGCTTTTGCGAAGGAGACTAACGATTGATGATATCCGCGATCGATCAGAAGTTCTCGCAGCCTGATACAACTGGTGCTTTGCAGATGTTCAATAGCTCACTCAAAGTCGTCATAAGAATGGAGCGTCGCACACTTGGGGGCTTGCTAGTGTGGAAATGTATTACGTTAAGGCGAGGTTTGAATATGCTCGGACTCTGGCAGCCACTCAGTTTGAGGCCCGGGATAATCGACCAAATCTGTTCGAAGCTGGATCGACTGTCATCACGAACGACTATCTGAGTCTACGTCGGTGCATAGACGGTAACCACCACTGCGATCGTTCCGCCGATGTGACCGAAGTCCCATTCCGCCAAAATTTACAAGTCGAAGCCAAGTCTGTATGGAGCTCGAATCCGCGTGGTTACATGCAGACCCACGATTAGCGACTACTCAATACACTGAGCGCCTATAGAAGAACCAACTTAGGTCTAGGTTACATATGTAACCATGCCTCTACAGATTCTGCTGATGCAAACTGTCAGAGTGTTTTATTGGGTGGCACCGTGACGTGCATACATTTTCAGACTAGAATTTTGTGACGCATCTGGACTGGTTTTTAATGAATAGATAAAATTCAGCAATGGGAATCGCGACCAGAGAAAGTGATTGAGTTCTGGACGCCCTTGGGGAGTTACCGATATAAAACAAAGCACAGTTAGAAAAAAAATTGGAACTCTTCTCAAACTGCGACTGTAATGCTTCGTCAATTACTTTCTACTCTAATCCTCGTTACGAAAACAATCGCTGCAAATCGCCACAGAGGAGTTAGAATTGCAAACAGGTAGTGAAAATTGCCCCCTAAAATGGTCTTGGCTCACTCGATTTTGATTGGTGTAGGCATCGCTTCATTTGTTCGTCTGCGTTGGTTCTTAATTGGCAAGGGGGACTACGTGGGTTTAAATTTGCTCTACAAGTTTTTGGGCTAGCCTCCGTAACTAATCTCCTGTCCCTCGAAGCGCCGTACACTGTAACAGCCCGGGTAGGTAGTGGCTTTGGTAATTCCTCCAGGTTACTTATAATTTTTTCATGATTACCAGTTATTCAGTCTTACGCTTGAGGTGAACAAGAGCCTGATACTCGGATTTGCCATTTTCTATTGTAGATTTCGAACGCTGAGTGACGGGAACGCTACCGACCTTGATGATTTCAGCCCAATTCAAAATACAGAAAATAACACTTCACTTTTGATCAACGCACCTGATGGTCCGTAGAAATGGTTTGCATTTTCATAAGCTATTGATGCTATATCCCAGCTGCTTCGGGGACAAACAAAATGAGTTACGTTTCTGTGGTGGATTCCACAGGGAACAGAGCACTTAGAACCTTCGTCTTTGTGTCAGATCTTAGTAGGTTTTGCTTTACAACATGCCTTCTGCAATGCTCATTTGCATTATGATTAGCGACAATTCCTTTCAGAAATCGAAACCATAGACGTATGCTAGCCTCAGTTTTCTTTTGTATGCATCGGAGACTGAGTGCTTAGTCCGATCGACAGGAAATCCAACTTGCGCCTTTAATTCGAGCACTATCCTTACATCAGACCAAGCAGGTTCAACCAGCGCTGTAGATCCATCCCCTGTTTATGCAGAGCAGAAACACACCTCTATGAAACTTGCCATAATCGGGGTTGTAGTTGGAGGCATTGTCTTAACAACGTTATTCAATATTTTCATCTGCTATGCGTTGAAATGGAGGAAGGACCATAAATTAATCAAGCGCTCGAGGGCTGAAAACCGAGGTATAGCTATTCTAGAAATTAATGGCGCTATTGAGACTTTTGATGCAACGGGAGTTGGATCGACAAATGCTGTATGGCCACATCCGAATGCAGGTGAGGTCGTGTTTTTATGCAGAAAGAGTCCCCGAATGATTGAATAGACCCAGAGCAAGGAACGTCGCAAGATACTTTGGAGAGAGGCTACAACCGAGATGACAACGGCAGCTCCGTTGCTGCAGTCGTAGCGTCAGAAATGGACATTAGCTCTGTTGGTGCGGATATAATATCGCACTATGAGGGGGGGTCGTCTCAGCATGACCAGAAGCGCGAAGATAAAAATCGCGCGACCCTCCCATCACAGGCTAGAAATTCGGAATCTTCGGAGCCGGCAGATGGAAATTTGTTGCAGGACCTACAGGCGCAAGTTGGACAACTCCTATCAGAAAATGCACGTCTTACCAAGTTAATGAACCCACCACCAGCGTATCGTTCAGAGAGCGGGTCTATTTCGTCTGTTTCGCAGTCGTAGAACGGCAGCGAGAATTCAGAACCAAAGGACAATACAATGCTATATTCCTTTAATATGATTGAACATTGACCATTTTCCAAACAGACTCCTAGGTAGAGACTGTTATTCTGACATTGATTGAACATTGTATATTGTAGTATGTATTTGTAGAGAATTGAGCACCTTGGGTAAAAGTGTATAGTTTGGGTATTCGACATCGCGGTTCGTACTGATGGGGGATTGAGTCCGATCTTTGACTTACACATGGGTCCTAAATGTCAAGAAATTAGAATGGGTGTTCGGCGTCAAGGGAAGTTGGGCTGTGTACGCGTGAGTTTCCTTGGTCAAATTTGAATGGATCCAGAGATAAAGTGAGACACAGACGCTCCCGTGTGTACTCTGTCGGGCCAATATTTCGCTTCCATTGGTTTGGGGCAGAGGAGAACTTCCCAAAATCGTTCCGAAACATTTGTTGCGTTCTTTGAGCTGTGGGAAGGAGGCGATGAAAAAGTCGTTGCACCGAACTATTCTGCCTTCCAACAATAGCCTCTTTGGTGACATATTCTTGTGTCAGATTTGGTGGTTGTGACCCGACGAGAAAGCTTGAGATCGCCAATATGAAAAAAACAAAAACTGTAATATAGACGGAACGAAAAGAAATTGTCGAAAATCGAGTATTACCTCTGATATCATCCTGATCTTCCCGATACCTGAGGTATTATAGCTCTGTGAATAGTTTCGTATTACACGAGATTAACTGACGTGGCGGGCGACATGAAAAAAAATTCGGGCCACGATAGCTTAGCCCGCACATACAGTTTCCTCAGTCATAGTGTACCGTGACCTGCGTGAGTCCTAGGGGCCTTCCGTGATTATGGGATGAACTTGACGTCTTTCTCAGGCATGTCAAGGATGTCAACTCAGAACTGGCTACACTGGCAGTGCCAAAATGTCCTGAAACTTCTGGAATTCAACAGAATAATAGTCTCCTGTAAGCAGACGGAAATTAGAAGACTAATTTATAAGCCACAGAATAACAAGCTACAGCAATTGTATTGACCGCGTTCCTGCACTGCTTAGACTCATGATAAATAGCTGGAGGTTTGGCAAAAGGAATCGCCCACCTTAAACCACTATGGCAAAATCCATAAGGTTAGTAACAGTATCCCTTTCTCTCTGAATACACAATTTATAGGAATTCGGCAGGTCCAATAGCAATATAACGGGGAATCTCATAGCGCCGCGCCCTGTCCCCGATACTCCGCAGAAACCAAAATCGAATTCTGACATGAAAAGTTCCATCAAGCTAGACAGCTTAAACACACTCGCGGACAAAGATATCCAAAGACAAGAAGTGCTATTACTATGACAGTTCATGTACTTTTACACGAAACCTTCGGTCAGTAGATCTTCATGGCCTAGGATGACATTTACTGAAATTCCGTTATAGCTGCGTAGACTAAGATACGCGGAAACATTATCGTCCCTGGTCGGTGCCATCCTCTTTAGACGGAGGAACCTTCCGCTGCAGCCAATGTTGTTGACTAGTGCGAGCCATTCAGACGAGAGCTACTCCGGTTAATGGATGGTTGTCATGATACAGATTGTGTCTGTATAAATACAGTGTAATTATAGGTAGTCTCTTCCAGGCTAGCCATACTTCTATTTCTTCGGCCGTGCGTTCAATCAAGGACAACATCGTTATACAAGGAATACGGGTAAAAGTACTCATAAGGAAGAAAGACACGGATCGAGACTCGAGAGGAACGCTATTGAGCCTCTTCCACTGCATCGACTACGACCACTAAGTAGGAGTTTGGGAATGACATGAGGCTTCAGGCTTCAAAGTCAATAATCGGTGGCCAGAACCGCCAACTAGCTGTAGGTCTTCAATAAGCAATGAGGATTTTGCTATTGGGGGATTGGGCATGCACTGAACCGGAGTAATGAAATCCGAGTCTGGGCAGACGACTTCTTTCGACTACTCTACTATCCTCGACGTGTGATTTGAAGATTTTGAAAAATTGCAGTAGTTAGATTATCGACTTGACATCAAGTGGACCAGGAAACCTGGAAACTTAAAGTAACGGCTACCTTTGTTTACACAGCCACCTTTGACATGGACCATCACGACGATTCTGTCGACTTGCAATCTGGTGGCTCGCCTCTTCTCTCTGAATCACCCGTCTTACCCTCGGAATCCTCCTCTTACGCCTCTAACCCCAACGATGACTTTTCAATATCCGAATTATCCCTGTCTTCGCCCTCGAAACCATTCAGCTTGTTAGCAAAACCTCCTACACCCCCTACACCTACTCCGACGCGTCAAAACGAGACAGAAGACGATGGAGAAGGCTTCGATGATGATAAAGATGTGAGCCAAGCCCCACGAAAAAGTGCACGGACTCGAGAAGAAGAGCTACAGAGCGATCTCTTTGTGCTCCGAAAGATAAATACCGCTTTTATGGAGTTTAACGATGCGCTAGATAACGTGGGCTCTGCCAACGAGGTACGATTGTCATATCCTACTCAGATCATTTCTATACGACGTGACGGATAGTCATGATAGCGCATTTCAGAACAATTGGAGCAGACTGAGGAATTGTTGAATAAATACGTGAATATTTTGGCAAAGTCGGAGGATTTCGCTCAGCTGCTTTTTGATGAGCGTTGGGAAGGAGGGGATGTTGTACGTTTTCAGTGTTGCCTGCTCCTTCCTCGCGCTGATGTTCTTTTGATCTAGGACATTGAGATATTAGAGCGGGAACGACTAGAGGCTTTAGAACGGAGGCGGAAAGAGGAGGAAGAGCTCGCTTTGGCTGCTCAACGTGAAAAGGAACGTTTAGAGAGAGAAGAGAGGGAGCGACAAGAAAAGTTGGAGCGCGAACGCGTTGAAAAAGAAAGGAAAGAACATGCAGGTGCTAGAGGATCAGGCGTCAGGGGAGTGAGAGGGACCAGGGCATCCATGAGAGGGATAAGGGGAGCGTCTGGTACTGCGAGAGGAGGTTCCGGTGAGCACTTCAAACGGCCCCGTTCCAAACCATTCTGACCTTTTCTTCAAGGCAATGCTGCTCCGTCTGCAACTACCCGTGGTCGGCCAGTCAGTCGAATAGCGCGGGGAGCTGCACCCCGATCCTGAATCTGTGTGTAGAATAGAGCCCGTACATTCCATACTACTAGTATTAAAATGCCCATGTATTCTAGATATACCCAGATGTATTCATCTTTCCTCATACAATGCAGAATGCAGTGTCAAATCTTTGCCTCAAAGACGCCAGTATTGAGAAACTGTATATATTTTATAGGCTTGCTATAACATGACCATAGATACGCATAATCACAAGAATGCTGTAAACCCGTTTACAGGCCGTCTATGCTCGACAAGCACTGCAGTCGAGTCTGAATAACCCAAGATAAAACAAGGAAATGGGGAAAGAAGCCATCTAGATGGATGATGAATAGCTCAGCTGTCTAATTCTTCAAGAACTATAGTGCAAATAGTCATTGAAATTGAGATATGGAACGTTTTCGCCCGTAGCGGCCCATTGCGAGATGGCAGACCAGTTGTCGACGACATCTTGAACACTAGTCAAGGGGAAATTGTCAGACACGCTCGAGGGCAGTACGTATAAGTGAAGCATTACCTGGCAGGCCAGACGTCCGAGCAAATGTCATCGAGAGAATGGTAGAAGAAATCAATGTAGTTCTGGCGAGTGATTGGGCAACCTCCGGATTGCCAAGCGCACTCTCCAACAATTTCGGCGTAAAGCTAAAAAGCAAAATAAGCACAGCTCGAAAGGGGCGACAAAGAAAGTACACACCTCGTAATCAAGACTCGTGAGCTCGGAAGGAGCAACAGAGTTGATGTGAGAGTTTGTGCATTTGGCGAGTTGAATGACGTTCTGAGTCTACGAAAGAAAATGAGTTGTGAGTCAGGAGCCAGGTCATTAGATAGGACCACGTACACCTCCACAGGTAGCTCCGGCCACACAACTGGGAACGCTCCAGATGTTGCTTGTGTTTGCGAGTTCGTCCATACAGTCGTCGATCTGCATTAATGAAAGTTAGAAAGCTGGTGCAACTCGCAGTAAAAAGGTACACGCACCAAGAGAGAACAAGCAGGATCATTGACACGACCGTTGAAAGTACCCTTCTGTTGGTTGGCAGCGTCACAAACACTTTGAGACGGCGTTGATCCCTTCTTGGCGGCGACAGAAGAAACAAGGAGCGCAAAGGCAGTTGCAAGACCAAAGGAAAACTTCATGACGGGCCAAAAAAAAGGAGGGATTGGGGATGAACGAGAGTCTGAGACAAGGAGCGACTGGTGGGCGTGCCGAACGACAGGGTGAACGGTTGAAAATTGAACTTGCTTATTTATACCCAAGCCTCACGGGCGAACCACGGTCTCCGAGAATGAAAACCTGTACGGCACGACACGGTGTCACGAACGCCGCAGAAACTCCCAGAAGTTCTTCAAAAGCATACAAGCCGTCCGGAATGTGTGTTTGTTGCGTAGGAACAGGTGAATTTACGTTTAATGTTCAGTCTGGAGGTGAGGGTGAGGCTTTTGAACGTTGGAAGCTCATGCACAAGCCCAAAAAAGCCAGGGACAGTCGTGGAGGCCAAGAATGAATGAAGACTTTGATAAACATATGTGTGCACAGCACGCCAACGTTTGCCAGGTCAAATGCCAGGTCGTCCATGTAGTTGCATATGCAGAGGTTCTACCCACTCGAGCTCAAATCTGTATGAACTAGAACCTCAGCTTGCATCAGCCCTATACGTTCAAGCGTCCGAGCGATCACAGAACATTCAGGAGTTACTGGTGTGATGGAGTCCGAGGAAGAAAAGATGACATTGACAGGTACTGATACCGAACCTCACGGGAAATCTCAGCAAACCTTATTGCGGTACGTTTGATTGGCCAATAGCCGACGAAGTCTGTGTTGTTACAGTGCAAAAGGATAGATATGTGAGTACAAGTAAAGGTGGACATCTCAACTCCGACCAATTTCGACTGCTCAAGTTTCCCTCCAATAAGTTCCGACTCCTAAAAGCTAACCATGCTGCGAGGATGAATACACTCACTTCTTCGCACAATAATGTTTGTGGAACGGCCATGCCAGCTTCTGGTGTGCTTCGTCGCAATACCAAGCATTGTGACAGGCACTACATGCCTTGGCTGCGACGCCAGGTGCACCACAATGGCCACACCATCTCTCTGCATCCCTCTCTTCCCATCTTTCCTTTGCCTTCTTGGCGACCAACTTCAACCACTTATCATCGTTAGAGGGCCCAATTCTCTGCGACATTTTGGTGAAAGAATCGTCGTTTCCCTCGGTTATCTTCTCCAATCGATCATAATACTCATTCATGGTGTCCAGAGCAAATAGACCTTGCCCTTTAGCACCGGGACCTCGTCCGACATCACCAAACTGCATCGAAGATAGATCGAGGACGGAATCGATGTTACCAGAAGGACTTTCCGAGAATCCAACAACGGCATGTTTCATGGTATGGTCCTCCCCGCTTATATAGGTCTTGTTTTCGGGGAACACCAAGGCGAGGGTCGTTTGTTTCGGGTTAACTAGCATCATCTCCCATATGACCCGCGTACTGATGCAGGTGGTATATACCTTTCCGGCCGTCTTTCCCTGAGGTCCATGGCGAATGCGAATAAGAGTGGAAGGAGGAAATAGATCAAAGAAATGCTGGAGTAGTGTTACAGATGTATAGCATGCATCATGTCCCCGAGCCTGCCAAAAGGCCGTCTCTAACTGTTTAGGTGTAAGAGACTTTAGTTTGTCCGAATCTGCCAATTTGTCGGGAAGGATATTGGACGGAAGGTCCGGTGGACTGGTCATGTCAATCTTTTCGGCATGGCGAGCTGGTCGATCGAATACGAAAGCAGTCCTAGGACGAGCATTATCCACCCACAGCACCTTTTTGAGCAGCACTGTCTCGAAATCATCCCCCGGATAAACTACCTCGCGGAGTTTGGCATGTCGAAAGCGAGGCTCTGTAGTAACTCGTTCGTAGTTTAGAAGAAGAGAGATATCGTACAGATCGAGAGGTTCTTCTTCAGAGCTCATGGTAGCTGGTCAAGTCAAGTTTAAGCAAGTTCAAGTTGAAGAGACCCCTGAGAATTTCTGACCCTGGTTACCGCGTCACGGTTCCAATGCCAGCTACACTTGAGCTGCACCCACCATTTTCTCAACGACGCGCCTTTCGATATCAAAATGCCTCTCATTATCCCAATACCTGATCACTTCCCTCAGGAACTTGTCGACAAAATCATAGACGAAATCAGTGGTATCGAAACGCGTCCAACGCTAGAGGCGTGTTCTATGGTCTGTCGTTCTTGGCGCCCTAGAGCAGCGTATCATCTCTTTAGATTCAAACGCTTTCTGTTGAACCTCATTCGAAGCCATACCAACGCAAGAATCCAATCATCACCTCTCTATATCGCTTTCTCGAATCCACCGTCGTATCCTGCGTCATTCATTACTAACATTACGATCAGTGGTATTTCTCGCATCAGCATGTTGAAGTTGGCCCTGGGCTGCCTTCACCTGTACCCCAATCTTCGCGGGCTCTCGCTTTTCGATATCGATTTCTTCAAATTCAGCCTCCCCAAAATCAAGGCACTCTCTCAAGTCTCTGGCGCGGTTCCCGGCGTGCGCCAGCTCAGAGTCACAAACATATATTTTACAAGCATGGTTCAGCTTGCTACTTTTGCGTGTTACTTTTTGAACCTTTCGGTTATAAACCTATCCCGTGTCGGATTCGATAGGTCTCGGTTACAACGTAGGAAACAAGGGTCCTTTGACACAGCTGAATTGATTGCGAAACGTTCCCCGACGTCCAGTTCTCCTTCCTTCACTGAATTACTTGGAGGGATCTCAGATGATTACCAAGGCACGAATGATCCATATGCAGATGTGCTAAACATTATTGGCAAGTCCACGACCCATCTTCTTTTGAGAGGCTCTGCAGTGTCGCGTGAGTTTACTTGTTGCGGTTATTTCTGAATTCTTTTGACGGTTGAGTAGACTTTACTCCAGAACTTTGTCCCTCTTTAACGCATCTGTCAATGGAAGTTGATTTCAGGCTTACGCGCTCCAAGCAGTTGGAGACGCTTGCTTCGACACCGAGTAGTGTTGCTGTCATATACCTTCACATGCTAGGAGGATTTCTTGGGGTGGTGAGATTTGTAGACTTGTTGAGGTCTCCCGATAAGAAGCAAGAAACCATAGCTACTCTGGATCAGCTTCTCGCTCCCGTGTCACGAATGCCCTCGTTGGAAAAGCTGATATTGGGAAGCAGCTTGTTCAAAAATCTTCAACTACCAGAAACAAACAAAAGAGGTTGTGTTCGTATTATTCCGGAATCGGATAGCAGAGAAAGAGATATTTTTGAATGCTAAATGATTGTTTTCGTATGCTACGTACATTCTTAGAGTAACTTCAACGTTTTCTGCAAATTGGAATCGTGAACGTCGCGGTACTGATGGGCACGTGCAAATGTTGTTTCTTCAATTCACCACATCATTGTTCCACGACGTACCTTTCGACATCAGAAATGTCTCTCGCTATCCCCATGCCCAATCCCTTTCCTCAGGAACTCGTCGACAAAATCATAGATGATATCACCGGTACTGGAACACATCAAACGTTGGAAGCATGCTCCATGGTCTGTCGCGCATGGCGTCCCAGAGCGACCTATCGTCTTTTCCGACGCGATTTTACGCTGAGCCTCCGCCGTAGCCACACCAATGATAGAATCCGGGCATCACCTATCTACATCACTTTCTCAAATCCACCATCCCGTCGTGCGACTTTCATCACTGCTATCACACTCAGTGGCATTTCTCGGATTCGTATGCTACAATCAGTTCTCGGTTGTCTCCACTTATACCCCAATCTTCGTGCACTCACGTTTAAAGATATCGATTTTTTCAAGTTCAACCTCACCCAAGTCAAAGCCCTTTCTCGAGATTTTCATCCGACTTCCTTACACCATCTGAAGCTTGAAGCAATAAGTTTCTCAGAGTTTGCTCAGTTTATTGCTTTCATATATCATTTTCCGAACCTATCAGTATTGGTTCTACAGTGTATCAAGTACGGTCATCAACGTGGAAAGGCTCGATGGTCATGGTCGTCCCTCGCAGCGAGAATTGTTGCAAAACGCGACCCGACGTCCGATTCTCCTTCATTCTCTGAATCGCTCAGAGGCATCTCGGAAGATTTCCAGAGTACTAGAACCGATCCATATGTTGATGTGTTAAAGGTTCTCGGCAGCTCTATAACCCATCTTTTCTTGCGAGGCACTGTGGTGTCGTGTGAGTCGATTTTGTATTGCAGGCTTTTGAAAAAAAGCTTACATTTTGACAGACTTCATGCCGGACCTTTTCCCTTCTTTAACGCACCTGTCGATGGAAGTCGACTTCCAGCTTCAACGTTCTGAACAGCTGGAAGCTTTTGCTTCGACAGCGAGTCCTATTTCCGTCGTATACCTTCATATGCTTGGAGGATATTTTGACGAAGTGAGAATTTTGGAGGAACTGTCTTCAACACCTGATAGGAAGCGTACAGTGATGACTGCTATTGACCGACTTATTGCTCCCGTATCTCGGACACCCTCGCTGGAAAAGCTGATGTTAGATTACTTTATTTTCAAAGATTTCGAGCTACCGCAGACGAACAAGAAAGGTTGTGTTCATATTGTTCCGGAATATGAGTCTGGTGCGGAAAGAGAAGTTTTCGAGGTTGAGCATCAGGACGTTTGATTTTCTGTACCAAGTGCCTATTGTAGTAATTTTATAGCTTTGAATTCGACTTTGAACGAATAACGATGTGGATGATCACTCATTGCGTGCCGCTGCCGCTAGACGCGTCATCGTTTTCTCCAAGACGCGCCTCTTACCATCAGAAATGATTCTCGTTATTCCAATCCCTGATCCCTTTCCCCAGGAACTCGTCGACAAAATCATAGACGATGTCAGTACTGACGAGACATATTCAACACTTCGGGCATGTTCCATGGTCTGTCGCGCCTGGCGGCCTAGAGCGACACGACGTCTTTTCAGAACTCATCGCACGCTGTTCCTCACCCGAAGCCACACCAACGAAAGAATCCAGTCGTCACGTCTCTACATTGCGTTCTTGAATCCACCGTCCTATCCCGCATCGTTTGTCACCTACATCATGATCAGTGGCATTTCTCGCATTACCATACTAAAATCGGTCCTGGGATGTCTTGGCCTTTACCCTAAGCTCCGGGAACTCTCGCTTTGGGATATTGATTTCTTCAAATTCAGTCTTTCGAAAACCGAGGCTCTTTCTCAAGACTTTGACCCGATTTCCATACGCCAATTGAAGCTCGAAGACGTAACGTTCACGGATCTGACCCAGCTTGTCGCTTTCTTGCGCCAATTTTCAAACTTGTCAGTCTTGGATCTACGTGTTAGTGTCAAGTACGGGATCCGGCGAGGAAAGAGTCGGAAACGGCAGTGGTTTTCTGATGCAGCTGAGCTTATTGTGAAGCGTTCTCTGGTGTCCAGTTCTCTTTCCTTTCCTGAATTGCTTCGAGGGGTCTCGGAGGAAAGTTATCAAAGTACGGATGATCCATATCTTGATATATTGAACATCCTCGGCAAGTCTACCACCCATCTTGTAGCGCGAGGCTCCGTAGCGTCGCGTGAGTCGAGCCCTATCTAAATCTCTTTAACTTGGAGACATTTTTCCTTATCTCTTTGGCAGACTTTAACCCAGCACTTTTTCCAATCTTGACGCATTTATCGTTGGATGTCGACTTCAAGCTCAATCGTTTTGAAAAGTTGGAAGCATTGGTTTCAAACCCCCCAAGTTGTATCAGAGTCGTATACCTCTACATGCTTGGAGGGTATAACACAGCGGTGGTATTCTCAGACTCGCTCCGAAAGAATCCCGATAGGAAGCGAGAATTCATGTCTACTCTGGATCAACTTTTCGCTCCCGTATCGCGCATACCCTCGTTGGAAAAGTTGATGTTGGGTTGTACTTTGTTCCAGGACCACCAATTGCCGGAGACAAACAAGAAAGGCTGTGTTCATATTGCTCCGGAAATTGGATCGTGGACTGAAGCGGAAAGAAAGGTTTTTCTGCTTGAAAGCTTCTGAGAATTTTGTCAGATACCCCCACGTACTATTTGTACATCGTGTCTTGTGAGTAGTTCCTGTATTAGTATTTTGTAAGCTTGGGCCTAAGTAAATGTAAGTCCTGAGATTGCGAGTGCGTATCTAGATTCGGGTTGATGATGGTCACACAAAAACCGAGTCCAACTCTGCCAGAGGAACTGGCTCGAGTTCGCACCCAGGATTTATCAAGATCTTCAGTGGTACATTGGTTTCAGAACAATAAACTACGGTTGCTTCGGACCAGCTTTTCGTTCGACTTTCTTCGTTCGAAAAGCGCAAGACAACAAACTTATTGCCACTGGTGAAGCCAGTCATTGAAGTTCAAATGTGGGACAGAGGAGTCGCCAGTGTTGGTCCAAGAACGAATAGGCATCCACCAGTTGTTAATAACAGTGTCGACACTGCAATAATTCAATCCAGACACAGAAAGAGCAGTAAAGACACGAGAAACTTACTCGGACCAGACAGGAGTACCCATTTCTTCAAGACTACTACTATAGAACCAATCAGTCATTGAGCATCCTCCTGGAGCCCAAGCACATTCTCCGACAATGCCGGCGTAGATGTTTTTCGCTTCGACAGCGAGTCCTATTTCCGTGGTATGCTTGGAGGATATTTTGACGGAGTAAGAATCTTGGAGGAATTATCCTCAACACTTGATAGGAAGCGCGCGATGATGGCTGCTATTGACCGACTTATTGCTCCCGTATCTCAGACAGCCTGGCTGGAAAAGTTGATGTTAGATTACTTTATTTTCAAAGATTTCGAGCTACCGCAGACGAACAAGAAAGGTTGTGTTCATATTGTTCCGGAATATGAGCCTGGTGTGGAAAGAGAAGTTTTCGGAGTTGAACCTCGGGACGTTTGATTTTCCTCCGCTGTACCAAGTGCCTATTATCATGAATAGTAATTCTAGAGCCTTGAATTCGAAATGAATCGACTTTGAACGAATAACGACGTGGATGATCACTCATTGCGTGCTAGACGCGTCTTGCTTTGTTTTCTCCACGACGCGCCTCTTACCATCAGAAATGACTCTCGTTATTCCAATTCCTGATCCCTTTCCCCAGGAGCTCATCGACAAAATCATAGACGATATCAGTGACGAGGCGTATCCAACGTTTGAGGCATGTTCCATGGTCTGTCGCGCCTGGCGTCCTAGAGCGACACGACGTCTTTTTAGAGCTCACCATACGCTATTCCTCACCCGGAGCCATACCAACGAAAGAATCCATTCGTCACCTCTCTACATCGCGTTCTCAAATCCACCATCCTATCCTGCATCTTTCATCACCACCATCACGATCAGTGGCATTTCGCGCATTAGCATGCTGAAATCGGTCCTGGGATGTCTTTGCCTATATCCTAAACTCCAGGAACTCTTGCTTTGGGAGATCGATTTCTTCAAACTCAGTCTTTCAAAAACCGAGGCTCTTTCTCAAGATTTCAATCCGATTTCTATACGCCAGTTGAAGCTCAGAGACGTAACGTTCACGGATACGACTCAGCTTGTTGCTTTCGTGCGTCACTTTTCAAACTTGTCGGTTTTAGGTCTACGTGGTATTGTCAAGTACGGGAGCCAGCGAGGAAAGATTCGGAGATGGCCCTGGTCTTTTCATACAACTGAGCTTGTTGTGAAGCGTTCTCTGGTGTCCAGTTCTCTTTCCTTTCCTGAATTGCTTCGAGGGGTCTCGGAGGATTACCAAAGTACAGATGATCCATATCTTGATATATTAAACATCCTTGGCAAGTCTACGACACATCTTGTATTGAGGGGTTCTGTAGCGTCGCGTGAGTCGAGCCCGCTTCAAGTCTTTTTTTAAAAAAGAGCACTGTTTTCTCATCTTTTTTGGCAGACTTTAACCCGGAACTTTTTCCCTCCTTGACGCATTTATCCTTGGATGTCGATTTCAACCTCAAACGTTCTGAACAGCTGGAAACACTGGCTTCAACCCCAAGCCGTATCAAAGTCATATACCTTTACATGCTTGGAGGGTACGGCGCGGCGTCGAGAGTCTTTAGTTCGTTCAAGTATTCCGATCAGAAGCGAGTGGCAACCATGTCTGCTCTGGATCAGCTTCTCGTTCCTCTGTCACGCATGCCCTTGTTGGAAAAGCTGGCGTTGGGTCGTATCTTGTTCCAGGATCACGAATTGCAGGAGGCGAATAAGAAAGGTTGCGTCTGTGTTGTTCCAGAGTTTGAATTGTGGACTGGTGCAGAAAAGAAGGTTTTTCTACTTGAAAGTTCCTGAGGATTTTGTCAGCGTCAGCGGTATACCCCACGTACCATTCGTACATCATGTCTTCCGAGTAATTCCTGTATTAGTATTTTGTAAACTTGAAATTTTGGACCGACTGTTAACCAAAGAAAATGTGATGACGGTCACTCAAAAACCTTTGCCGAGTCCAACTCTGCCAGAGGAACTGGCTCGAGTTCACATCCAGGGTTTATCAAGATAGCGATAGGACATCGATTTTACTTTCAATAGACTGTATTTCAACATCGGTGGTACATTGGTTTAACAATTAATATCCCAATACGACGATTGCTTCGGAAAAGCGCAAGCACGCAGATTTATTGCCAGTGAAGCCAGTCATTGAAGTTCAAATACGGGACAGACTCGCCAGTGTTGGTCCAAGAACGAATAGGCATCCACCAGTTGTTAATAACGGTGTCGACACTGCAAAATTTTCAAGTCAGACACAGAGAAAGAGCAGTAAAGACACGAGAAACTTACTCGGGCCAGACAGGAGTACCCATTTCATCAAGACTACGGTAGAACCAATCAATAAAGTTCTGACGAGTCATTGAGCAACCTCCTGGAGCCCAAGCACATTCTCCGACAATGCCGGCGTAGATGTTGTAATCGAGGCTAGGAAGTTGGGATGGGACGGTGCCTTGGAGAGCGGGTTGAGCGCATGTAGCGAGTTGGAGGAGGTTTGAGTTCTAGGGAATTTAGGTCAAGGTGGGATATTATCAGGCACAGAAGCGGTACTGACCCCATCGCAGGCACCTGAGAGGGCACAGCTGTTGACACTCCAGAGTGGGGCGTTGGTAGAAGCGATTTGGGAAACGCAGTCGTCAATCTATATCAAAGCGAATGACAGTTAGTATGTCAGGAACACGTCCCTATGCGTTCATTCTGAGAAAAATCTCACCAAGAAGCTGCAGACAGGATCATTGACTCTTCCTTGATAAGTACCCTTCATTGCGTTTGCATTTGAGCAAACGTCATCAGTAGGGAAGATATCAATAATAGTTGTAGTGGGTGTAGGAGTGAGTGTAACGATGGATATCGCAGCAGTACTGCTTGTGATGGTATCAGGAATACCACCGTTGGTGACACTTCCACCTACGATGGCGCCGGGGACGCTACTGGTGGTAAAAACGTCGCCAACACCTCCGTTGGTCACAGTACCACCAAAAAGTTGGCGGTGTTTAATGACGGAGGCAGTTGAGGAGGCGGCAAAGAGGGCCAGAGCGGTGAAAGCAGAGGTAAACTTGGTCATGCTTGTAAAAGAGTGCGGGGTGTAAGGACTGTAATGGAGAACAAAGAGGTGAAGAGAGCGCTGTGTGTACCCCTTGGAAATCAAGGGGATTATATACCACGGAATACGATTTCTTTGGTTCCTGATATTTCCCCAACATACTTGCATTTAATGCATGCATCCCGAAATCATGTTCTGTGGAAGCTGTAAAGCTCTCGTGATGAAACAAGAAAAAAACCAGCGTTGAATAGGATGCGTATCAGGTAGTACTGATGAGCATCATCACGACCAGGAACAAATGAGAACTTGCAGGCGGGGACTTGAATACGCCTCAAAGTATCGAGGACTTAGCCGACTAAAAGTTCAAATCATATGGGCAGGTACGCGAGAAACGCAAGGAGAAAGTTTGGTTTTTTGTCCGTGGAAGTGGTCTTGTTTGTCACATACAGCCAGCGAATGATTAATGATCTTGCTTGAACCCTGGGTTCTGTTTGGGAAAAAGATGCTTGTACATGTAAGATTGTCCCTTTCGCAGCGAAGAGAACCCCTTATGAGAGGACGCTCAGAGGTGAGGGATGACATATGCATGACGTAGGCGACTGCAAGTACAGTTATAATAAGCTTTAGAATCCCCCAAGTCGTCCTGATGAGTCCAGTGAGCGCTCTTCAAGAAAAACGAGCATCTAGTATCCGAACATCATGGAAAGACGGTTGAAAAGTATGGTCCGCTTCGCCTCCATGCTCTACGTCACGGACGTAACCAACGGTTCGGATCTCAGCCTCTTTATCACTGCCACCACTCTCGCCACTCTGGACTACCCTTCCACATACCCGCTATTGACCTAGGTTCTCCATTGCAATCATGAAACCCACCAAGAATCTCAAGAACATTACACGAGGACGACTTCCTCTCATAGTTGGCATACGCCGAGAGGACCCCAGTCGTATCTGGGAACGTCGTGCGCCCCTGACTCCAGACGCAGTCAACGAACTGGTAGAACGCAGAGGCGTTCAAGTTCATGTTGAACAATGCGACAGGAGAATCTTCCAGGATAAAGAGTATGAAAAGGTGTGTGCCAAAGTCTTTTCGCCCGCCAAAACAATATCTTTCGTCAGCTACATGTCGTAGACACCGGGGCGACAAGGAGGCAACACTCAGCACATTCTCTGTATACTACCTACTCGTTGTCAATTCCACCTCCATTTTGTCCTTCAGAGCCCTTTTGACTGAATAAGCTCTCACATATAGGCTGGTGCAACTATCCGACCCAGTCTGCAAGCAGCACATGTTGTGCTGGGCATTAAGGAGCCTCCTTTGAATGAGCTCCTTTTGAATTCGTTGCCCTTGCCCATGTCCGAGTCGCAGTGTGCTCGAACGTACATGATGTTCTCGCACACTGCCAAGGGCCAGACTTACAACATGCCACTGCTGTCCTCTTTTCTGGCTGATAATGATGTTAATGCCAATGCTAGTCTATTACCGACACTCATTGATTATGAACTTTTGACAAGCGAAGATGACGGAAAGAGGACGGTAGGATTTGGATGGTTCGCAGGAGGTACGCGCCAGTGGTGTCATTTCTTTCAATACGAGACGCGTTCTAATTTTGATAATAGTTGCCGGTGTACTAGAATCACTTTCTTCTATGGCGCATTCACACTTGGAACTTGGTGTCGCGTCGCCTTTTCTGGTTTGTGCCCTTGGTAATAATCGCGCTTCTTGTCAGCTTACCGCGTTCATTATGTACTCAGTACACACCGCGTCCACATACGCTTCCATCCTTATCTGCACTACGTGCCTCTCTGCGTGCTATAGGAACCCGCATTGCCAATGAAGGCACCCCAAAAGCTCTAGGACCTTTCGTCATTGGGCTCACTGGGTAAATTTTGCTCACTTTACTGTCACAGGCTGTCGACCGAGGCTAACGCGTATCACTGCAGAACTGGTAATGTCTCCCAAGGCTGCTTATCGATGCTTGAAGAGCTACCGATAGTACACGTTTCAGCCGAAAATTTACCTGCCCTAGTGAATAATCCTAGTCAGTCTATTAATGTCTTTTGGCAATTGTTCCGGTCTGACGTCGTTTGTTCCTCATAACAGACACAGATCTTCGAAAGGTCAGTTCGCCCTCGAGTTCCTGCCACTCTCTACCTCCCTCCCTTCCCATGGATCTTGAGATATGCCTTCTTCATGCTATCATCAGTCGTCATAGCATGATGAAGAGACACGCTATCTTTTAAATGGCAACTTCTTGTCTCACCCTCTTTGTTCGATCTCTTTCTACGACATTCCACTGTTATCTTGCTTTCGTCCCTCTCTCGTCATCGTATCCATCTTCAGCATTTGTTCCTGTACTAACGAACTCGGCAGATTTATCTCATCCACGCCAAACCCGCAGACTACCTTATAAGATGTACGCCTACTTCCAATGGATCGATACATTACAGCAGAGAAGATTACTATGCTAATCCTGGGATATATAAGAGTGTCTTTGGAGAACGTGTATGTCTTGTTTTCTAATGTTGTACTTGTCAACAACGTGTGCTTGAGGTCTACCGTTCTACCTTTCTCATCCTCGTTGATATCATTACCCTACTACTCTACGTGCTGTTGGGTATGATACGATATGGTGTGATGCTGTAGTACTATTCAAAGCTATCTATCCCTTCCTTATTTACAATCTCTACCCTCTTTTTTGACCGCATACTGACATCATCGTTCTCAACAGATCTATCCATATCTCACTCTCCTCCTCAATGGTACCGGCTGGGCGCCTGGTTATCCCCGTCTGATGACGAATGAGCAGCTAGCACAAGCTCTTCCGCTCGCTCATCTTATCGATACCAACAACTCCCGATTCCATGGAAGCAAATCAGCACGGGGTAGGAATGTTGGGGATATCAGTTGTGATCCCGAGGGTGGTCTGGAGTTTTTAGAAAGGGCCTCGACATTGTCGGATCCATTCTACAAGGTTCAGATTGGCGATGGGTTACCAGAAGTACAGATGATGGCAGTTGATATCTTGCCGGCGAGTATACCCTTGGATGCATCGGTACATTTTTCGGATGGAGTAATGAAGTATTTGGAAGGTGTTTTGGATCGGTATGGTGAGTAGTTTTGACTAATTTTATTGTAGAACACGCAGCTGAGGAATCTTTTGTTGGTGGCTAGGTTCGGCTGACTGGAATGCACATGGCGAGGAAGAGAGAGCTCTAAGAAGGGCAACCATTGCGCAGGGTGGTAAATTGATGGAAAAACACGAATGGCTAGGGGAAAGAGTGGAAGCATGGAGGAAGGAACAGCCTACTGTGTCTACTTCATCAGCGTCCACATTCACTACGACGAATTTACCACCAGATCCCTACAGGAAGTCTGGTCGAGACCAAGGTGTATTGCGAACGAAACGCATACTTCTTTTAGGGAGCGGTATGGTCGCCGGACCAGCGGTAGAAAGAATTGCCGAAAGGACTGATGTGAAGTTGGTCGTTGGTAAGTCTTTCTCTGTCTCCGTATCTTTTTCGTGTCCTGCACCCTCGGATCAACAATGGGAGAGGGTACGGGAGTAGAAACGACAATTAAGGAACGGCAATTTGTGGCGCATTCCCATTTGCTTGTTATAGCATCTTCTGAACGTGATGTCTCTCGCACCCGTTTACATTCTTGCTCTCATGTCCGTTTCGTAAACACGTTCTGACATGTCTTCTACCGTGTTATTATAGCTAGCAATTCCGGTCATGAGCTCAACAATCTCCGGCGAACCGTACAAGTCGCACAATCAGGCAGTCAGGTGGAATACAAAGAGATTAATGTGGGGAATAAAGAGGTTGTTGCTGGTTTAATTGGAGAAGCAGACGTTGTTATAAGGTGAACCTGTCGCAATTATGAGCTGTTTGAAGTGAATACTAACACGAACCTTGTTTGTGAAACCCCAAACCTTGACTTGTTCAATTCAGTCTCTTACCCGTGCCCCTCCACGCAGGCATTGCCGAGTTGTGTATTCAACTGAAGAAACATCTGGTCACTGCTTCCTATATCTCAGATGACATGAGAAAGCTGCATGATCGGTAGGTAGTTCTTCTAAACCCGCGAATCATATTCTTGCGTTCCTTGTGCCGCCTACCCTCCAACCCCTCTGCCCCTATCTCTTTGTCGCGACCGTCCCTAACGTATTTCTCTCACATTTCATATTTTCGGCTTCACCAGGGCACTGTCTTCAAACGTTCTTCTGCTCAATGAAATTGGTCTTGACCCTGGTATCGACCATTGCTCTGCCATTTCCTTGATCAGGAACCTGCAGGCGCAGAACAAGCAAATTGTTTCCTTTACCTCATTCTGCGGTGGTCTACCAGCCCCTGATGTAGGTCTGGAGAATATGGGCCCTTTGCGATACAAATTTAGTTGGAGTCCCAGGGGCGTGTTGACGGCTGCGCTAAACGCTGCTAGGTTCAAGCTAAGGGGAAAGGTTAGATTGCTCAACCGAGCCGAAACGCGTATAATCAGAATCTAACTCGTCTGCAGGAACACCAGATTCCGGGAAGCAAGCTATTGACATCCTATTTTGAGGACGTACCCATTTCGCCCACGATTGCATTGGAGGGTCTAGCTAATAGGGATAGTTTCCCTTATGCGGCGATGTACGGGCTCGGAGACATTGATGGCCTGAGGACGCTGCTCAGAGGTACCTTGAGGTAGAGCTTCTCTCACTATAGTACTCTTCCTTGATGCTAACTTCGAGAACAGGTACAAAGGCTTTTCTTCGCTCATGTATTTCTTCAACACTCTCGGTCTTCTCGAGCTCGGCGGGACGATACAGGAACTCCGGTCCTGGCACGAGCTTGTCCCTCGTTCCCAGATCCTTCGCCGCGAGCTACACCCTGAAACAGAGCATGTCGATCTGAGTTCTTTCCCTGCTTATTCGCAGGCTGCTGAAGGCGACACAAATGCGCAGGCGTTGACTTGGTTGTTTAGTGATTCGACTGGTTCTGGGTTGGGTCCTGGAGCAGGTTTACCGCCACTGCCTAAACAGCCCATGACTCCTTTGGACATGTTCACTTTATTGTTGGCTCACAAGCTCAAGTATGCTCCTCATGAACGAGATATGGTTGTCATGTCGCATGAAGTTATTGCGAAAGATATGCAAAACACAAATGGAGCGCCAGAGGCTGAGGAAATCCATACCTCATCGTTGATAGCTTTTGGAGATGATAGACACTCGGCTATGGCCCGTACAGTCGGTATGCCAGTTGCTATCGCAGCATTAGCAGTCGTGGATGGGAAAGTGGATGAGGGATTAAGGGGAGTGACTGGGCCGGGTCATGAGAGTGTAAGAGAACCAGTGCTGAAGGGATTAGTGCAGGTCGGCTTGGGAATGGAAGAGAGTATCAAGAGGACTTGGGTGGGATCGTTGGAGAGGGAATTGAGGCAGACTCGGGATTCATGATTTGGGTGTAGCATCGTACTGTGCAAATAGGTTTCATGTAAATGCATTGTAATAGTTCATCATTTCAGTAAGTTTGAAAGCTAAATCAAGTGCGTGAGGGGCCTCCAGAGCTATACCCCGCACGCTCAGATAAGTACTAGATATAATCATGGCTTTCTCCGTTATCGACTTACTTATGCTCCGTCAACAACTCACAGCCATATGGTCGGTGACTTGCAGAATGCCCATCAAACTCATTTCTCGCTTCCTCTTTGATCTACCTTTCCGCTCTGCGACTTCCCAGGAGATTGACCGAAATATAAACAAGAAATAGAAGCAGTTCTTTCGCCCGATACATCGATGATCCAGCCGTTTGAAAAAGAAATGTTCCTCAAGTTAAGCCACGACTGCCACGCGTTCTGCGTGTGTCAATCCTAGAAACTTCTGCGCTCGCACTGCTGTATTGGACACCTGAAGTCTTTCTACGCTGGCTTCTAAACTTCTGCTCGGAGGGAAACGGCATCGAAGGCATCCAAAATCACGTACAGGCGTTCTCTGGGCAAACAGAGTCTGAATCAGTTCTGTTGGCAATTTATGTTGTCTTTAACAGTTTCGATCGTTTTTAATCATGTAACAACAGATCCTGAGATTTGGTCGGTGCTTCGATCTCAAAATACATCCATTTCCCAAGGGGACGGCACCTATCACCGGACCTGATTTCTTCAGTCACACTACCAGATCTGATGCATTTTAACATACATTTCCCTCACTAATATAAAGAGGGTACTCGATTCGATGCAACTGCAAGCCTTCCTCTCGATCCACTTTCACGACCGCTATTGTGCTTTCGCACTTCTACTCTTCACGCGTTTATGAGTTCCATGACTATCACCGCCATCCCCGTACGTGACCCCTGCGCCCGAGAGTGGTGCTATAGCTTTTTTCGAGAAGGGGAGGAATGTTGTGTTTGGATGCCAGACCCTTCTTCCAAGGTGGGGAGAAAACTCTGTGTTTTTCGTTGTGTCAGAGACCGTGAGCACTCTAATGCGCATAATAGAATCGCGTTCTAACCACGACACTCTATTTGACAGATCACACCCGCCGTTCAAGGGCAACAATGGTAGCTCTGATCGCGAATTCTAGTCTGTAATCCTGTTGACCTTCTCTTCGCCCTGCAGCCGCCCAACCCAGTCTACTGGGAAAAGATTTGACACGCAGTTCCTTACTACTGGCTTTGGTGGACTTTAGGTGAGTAGCGTCTCTACGATGCAAGTTGACTGAGATCTGACATTCTTGGCTAGTCTGCTGTTCCTTGGCTAGGTCCAGTATGCATATGTTTTATGAAATGACTTGTCTACGTCTACCGTCGATGTATCTCCCTCGTTTATGGTTAACATGGTTTTATGGTGTGCTCTCTCCTGGTACTCTGTGGTATTAGACATGTATTTTTAGTGGGTTCAGGCCGGACTAGATTGTACAATAATTTTACGACCAATACAATACACACGTTTCGACTAAGTAACTGTGGGTATCGTGTCATCTAGACTGCATGCCCTTGGCCTTGGGCTTGTCATACCGCATTTCATATCGCGGGATCGGGGCAAGGAATTCTCCAGCAAATACGCACTTGAGCAGCCGGAGAGGATTATAATGCGTAGCAAGTCGGGACCATAATCGGACTACGGAAGAGGCTCGGAGTTAGGTAGAAGGAATAGTCGCAGATAAAGAGTCGACTGACCGTATTGAAAGAATATGGCCGAAAACGGAACCGCCTGATTCTGTTTTCAAGGGTCAATCGATCAGGAAACAGTTTGTACCCCAGATTAATGATAATCACACACACACCTCGATAATAAGAGTGGGATCTTCTCTTGCTGATGATATCTTGAACACGAAGTAAATTCCACCTGACACGACAGAAGAATGTTTGTCATTCAACTGTCCATCATGGCTCGGCAAAGAGTTGATTACCTGGAAGCCTCCATGGATCCTTCACCCTGAGCATGATGGCGAAAAGTGGAAAATGGTTCATAAATGCCAGTTGGGTTTCTAAACTTGCTTGAATGAGAATCGTCGCCAGCCGCATCTGTAATAGGAAGATATTACTTGACATTTAATGACTAGCGCGTTGATCGAAGACGAACCAGTGCGAATAACGAGTAATACGCCAGTACGGTCGGGAACAGAAATGCCAGTAATGTGAAGAGAATCGTGCCAAAGAGTAGCTGATCAGTATCATACTCCCATGAGTCCGTTCGGTTACGTAGAACGTTGTAGCGCTTGCCTAGAATCCGAAACTTGATAAATGTACAGCAGGTCAGATTAACGCAACGCTCACCCCGGAACAAATTCCATAAACTTCTTGCAGTAGAAAGTACCCTCGCATACACTGTGTTCGCAATGACATAACACACGTAGATGTGAACCGTGCAGAGAGACAGGAGATCAGAGAAGAGCGATATGGACATGGTCATTCCACCGATGACGCCGCCTAATGAGCTCAGGATCCCAAAGACATAGATAATAGCCGGAAGATATGGAAATCCGCGGTGAAGGACACCTATAGTGAGAAGGAGACATCACAAAATAGAACCAAAGATATCGTGAAGCAACTCACTTCCCCACATGGCAATGAGGTCTACAAATGTGTGTGAATAGAACTGACTGAGTTCGGTATTTAGCTTGAGGCCAGCGGGCCACGAATCCAACCATCGAAGGACCCACTGGACCCAGTCAATTAGTATATACTGCGAGCCAACTTCAGGGGCCAATTCATTTGAAGAGACACGACAAGACACACATCGACAGCGTTACTCAGGAAATTCGCAAGGACAAGATGGTTATCACAGAGGAATGAGCCAAAGGCATAGCCAATTGTAAGGTCGTTCAAGATGAGCCAGACATTATTGAAGAAACTAAGAAACGTGCATAAGACCAAAAGTTCCGTCAGAATCGCGGCTCTTACTTGGTATAGTGCATTGAATAAACAGATGTAGGCATCGTTCTCTGTTTAAGGCTAGAAACTTCAGACACTAAAAAGTTCGCCTGTTCGGTGCGAATGTCAACCTGCTGGACTGACATTCTTTGAGCAATCACATACACGCGAAGAGTGTTCTTCTTACTCGTGGCAGATACATCCTTCAGAAGGACTTGGTATGACGTTCCGGCGTTCCAGAATTTGAAGACAGGCGCGTTACATACTACACCGAGCGCCCGGGTGACAGCAGCAAGAACAGAAGAGACAGTGGCGTAGATAAAGCCCAACAAATTCCAGAATAGGTTATGAACCGCACTTGACATTAATGGTCGAACCAAAGGACGTCGTGGTTGCAGTAGAGCATCGATGGAGCCAGCCGCATTAAACTTGACAGGAAGGTAATGTAATTAACCAAAAGAACGTCGAGGGAAGCAGACATACTTGGTCGACCACTGTATCGTCGATTCCGTCACTCTCAGATCGAATTTGACGAGTAAATCCCCCCAGGACGTACCCTGACCGTATTGCCAGCGCTTCGGATTCATCAGCACTGGAGACAGCCAGCGAGTGAAATCTCAAAGAGTTGGGGGCGTGTCGATGATAGAAAATAATGCTGTAATTACTGTTTATCGTCAGCGCTTCACATTCCCGGAGACGCCAAATACTTACGATTTTAAGCAGTCAAAGTGTACAGAAGGCATCCATGTGATAGTATTTTCAGGCTCGCATCTTCCCAAGAGAACCAGTTCATGATTGCGAATCTTGGACAAATTTTTCAACGGGGACTTTGCAAATTCATCTAGAACTTTTTGCGCTTCTGTTGCCTGAAGTATGTCAGAAGAGATTACACGAGCAAGCTTGCTGCATACATCTTGAGCTTGTATTACGCCTGCTACACATATAGCAGGCTTTGACCAGCCATAGCAAAAACCAGAGAGCTTGCAGTCCAAAGGCCAGAAGACGGTTGCTGTCATAAAACAAGAACGGCCACGTGAGATGACGGATATTGCAACTTGTGCAAGGCACCAACGAACTAAACCAAACCACCATCTCTATTTCTTCCTATGGACACCTCATTTCAAACGCAGTCTGCAGCACCAGCTCGTAGACCGGATCTGAAGAGAAAACTTGTTGTTGTGGGAGACGGTACGCTGCGAAATCTTTTTGATTCGAACCGGTCTTTATTTTTGATAATACAATAGGTGGTTGTGGAAAAACATGTCTGCTTATTGTGTATGCAGAGAATCGTTTTCCAGAGGTGAGCAGAACCCTGAACTCGGCCATGATTCCCTGTTCTTACAAATATGCGTCTTCTAACGAGACTTAGGCTTATATACCGACTGTCTTCGAGAACTATGTCACACAAGTCCAGTTTGAAGGAAAGGAGATTGAGCTCGCTTTATGGGATACTGCTGGGCAGGAAGAATATGATAGGTTACGGCCATTGAGCTATCCAGAAAGCAACGTCATTTTGATAGTGTTTTCTATTGACTTTCCAACAAGTCTTGCGAATGTCCAAGATAAAGTGCGTATCATTTTTAGCTTCTACCCGACCCTTTGGCTAACTAACTTGCGACTCAGTGGTATCCTGAAGTAGCACATTTTTGCCAAGGCACACCCCTCATCCTTGTCGGCACAAAGATCGATCTGCGAACCGACGAACAAACCAAACGCATGTTAGGTGCCCAAGGTCAAACACCAATATCGCCGCAACAAGGTGCTGCTATTGCTAAAGAAATCGGCGCAAAGTATATCGAATGTTCCGCAAAGACTGGCCGTGGGGTGCAGGATGTGTTCAACCTGGCCCTCAAGGAGAGCATGAAGGGACGGTGGAACAAAATTGTCAAAGAACGGCGCTGTGTGATCATATAGCCCGATTACGTTCTCTGGACTTTTGTCAATATGCGGTCGACACTTGATGACTAGGGTCTAGGGCAATGAACATTTTCTTTATACCCATAACCAGGCGCTGATGATAGGCAGGGACTATTAGAGCATTACTGATTCGCATCTTCACTATCATCTATTCACTGCATTTTCACGCACCGATATTTATTCTTCCACTGCGTTTGTTTGCGCATCTACGATCTGTACCAACAGCAACCTGTTCAGCTTACTGATAAATCGAATAATAGAAGCATATTAGTAGGCTCTGTAACGACAACGATTCGACGCTGCGTTTTTGGAAATGGAACTCCCTTCTTGTACGCCCAAAGTCAAGGTACACCCGCCAATCTCGGGATTCTTGTTCCCCGTTAGACTCGTTCTGGAAAACCAAGGACTAGAAAACTCACGTCGTGTCCAATACCAGACCTGTCCAACGACTTGAAGTAGTTTAATTTCTGCGTTCAGCTACTAGGCTGCTGGAAAGGTAAACGCACTTGTCGAAACTCAGCGACGTGTGTCAAAACTATCATGCCAGGCGCTCTGCTACCACTCTTATGGATGATGTTGGGAAGTGATCGGAGAGCTACCCAGCCAAGCTGGCGGTAGGGGGAAAATGTAGGAGAAAAGGTATTCCGAGCTAATGAGGCTTTATAGTTACATTACAGGCTGTTAGAATAGCATGAGACGCAGCCACCATCCGTTTTGGTCTTGAGCTGATCAATAACCCGAAGAGGATTCTAGTCGAGCTAGTGTTGCTGTGATTTTGTCCATGAACTCATGCAACGACTGCCTAATTCAAACTGGTTCTTAAGTACAACGTACAAAGCAGGTTTAAGCTCTCCTGGACTATTGGTTTAACCAGACAGCAGAACAGAAAGAAACTTTGAGCAATAGGTTTGGTGACTGAAAGCAGGTTAGGGACCATTATAGGTCCGGGTATCGCCGTGCAGAAGCAGGTTGGTTTCGGAAGACTCTTAGCGCATGGTGGGTCCAAGCGTAGAGCGTCTGCTGGCAGGAAAAAGAGGGTGTCCCCCGGTTTTCTTTGGCCGGTAAAGCGGGTTTATTGAGACGAATCTAGGGTGGCAAATCCTTTCCCCCGCGTTCGAAACGGATGATGATTGAACACTTGTATTGGAGACAATTGGAGAAAGTCCCGGTTTGAGATTAGGTTGATCATGAAGTCCGTCCGTGTCTTGCTTGATCAAGTTCTGAGATGAGACAGAACTATACAGGTGACAGTGATTTCCGACCCACTGCAGCTTTCTGAAGAGAAAACTTTGCGGAAATGAATACACTCGATACTCGTAGTTCTATGCACACGACCAGAAATAGAATGTTTATGATTCGGGTTTGAGGTCCGAGTAGAGACTATAAGGAGCAACTCAAACATATAGAACGCCGCGACTCACCAAACTTAGGAAGAGAACTTGATGTTCTTGGCTGGGGTCGGGACGTTCATGGATGAAATAGGAAGTAGACCATTAACTAGAAGGTGCAATCCGAGTGAAAGAAGAGTACCGAGACTCGTTTGCACCGCGTTATAATTCATTCTAGGATCAGTGAAGGGCTGCTTGAGTTCTAGTCAAAAACGTAAAGAAACACGCCGGAAGTACTTGCCTGTTCCCCTGATAAGATTCTTTTCTTCGCCATCAGATTCGACATATGATGGACGTCCGTCAAGCCAAAGAACACTAGTACAGTGCAAGAACACGGTTACCACTCCCTCGTGCTTTATTGTATGTGACGAAACAAGGGAGAACCTAAAAGAAAGCACCTGACACACTTCCCTACTTCAGCGTCGAATCCTGAAAGGATGCAGTGAAGCTCCAATTTCTAAGTACTGTATATGCTATAATTATGATAACTGTTAGGGCTGCGTGAAAAGAAATTGAATTGGGTTCCAGGTCATTCAAGAAAATAGCTTCCTTCGCACAAGGTCAATTCGACCAGTGTGGAGCCTTGCCATTCGAGGTTTCCGGAAGAAAAAAGGTATGCCATTGCGGTTTAACTAGAATGCTTCGTCTTATAGTTATGTACCGGCTTTTCGGGTACGACTCGAGAGGAATGTTGGTACAGAAGGTTCAACCGCAACATAGGAACGAATGGAGATTAGAAAAGATGCGTACTGTTATCAATGGTCAGTTCTCACTCCGGTGTTCGATTTCTTTTCATGCCTGTAAAGTTTGTACCTGATGTGCACAAGAGTAATAGAACAAGTGTGTGGCGGCCTGAAACAACTTGGGATTTGGTGCCAAGTCGAGTCAACTTGATTTCTTCTCACGGGTCGTTTTCTCTCTTCGAAGTGCTGTAGGCTATTTGGGACCAGCGTTGGAGAGATAGATGACTGGTTGGAATCGCAGCGTTCAAAAACATCAGTCCCCAGGTTTTCATTTGAGCGATCTCTCCAGTCATTACAGATAAACGTGTATGCCTAATGTTCTTTCCTTCTTCAAGTTTTCAAGAGCCGCCCATATGTTGTCCGGCGTTGATGTGCAAGATGCTTCCCGTCATATAGTTACCCCCAGGGCCCGCAAGAAAGACATATGCTTCTCCCAACTCCGCGGGCTGAGCAGCACGGCCGTGGAGAGGAACTTGACCAACAGTCCAACCTTCCATGTTTTCCGCGGGACGCGAGGCAGGTTGAAGGGGCGTGTATACTGGCCCAGGGGCTAGCAGTTTGGGATAAATCAGAACGTGAAATTTGGGGAGGCCTCGAAGAGGAACAAACATACCAACACCATTTACACGGATACCTTTGGGTGCAAGCTTACCGGTGTACCTATGTGAGGTCCAAAGAATCCTCAAAGATTAATAGGGACTTGCCTGCACTGCGAGACTACGAGTGAACGTCGCAATGGCTCCTTTTGTCGTTGAGTAGTCGAGCATTGCTGGAGACCCTTTGTACGCTGTGACCGATGTCGAGTTGATGATCGAGGCCCCCCGCTTCATGTGCGGGACGGCTTCTTTTGTCAGATAAATCATTTGTAGAATGTTGGTGCGAAACGTTGATTCAACGTTGTTTGGCTGAAGACAAATTTCAGTTGATTTTCAGAAGAAAATGAATTGGCGACCTACATCCAGATCTGTGATTGACTTGCACATAATCTGTTGCGAGGCATTGTTGACGAGGATGTCGAGTTGGCCAAAGCGCTTCAAGTGAGATTCAATAATTTGCTTATACGAGTCAGGGTCTTTGAGATCAGTAGGAATCAAATGCGCCTGTTGCTCGGATGTTTCAGCAATCTCTTTTTGAACTGATTCAGCACTGCAAGTGAAATGACCAGTTCGTGACTATAGTGATAAAGGGAGTGATAGCTCACTCTGTCTGTTCCTCTGGAAGATAAACGATACTGACATCTGCGCCTTCTCGTGCAAAGAAGACCGCAGCCGAACGTCCTATGCCCTAAAGCCATGTCAATTGCGCCATCAAGACGAATACATCTAGGGAACCCCACACTGTCACCACCCGTGATGATGGCCTTCTTGCCCAGCAATTTCCCAGAGCCCTGATACTCCTTCAAAAATGGTTTACCATTATCCCACCATTCAACTTGCGAGTGCTCTGCAGCTGGTCCCATTTCTTTGTCCAGTCCAGGAAGATTTTGTTCTTGAGGGGGAAGCTCCACTGAGTTCTGGAGAGAAATCAATATGAAGAAAGAGGCAAGCGAAGCAATCAGACCTTGTACGCAGTTATTGGCTTGTCTGACATTGTTCTAATGCTTTGAAGTGTTAAAGAGGGGTTTGTCCTGGTTCTGGCAGAAAGTGAGGATGTCGCTCTAAAAAGATGGTTTATATGGACCGAGCGAAGCATGATGCAAGAGTTAGCTTGAACTCTACGCATAAATATCGTCGTCAGTGAGTCTCGGTGCGGTCAGCTCAGACGTCATTTTGACGGAGCAAAAATAAGATGGGAAATATCTATAGAAAACCCAAAAAGCAGAAATTTGGATTGGATTGAAGTGAAGTAATTATGCAAGTAAGCAGTGACAAGGACATGGACGTCGCAGAGTGCCGTTATGACGGAGCTGTCGTCCCCAGTGTATAACAGGACCAAATACATTGATAGGATGTCGCACAATCTTGAGCGACATCATCATGATGCTTATAATGAATTTGGTCCCATACAACTTTATGGTGATTGGAACAACCGACACATCTTGGACCTTGGACAATGCCACGAACCGCTTTCAAAAGAGCACCTAATGCAACCAATGCTTGTCAGCATCAGCTGCAAATAAAACCGTCCATTTGCGACGCAACATTTTGGGAGGAATGATATAATGTTAATCTGACGCTTCAAACATGGCGTTGATCGTTCTTTCACAGGTTGCGCCCGACGAAGTTTGACATACGGGTTCAGCGCTGGTCTATAATCGAGAGGTGAAAGGATCGCAGGCGGCTTGGGAGGTTCACTTGACGAGTAGTTTGAATTGCGGGTCCAGCTTAGGCAGTGTAACTCGGGTACCGCAAACCGCACCTATTGCGTTGGCGACAGCGTCAGCTGTGAATTACACGTATACTACAGAAATACGATACAGTGTCAGTGTACAGTGCAGGAGGACCTGAGAGAAAATCCAAAGAGAATAAGCATGGTTTGAGTCGAACAGTCGCCCATAAATAGCGCCCCAGAATATCATCCTTCAGCCCAACACAGCTGGCTCGCACATCAGGGAGTTACAGCTTCAAAATAGTAGAGCCACATACAGTAAGAGCAAGCGCAGTTCGTCCAAAAATCAAGTCTAGGGCATTGCAACATTTCTTGCCGATGCTGCAAATGCCAGCTCTAAGAGTCATGAATCCACCTCTAGTTGTTTGGAAGGTTTGGGTTTAGGTTTGATTGGAATACTTGGTCTGCACACAATGCAATTAGAAATATTCCCTATGATGGAATTGATACTCACTTTATGACTTTGCCCATACTTAGAGGTAGAAACGTTCGTTCTTAAAAATCGAGGTGGAAGTGAGAGAAGAGAGTGCGATTCTGTGGCTGTGTCAATGGCAATCATTGCGAAGCTCCGACTGTACAGCTTGACAATCTTGACCAATTCTTGGTGTTTCTATCACTCCCGTTACTATCTCAAGGCTTTTAACGATATGGTATTTTCTAGGGAAAACTGACTCTGTGGATATGTTTAAGCCGACTGAGCGCTAATGTCTCAGTCACGAGCCGGAGTACATCAAGTTTCATCAACTGTATCATCCCAGGCTGTACAAAGTATTCATGATACGCGCCGTGTGCAAAGGATCTAGCTTTAGACTACCATCTACTTGCTCTATGGATCATGCACGACCAAAACATTGTATCTCAAGTTGGCGGAATCGCCTTGGTTCTCCTCAAAACCCTTGAGAGTGCAGCGGAGACATTTCCGCCTCTCAAAAGCGTCGCAGGTGTTGGCCTTACTATCGGAACTCTGGTCAAGGTACGCCCGGGTTTTTCCGAATTCATCCCGCATCTTTTCAAAGGTTCGTTTGCCAGGAATTCCGGTCAAACCAGAGAGAATGGGAAGAATTTAGCGTATATGTCCTGGACGTTATAGCATGCCTGGTTCAACACATCTCAACCATTGACGATGAAACGGAGCAGCTTCGGACGCGTTTGGATAAATTTTTGGCGTGTGTTTTGGTCTCATCCTGTCTTGAATATGAAGTTGACTCGAGTTTCAGTTGTTTGGAATCCATTCTACTCAAAATCCAGGGGCTGCGGTCAAAGTCAAGAACAAAACGGTTTTTCACGTTTGTCTCCGACCCACAAGAGATAGATGGTATGCGAAGGGAGCTTCAACAAGCTCTAAATCTGTTCGAGGTAAGTGTTGTTAATAGTCATTTTTCAATTTCCAGACTGATTCCTAGATACTTTCCAGTTGGATATTAACCTTTCAACACAATTCGACGTCTCGAGAGCTCTGAACTCACTGAGTATTGAAGACATTGGCAAGGTGATAGAGGAAGCGAATCGCAAATTAGGGGACAGAGTTGGTGCGTCGTTTTAAAAGAGAGATCTAATCACTTCTTTACATCTCCTGCAGTCATCAACTCGAACCTCGACAAACTTTTGTACGTTGAAGGAGCTTCGTGGAATAAGAATCGTGCCTGCCTGCAAGGAACGCGAACTTCTGTAATCGAAGAAATCATGACCTGGACGAGGAGTTCGAGTTCTACCAATACAGCGGAAATCTTTTTGTTTACTGGTGTCGCAGGAAGTGGCAAAACATCACTCGCTCACTCTATCGCGCAGCATTGCTTTGAGGAGAAAACCCTTCTATCAGCCTTTTTCTTCCACAAAGGAACTGCAGATTTGAATGCGCCTAAGGGCCTCATCACTACACTGGCGCGCGATCTAGCGCGGGTTAACCATGTGATAGCAGAGACCATTGCGCTAGCTATTGAAGATGATCCTGCGTTGCCTACAGCGAGTTCGCTGTCTTTGCAGTTCCAGCGATTGATTATCGAACCCCTGAAGGCCCATCCCGTTTCTCAACCCTTGGTCATCGTAATCGATGCACTAGAGGAGGGCTGCAACAACGACCATGACTTTTTGATAATTCTTCGTGACGACATTCCTCGTCTTCCTCCTGCAATCCGGGTCTTTGTGACATCTCGTCCTGACAATGATATAATGAGGTACTTCCCCCCATACTCCTTGCATGTCCAACGACACTTCATCGATATAGCTGGTCGTAACAATCGCGTCGACATCCTGACTTACATTCGATATCGTTTGGCTGAAATTGACTCGCAGTCACAATGGGATCTTGGGCCAGAGTGGCCTCGCGAGGACCTTGTAGTTGATCTGGCAGACAAAAGCGAAGGTCTGTTCATTTGGGCTTCAACAGTGGTCGGTCACATCGAACAAAGCATCTCTCCCGAGGATACACTACAAGCCATTTCCTCCGAAAGTACTATCAATCTTCCTTTGGGCAAGAAGATGGACAATTTGTATGCTGCAATCTTACGCCGCTGCAACTGGGATGACTCTGGATTCCGAAGGGGATATTCTCTACTCATGGGCGCACTCATCGTTTCAAGGACGCCCTTGTCACTATCTGCAGTTCAGCAGTTACACCGTGCTTCTGATGCAAAACTCATCAAACGAGTCATGTCAACGTTGGGCTCGATTCTGCCCAGTCCATCAGACCCTTCCCGTCCTCTACAACTCTTACACTCGTCATTCCGTGATTTTGTCACTCTGCACGCCGAACCGCCCTACTCTATTGACGAGAAATATCACAGCCAGCGGCTGGCGCATCTCTGCTTGCAGGTACTCAATGAAGCCCTTGCAGTAAACATTCCAGGGACCGGATATTTGGTAGACGTCAAACTTGACCTGGACGAATCACTAAGCGTGCCGACTATCTCTTCTGACCGGCTTTCAGGTGCAGCGTGGTATGCTTGCCGGTTTTGGATTGACCATGTATTGGATGTAGATTCCCCTTCGAAAGAATTTACAGAATTGTTTGCTACGTTCATTTCCCTACATTTAATTCGTTGGGTGGAGCTCGTAGTGGCTCTGGGTCGATACAGAGAATGGTCGCCGGTGTGGAATTGGATGAAGGTGGAGAATTCTTTTCGCCTAGTTTCAAGTTTTTTTCCTGATTGGTCTGGAACTTATAGGAACACCTCCAGACAATGCCGACTGACCTCGAGTTTGAAATCAAGTTTTCGCAATCTATCCATTGTGCTTCGATAAGCCTGGCTACTATGGGGCGACGCAGAGAAGCTCTTGAGTCCATCCGCGACGCAACGGAGTTGCGTAGGGTACTCTTTGCTAAAAATCGCAGGCGATTTCTACTTAGTTTATCTTCTTCGCTCGATGTTCTCTCTCGACGTTTTTCGGCTTTGGGTTATCATGATGATGCTCTGACGATTGCGCGGGAAGCTGTTACACTATGCAAGGAACTGGTTGCGGAACGTCCTCATATACATGATTTGGTTCTGGCCAGGACCTTAATGACGCTATCCCACTGCCTCACGCATACAAATGTGCAAGAAGCACTTGAGACTATTCAAGAAGCGTCTGTTCTGTGTCAAGGAGCGTTGGATACCAACGAAACACCGGAGTGCCAGTGGTTGTATGCCAAGTGCCTTTATGACCTATCGTTGCGACTTTCTGATCTCGGGCAAGAGCAAGAAGCGTTGGAGAATGTAGAAATGGCTGTCAAGCTTTTACGCCGGCACTATGCTACCTTTCCGTCGCTTCCCAAGCCAACTCTTGCTCTATCCCTTAACCATCTCTCTAACTGTCTGTCCAACCTTGGAGAAACCGACGATGCGCTAGAAGTCATGGAGGAAGCAGTGAAAATTTGCCGAGACCTCGTCAGAGAGCGGCCCAATGCATTCAACGCCGAGCTCGCTATGTCGCTGAATAACGTCTCCTTCCGCTACCTAGACACTGGAAACCTCGAACAAGCTCTTGTAATGGTAAAGGAAGCTAGTGAGCGGTATCGCGCTCTTGCCAAAATCTATCCGGCCGTTTTCAATATCGAGCTTGCCGCCGTACTCAATAATCAATCCAACATATCATCTGCATTAGGCCGTACTGAAGACGCTCTCACTTTCGTAGAGGAATGTGTTCAACTCTACAGACGGCACCTGTCACGTTTGCCATCGCGCCGCAAATTCGAATTCTCCAAGGCACTTAACAACTTGTCGACCTGTCTCTCCGCGACAGGAGATGGAGAACGAGCTTGTGAAGTCTTACGTGAGGCAATCAGGCTGAATGAAAGCCTCGGCATTCAGCATCCCACTGAGACTAAATCCGAACTTGCCATGTCGTTCACCAACCTATCTTCGACCCTGGGTGACATGGGCAGAAAGGTAGAAGCGTCGGAGGCCGCTCAGCGTGCCGCTGGGCTGTACAGAGAATTGGCGGTGGTGTATCCCGACTCTTATCAGTCGGAACTTGCAACCGCACTTTACAACAGTGCAGAATACCAATCTGCTATTGGACAGCACGAGTCGGCGCTGGAAGTCATCGATGAGGCGATTTTGATGTACAAAGAACTTGCAGAGGAGCTTCCTGCTGTTCATAGCAAGGACTTGAAGGATGCAATGGCGCTCCGGTCGCAGTGTACGGATCATTTGACGATAGAAACTTTGAGGGTATTATCTTTCGCATCTTCTTGACTCAACGCGTTGTATGTATCCAAAAACATAACTGGGACTAATGTGTTTGCATTGGGGTATAATTACATTGTATCTATACATTTTGTATGTTTATCCAACCTCTGACATGTTTTGCAAGTCTATGAACCCGGCAGCATCTCACCTTGGTAAAGACCATGGACAATGATGCTTGTTGACCTCTACGTAGCTGTATGACATTCAGTGAAATGTCATTTGAAAACGGTAAAGTTCCACTGACCGAGAGTTTCATACATGTACCGACAACTATCACAAGAGAAGGAGCCGCTTCTGAGCATGAACAATGCCGCCTGCAGTTGGAATCGGGTCTAGTCTGATAGAAGTAGTAGTGGGAACATTCGTTTTCGATTTCTGAGGAGCGTCAGGCTTTGGTCGAGGCGCTGTAAGGTTTCCGACGATGTTGCTGTTAGGCCTGAAGAAATGATCATCATGATGCATGGACAAGTAGCCAGAATCATTATAAACTACCTTATCCACTTTGCCATGGTGCTGGATTATAAGTGGGTTGGGCAAACAATGCCAGTTATTTATCGTCAAAGCAGTGCAGCAGACTCAACTGCTGTTAATGTAAGTATGTATTGAAAATTTTTATTGCAAGGTCCGTTGACTAGGGTGATTAGCAACACGCCGAAAATTAACTTACGGTCCCGCGTACGGATTTCCTGACCAAAACCTATACTTAGCAGCTCTCTCAGCACCGATGGCAGGCTTTGCGGACACTGTAAATTACATCCCAAGCAAGATCGGTAATATCCAGCCGCGAAGAATGCTGAGAACCGCCTCTGTATATAACCGTTTCTCCACTCTCATCAACCCTGAGAAAAATGCTCGCAAATCATTCATGTTGATGATGTCAGGAAAAAGAATTTCTGTCGCCTCTTGCATTCATGGGTGGTCGACGCGATAAAGTAGCCTCGGGTTCGAATGTCGCTTTTCTTCTCCTAAAGACACTTTCCGCCGCTTCTGAATCCTTTCCACCTCTCAAAAGCCTCGCGAATATCACAGTGGAAATAGTGGCCCTTGTCAAGGTACCGAAATGCAATCAAGATCGCTAGAATGCACTTGAAACTATCGATCAGGACTTTAGGACGAATCAAAGGGATTGGAAGGAATTTGGAATATACGTCCAAGACATCATTGCTTGTGTCGTTGAACGTATATCGATCATTGACTTACCCAAGGATGAACTACGTCAACGCCTGGACGATTTCCTTGCGTAGATACTTGTTCTTTCTCGCCGATTCATTCATTTGATAAAGTTGATAGCCTTCTTCGAGAAATCCTCGAAAATGTACGGGTTTTGAAGTCACAATCCCTAGTAAAACGTATCTTCGAATGGACCAAGGATCCCCAAGAAATTGATAGTATGAGGAGGAAGCTTGGTGAATCGGCGAACTTACTTCAGGTAAGTAAGTGTAGTCATAAACTGTCGTCTTCAAATTTTTCATAAGAATTTGTCTTTAGCTTGATCTCAGCATTGCGACGTACACAGGTCTCAACAAGTTGTCTCAGTCTTTGCGGGTGGAAGATATCGGGAAAGTTTTGGAAGCTGCAAATCGAAGACTAATGAATAAAATCGGTGCGTCCTATTTCGTGCTGTTATTGCAACCTTATCCTCAGAAGTCCCAAGTCCTCAGCTCGAGCCTCGAGAAATTGCCGTATGTCAAGAATGCATCATGGAATAAGAACCGTGCATGTCTCGCCGGAACGCGCACACCATTAATTGAGCAAGTCATGGCCTGGACAAAGGAAAATTGTTCCAAAGAGGCGTCCCAGGTTTTCTTGCTGACTGGTGTAGCCGGTAGTGGCAAGACCTCCATCGCTCACTCAATTGCGCAGCTCTGTTTTGAGCAAAAAATGCTGTTAACATCCTTCTTCTTCGATGGATTGACCGCTGGACTCAACGTTCCTGACGGTTTCATTACCACGCTGGCTCGTGATTTGGGGCGTGTCAGTCCTGACATTGCGGAAGCTATTGCTTTTGCTATTGAAGACGATCCAGCGTTATCTCTAGCGCATTCGATACCTCATCAATTTCAAAAGTTGATCGTCGAACCTCTCCGTGCCCACCCGGTGGATGAACCTTTGGTGGTTGTCATTGACGCTTTGGACGAGGGATCAAATAAAGACTTTCTTACTATCCTTCGCGAAGATATATTTCATTTGCCATCTACAATTCGTATATTTCTCACTTCTCGACCTGATGATAACATTCTGCGTTATCTCGTCTCCCAACCGTCGCAGTTTCAGCAACACTTCATTGACATCCATACCGCCAGCAGTAATGATGATATCCTCACTTATATCCGATATAGCCTCCGGGGAATTGCAGCTCGCTTGAAACTTGGGGACTGGCCTACGGATGATCTCGTTGAGGCCCTCGCAGCAAGAAGTCAAGGGCTGTTCATATGGACCTCCACCGTTATCAATTATATCGAAGGGAGTTTTTCTCCTGAAGATGCGTTACAATCCATTCTGTCCGACAACACAGCCGGTCTCGCTCCAGGCAAAAAGATGGATAGTTTGTATGCGAATATTCTCAGTCGTTGCAATTGGGAAGACATTGGCTTTGTGAAAGGCTACGGTCTCCTTATGGGCACAATCATGACCTTGAGAACACCGCTATCCCTTTCTGCAATTCAGGCCCTTCATTCAGCTCCAGATGCGCGACTTATTGCTCGTATATTGGACTCGACTCTAGGATCACTTCTTCCTACTCCGACCGACCCATCCGGTCCTCTACAGGTCTTGCACCTATCCTTGCGTGAATTTGTCACCATGCGAGCCAGTCCACCATATCTAATTGAAGAGAAAGATCACAGTCAACGGTTGGCCTTGTCATGTCTGCGGACTCTTAACAAGTTCTTCAACGATGGCATACCTGGTACTGGATACCTCGTTGATACTGAACTTGGGTTAGACGAATATCTAAGTGTTCCTAATGTCCCTTCCAATTCCATCCCGGAGGAGACATGGTATGCCTGTCGGTTCTGGACCGAACATTTGCTGGATGTTCAATTGCCAAGTGAAGAACTGCAGTCTTTGCTTGCACCCTTTCTAAACCAGAATATTGTCCATTGGGTAGAGGTCATGATCTCAGTTGGGCGATACCAGAGGTGGTTCCCAGTTTGGAGATGGATGAAGGTATGCACCTTGGTTTTACATGTTGATTGCTGGTCTGATTAATCCGTCTCTAGAACAACCTGTCAATCATGTTGGTTGACATTAACTTTGAAACCAATTTTTCACGCTCAGTGCACTTTGCATCCATCTACTTGAGTGGCATGGGACGACTCGAAGAAGCTTTAGAGTCGATTCTTGAAGCCGCTGAACTACGTCGGAGCCTTTTTATGCGAAATCCTAATCGATATACTCCAGAGCTTTCCTCGTCGCTAAATGTATTATCTCTTCGTCTCGCTGATGTAGGACAACACACAGAAGCTCTAAAGGTCTGTCGTGAGGCCGTCACGCTGCGGAGAGATCTTCTCCAGCAAACTCCCGATTCCGAGTTCTATGGCCTGGACCTCGCTAGAGTATTGACGAACCAGTCAGTGTTGCTGACTTTTCATGGCAATCTTGATGCAGCTTTCGATTCTGTTCAGGAAGCTTCCCAGCTATATCAGAAACTCGCAGACTGTAATATCTCGCCGGAGTTTCAATGGGATCATGCCAAATCGCTCAACAACCTCTCTTTGCGACTCTCCGATCTCGGACGTCGAGGCGAAGCTTTGGAAGTTGTCCAACAGTCTGTCGCTTTGTTCCGTCAGTACTGTGACGCGTCCCCTTCACTCTCCAAGTCGACTCTCGCCATGTCTCTAAATAACCTATCCAACTGCCTTTCGAGCGTGGGGAGGCATTTTGAAGCCCTGGATGTGATGCAGGAATCGGCCGACATGTACCGGCAACTCGTCAACGAACACCCGATTGGTTTCAGTGGAGACCTCGCTATGTCCCTCAGTAATCTTTCTTCACGCCTGCTGGAGATTGGTGACAACGAAAAGGCCCTGACCGCAGCAGTAGAAGCTTCCGGCCTCTACCGAAAACTTGTAGAACGGCATCCCGCTAAATATAATCTCCAGTTTGCCAAAGTTCTCAACAACCAGTCCAATGTATTATCTGCATTGGATCGCCAAGATGAAGCCTTGACAACTATTGAAGAGTCTGTGAAAATCTATCGCAAGTTCCCGAACCTCTCACTAGTGTATAAGTCTGATTTTGCCAAGGCCCTGAACAACCTCTCATCTTGTTTGTCTGAATCGGGAGAGGGGGAACTGGCAATCACCCCGCTATTCGAGGCTATCCGAATGAGCGAGGTAGACGACACGGGTCGCAGTCAAAGTTCGGACCTCCCAAAGGCGGAGCTGGCGATGTCATTCAATAATCTCTCGTCCATATATGCCAACACCGATCAGCAGGACAAAGCGTTGGACGCTGCCCAGCGTGCAGTTGAGTTGTATCAAGAGCTCGATGCTGAGCACCCTGCTTCGTATCGTCCTCAACTCGCAACTGCATTGTACAATGTCTCTGAATACCATTGCGAGGCTGGTCGGCACAGTGAGGCCCTAATAGTCATTGAACAAGCGATAAGCATATACCATGTGCTGGTGTCGGAGCTTCCCGCTGTGCATAGTTCAGATCTAGACGATGCCTTGAAAATACGCGCACGGTGCCTTGATGAGAAAAAAGAATAGACGATATAACCTTCATGTACTACGAATGCGCTATTTATGGACTTGTAAGTAACAGCATAGGGACTCATAATCGTAGTCTGTCAACGTGTCAACATTTTGCAGCTTGCGAATCTAAGACAGTCCGTACCTCTTCAGTCGGCTCTGAAAATAAATCTTGCTGTTTTGGCTTGATATTTCCAGTTCATCCATTGAGGACATTTTGATTTCAGTGTATCCGTTAAACACTCCCTTTTCCCTTTTAACTCCATTGAGTCGCATGAAATCTCTTCAGGCATTAGACTTCAGTCACAGATGTTCAATTCTTCAACTTTGCCCTGTGAGTCTCAAATGTACTACCTTATTCAACAACCTCCATCATCAACTTCTTCATCTTCCCATCTTGCATTCATAGATCTCGACCAACTTTTCACATTTCTCCGCAGCCCCTTATCTCACCGAGTTGGAACTGGGAAATTTCGGCTTCTATGGCAATTTTCAAACCGACACTAGCTATTTCTTCACATACCAAGATACAAATGCACCCATCTCTCAATTGAGGAACCTCAACCACAGATTTTTCCAAGTTGAACACGTCTATCAATGGACCACAACTCTGCGAGTCTTCTCCGGAGCGTCTGACTGAAAGCAGATATTTCTGTCATAGTAAAAGTGATTGCAAACGCGTACCGAGAGTAATGTTTTTCTCAAATTTGGGTACGACGATAGCTAAACTTGACCGACTTCTTGCACCAGCCGCAAATCTGCCTTTTTCCCCAGCTAGTGCTTGGGAAAGAGTTTTATGAGTTGCTGACCGAGGCGGCGAACAGTGGGGAACATACACTGATGCTCTCTGCACCATGAATCTACACAATGATGTTTGCTTTATATGTGCTACAAATGTATCATTATTTGCATTACAATCAATAACGGATATATCAATCAAACAAGTTGTACAAGCACATAGAATAAGATCAACACCTCACAATTCTCCCAAATCCAAAATACATGTAAGACGTTCCCTTGGCGAGGTTCTGTGTTGTCGGAGACGGCTTTCCGCCATAGTACGCAGTTGTTGAGCCCAGCTACGTTCCGATGCCGAACACGTCCTAGCTGGAGCATGGATTGCAAAGTGCACCAGTTCGTTCGTGACCGGCAGAGCAGATTTCGAATCACCAGTGTCTTGGAACAAGACAGGAGATGCAATACTCGTCCGCCTGGACAAGATCATTGAGACAATGAGTTCCGGATCTGGAAGCTCGGGAATCTGACGTGAATACAAGTCTGTGAGCCGTATTACCAAAGTCTTCAGACATGGTAAAAGGAGCGGCCTTGAAGTATCTGACACTGGCACGGATGCACTGTTTTGTGATGTCAAGTCTCTAAAGAACCTATCAGTCAAGGTTTGGCAGTCTGCATCGAGTGAAAGGTCGGTGATCGTAGGAGTCCAAGACAATAGCTCTAGTAACTCTTCTGTTGTGAATAATTCGCTGAAGGACAATTCGAACGATTGGAGGCGGCAAGATGACTGCTGAAGCATGGTCTTGAAACTCTGCATCCAAGGCAACCGCTCTGTATCAGATTCCCAGCAAGAATCAAAACACAGATCCAATTCGGTAAGAGAGGGTAGAAAAAGGGCAGTTGTCACTTCTGAGGCCACCATGAGAGATTCGATGGACATTGTGAGTGATTGTAGCGAGTTGGAAAGACACTGGGGTATCGAATGGTCATGCGCCTTCTTGGGATTGTGGTCTATAGCGATGGCAAGGTTTTCGAGAGAGGTAAACCTCACGAGTATGTCGTAGAGATGTTGCCAAACGTTGTAATAGCCACTATCAAGGGTGAGCGATTTTATTTGACCAATGTTAAACGGTACATCAGACAAAAGCGTCGCAGCATTCCGACCTGACAGTATTAGTGTGCTGAAATTTGGCGCATTTCCTGCGAGCCCATCAAGAAGCGTTTCTGTCTGGTCCTCGGGTGGGACGTAGCTGATTGCTCTGCCAAGTTCCACTGCTTCAAGACGATCGTAGGATCCCGTCAACCCGAGAAGATAATCAAGAATATAGATGTCGTCGAGCAGGTCGATATTGACGCAGCGCCAGCGTGCACGTTCTATTAGGAGCAGCTGAATGATTGTCCGGCTGCAACTCCCAAGCTCAGCATAGGCAAGCATCCCGTGGGCGACTTCGCATGCCTCTAGATTGAGGTCCAGACCGCAATTGCCAGAGTTGACGATGTAGAGGTAGATTAACTCTCGAATACGGTCTTGTTTGAGGCCAACAGGGTGCGCCAGATCCAACTCGAGTCCGGACCACAACGACGAGCATGACATGGCCGCTTTTCTCCAAAATGTGCACACTTGTGCAAAGCATAATGTAGTCGCGACAATTTCCACATCGCTTCCTTGCCGGTAAATTTGAAGACCGAAATCCTCAATAGCGAACGAAAAGATCAAAGTTAAAATCTCTATCGGCAGCTTGCGAACTGGGGCCAGTAAGCTGCGACGCTCTCCCATATATCCCAGCAGACAACTTCGTTTCCTCTTCAACTCTGACAGGACGGCTTCAACACGCGCAATCTCCGTGTCATAAGAAGAGAGATCGTTCTGACAGTTTTCGAGGGATTGAAGGATTCCATTTGCCTCGGTAGAGGACGGGGCTCCTCGAATCGAACGCAATTGCTCTAGTCTTGTCGCGTGAGAGGGCGGATTCTGGACGACGAGTGTTGAATTACATCTAGAACACAAACTTGTCGTCGCCATTTCCGACACGAAGAAGAATGTAGTGGCACTGGAACGGTTTGTCTGAGCAGTGAAAAGACACCACGCAACATATTAACGAGGATTGGTTTGCAAAAGTGCAGAAATACTCACTGGTTAGAGTCAAGCTGAAATGAAGTTGCTTTGATTATTGGCAGCTTGGACAAGGTTGACATCATACAATATGATAAAAAATCTTTTCAAACACCACGTGGATATGATCAACTCTTCTACATAGAATACTATTATAGCTACAGTGTTATCGTCGTGTCTACCCATATTCTTGAATACAGTCATGGTCCTTGATTTCATGCATCGACTTGCCCATCCCAATTGTAGCCCAGGAACAGATTGGCCCACCATCTCACCTCGCCAGCGACTATCATTCCACCTAGACTTTGTCCTTCCCCAACAACTTTCTCAATTTCCCCCGCTTCTTCTCTACCTTCCCTTATCGCCGCGCTCCCGTCATCTCTACAGACGTCTCCAGTCTCCTCAACACTCCCCATCATCTCGCTTGCTAATCCAACAGTCATACCTTCTTCCTCAGCAATCTCGGTAGTTGTCTTCGGTCCAACGAGCGTCAGTAACCCGCAAAGCCGTGCCGCAAATGCCGCAGAAGAGTAAGGGGGTGTATGGAGGACAGCGAGTCCAGAATTGAATTGGCGTTTGTTTATCGGTGGTGACGTGTATACCGGTAGAAGAGGAAGGACTTGAAGGAATGTAGAGGGCGGAATTAGGGCTGTGTGGTTGTCATGAGTTAGAAAACAAGCAAATAGGAATGATGATACGTCAGAATTAGTTTGTTTTAGAACGGTGCGCAACCGAGAAAGTCCCGAAGAAAAGAGTAGACGATAGGAAAGAAGACTAAAAATAAAGGAAAATACTCACCGACCCCTCGTGCACGATTCCAACCTCCCCAAACTTCGTCCAATGCGATAACGCCTCTCTGCTTCATCATGCCGCCTTGCGTAGTCGCCTGACTTGTGCTTGTGCTTCGTCCCTGTCCCTGCAGAACCCCAGCTAATTCTTTTGCCAGTTCTTCAAACCATTTTTTCTCATCTTTCATCATGTCCAAGGTCACGGGTGCATTAGCCATCTGTAACCCGAGTTGAGAAAGTGAGGACCGAATAAAAGTAACTTCTTCAGGTTCGGTAGGCGATGTCGAGATGAGCGTCGTAACGGAAGAGGACGGAGAGGTTTCCGATGTCACGGAGGAAGTAGAAGTCAAGGTTGAGGATGCGGTGAGTCTCTCGTTAAGATCTTCGGCTAGTTTGACCATGTCCTTAGCTTTGACCATGAGAGCTTCTAGATCTTGGAACGCATGGGACATATCAGTGTCGCGACCCTGGGCAGATGCTTCGACTGTACGTATGATTCCGCCTGTAAATAGAAATGTCTTGTTAGTGGTCGAAAAATATTATGTGGTACTCACTAATGCCTGAGCGATTGAACTCGGGCTCGCGGGAAGGTGTGACACCGAGATTCTTGATCTGAGACAGATATTGAGCAACTAGAAATCAGTCAAACAGTAGATGTACATACTTCCCAAGCTTTACCCTGCAAACTGCGCTTCAAGACCGCATAGAATGCTTTATCGCCTCCTTTGCGAAAACTCAGCTTCATAATTCTGGTCCTTGTTGACCCACTCTCATCTTCATCCGAGTCGCTCTCGGGGGAAGTAGGTCGTGAAGCTGGGGCAGACTTCATCTCTGGTGCGACTGCCTGGATTCTGGGCAGATCTGTGCCGCATATCTCACAGGAACGCATAGAAGGATGATTTAGAAACGTGCATGCAGGACATGCTATAGAGCTGGGTTTACGTGCATGAGTTGGACGTGGACTGATGAGTGTAGGAGCGGAAGCAGATGCAGTGGAAGGTAAGGAGGAAGAAAGGGAAGCAGTCGTCTCTTGCCGGGTACTGTTACTGCTCGGTGGAACGGATATTTTTATGGGAGCAGGCATAGAACTCCTAGGTACGCCACACAAACCGCATATCCGGGCTGCAGCAGGACTGAGACCTGGTGGATTGCGGTAAGCACACACTTGGCATTCCCAACTTTCGAAACCGGTTTGCAGGATGTCATCACTTGACCCGACGCCTGGTGTGCCAGCGGCGCTGTCATTGGAGGAACTATTATTCGACAAATGGAGGGTAACTTTAGAGGATGACTTGAAGAGCCCGGCGTAGTATTCAGTTTGGGTTATGTGAGAGAGATCCAGAGCAAAGGAACATGTCAGTTCGTTCTGGTGGTCTATGTAGAACAGACGATGCGTGGTTGCGTACACAACGCCGGATTGATGCGAAGGTGATTTCTGTAGGCTGGTCCATTAATTTGAGTTGCAGAAGATTGAAAAACGACAAGGTCTGCTTGAGGACACGAAAACACGATGTATAAACTTACCCATCGTATATACCGACGCCATCCTGTGATGCCAGGAGGTCCTCGTCGTTGTAGAGCAAAGCTTGGACAGGAATGGACCCATCCACAGGTTTGGTAAAGCGACGTAGTGTCATGCGAGGCCCAAGGTTGTGGTGATCAGAAGCAAACAGGGGTGCCTTGCTATTATTACAGAAAAGTTATTCTAGGGGATCAGTGGCATGAAAAATGTTTGAAAAGCGCTCTGGTGGGCAGCAACGACGTCGAGCTCGTCGCAGTGGGGGTCAGAGGCAGAATGCGGCAAGCGCCAACCGGCAAATGATTGGGTAGACCTCCAACTTCCGGATACGACTCACTCCCGAAAATTCTCCCAACTGTTTGCATTCACCGGCTTAACTACTGGCGTGTGACTCCCCCCATCTGCCTGGGATCTTATGATGCCCCGTCCTTCAAAAATGGCCTACTTGGCCCCTGCTTCTTCTCTTCCCCTCTTATACCCCGGGAACAGTCAGCTCTCCGGTTGGAAGTCCCAGCTCTAGCCCTGTTATCGTCCTGAACAACAATGAGGTCTGTTGTCACCTTGTCGAGTTGCCCCTCATGATCAAACATATTTCCTAGACCCTGTCTCCAATCTGCTATCCAACGTCTTGTCGTGTTCTGGGTCTTGTCTCTCTCAAAATTTGGCGTAAATGCCGCGGTAAATGTAACGGTCGACGATTCGGATCCTTCAATACTCTACCTTCCTGACGGTTTCTGGTCTTCAAATTCCGACTCGTGCTTGTTTTGCTTGCATCCAGACGCGAGCTTGGCCCACAAGCAGACCTATCATTATGGGAGCCATGTCAATTCGGTCGACGACGACGACACAATCACCTCTGCGTCGTCTTCGTCTTCTTCGTCTAGTACCTCGTCTTCAACATCGACATCCGCCAGGACATCCTCACCTGATCCTCCTGCTGCAACCGGTGCCAACGACGTTGACGCAGCACCAACAACTCCCAATGCAACGCCTACGCCTACTGCTACACCTACGCCAACTGGCGGAGATGACAGTGACAGCGACAGCGACAGCGATAGCGATGACGACGACGACGACGACAATCATGGTGGTTCTCGCGGCTCTTCCAGTTCTGGAGGTGGACCAGGTCCCCATCGTAGAAATATCGGTGCTAGAATTGACGAGGACGACCCAGGCTTCATTGACTCGGTTGTCACTGCCCAGTTCAAGTTTACTGGTAAGCGTGTCTTTCATACTCGAGTACCCCGTATTGACATATTACTTAGGTACTGATGTGTTTCTCTATGGTATTGAACCTTTATTTTTGTCCGACTCGCCCCACACGCCAACAGCAATGAATTTGACTTTTACGTTGGACAACGTTCCATTAGAACCATTCGTTCATGATGGCACCGAGTCGAGTTCATCAGATTACGCTCAAAACATTCTTGTATTCTCGCAACGAAACCTTAACGATAAACCTCATGTCCTCCTGGTAACTGTACAACCGGAAACGAGTTTCATCTTTGACTACATGGTCTATACTTCGACCAATGCTTCACTTGCTTCTCTGACTACGGATTTGCCGGCACCTACTACAAGTTCTATTGCCTCATCCGGTCCATCGTGCGTTTTGTAACTTGCTGTTTAATTGTATAGTAACAATTTCTTTCAGAAAGCACAATATTGCCACCTTTGCCGGGGCGGTCGCAGGTAGTGTAGGTGCCCTTGCTACCGTGGCATTTTGCATCTTCCTCAGTATTTGTCGTCGTCGACGAATTTCTGCGCGCCGTGAACGGCGTCAGCGACGTTTGGAAGACCCTGAAGCATCCTCAGAAGGTGGTAGCTCTGGCGGCCGACGCTCCTTACTTGGATCTTCCAGAGATGTACCGCGAATGATTGGTCCTCGTCCCTTTGTACCGAGATACTTCCCCGGAACAGTATTACCACCATCTTATGACAACCAGAACGTACCCTATAACTATGCTGATCCAGAGGACATCGATGCAGTATCTACAACATCTGTGACTACTCGTGAAGGCAGTATAACTGCTACAAGTGTCTCGACTGCTCCTCTGATGACTCAGACAACCCTTCCTATCCTAACGATTCCTAATGCACCCCCACCGGTGTACAATCCGAGCCCCAATACCTCAAATACCCACTCTCATTCGGCACCTTCTGTTACTTCGCCTTCTGCTGTACCGACCTCTACCACATCTGGCAACACAGACGGATCTACAACTTATGCAGACGTTCCACCAAGCGTCCCGCCTCCTTCAGCAGATCAGCTGGAAGTTCCGTTAACAACGGATATGGTAGAAGTCCCGCCGTCCTTTGGAGAAGCAATGTCTTCGCCACCAGTATCGCCGGTAACTCTCCTCCATGAGAGTGCACTCGAAGGCATTGATAGTCTAAATTCTCCCTCCGGTGGTCCCGGTCTCCAAACTGCTGCGCAGAATGGTCCTGTTCTCGACGACCCTGAACATGAACTTCCCAACACCGCTTCTGATCCTCGACCTGCTTCTCCCTCACCGGAAATCGATACCCACCTTGGGCCCGAGTCTCAGTCCCAGGCTCAGACTCAAAACCAAATCGATTCCGACTCTCAGCAAACACGATGATGATCCGTGGTCCGAATTCTCAGGGATGCTAATTCTCCACAGGATGGCATCTCTGTCTCCAATCATGGTCCAGTTTACGGTTTCCCTCCCATGGTCAAGCCGCTTTAGATGGGAAACTGTTATTCTCATTTTAGACTAGAGGTTTCGGACGACGGAATGGGAAAAAGAGACGTCAACCGGATCACGAGTTGTCTTGGATGTTCTGAGGACGTTTAGTGTGTCATATAATGCATACATTATACCTGAAGCCAAGATGGACAACTGGTGTAGAAGTAAAGAAAAAAACTGACACGGCCAAGCGCATCAGTAGTATTTTACCACACATACATCCGTACTGTGCTTTGTAGCCTGTATTGAGTACTAATAGATGGGAATGTGGAAATGCAGAATCGGGTTAGCCGCCCCAGACAGACATATTGTTTCTCTCATGCTTTGACGTTCGAGTTGAGCTTAAATTGTCCGTGCGAGAATGCTCTACGAGTGGTCGTAGCCACTGAACTGCCTCGGGTGGAGTCAATTTCGAGCCCAATTTTGGCGGTGGAAATTCTCATGTCAGTGCTGAAATTAGTGCTGGACGGCGCAAAGAAAGAGTAAAGAAAGCGAGTCTAAAAGTTGTACCTATCGCTATCGCTGCAAGGGCCGACTTCCGACTATGCTCAGTTTCATGAATTGACGACTTCGATTCGTCGACGCTGCGGTTGCAACTTGAGTTTCAAGCTTCGAGTCTCATCATTTACTTCAAACAATTGATTTATATGTCAGTCTTAGGTACAAGGTACATTGTAGAAAAAAACTGGCAGATGTTGGTCCTATTCTGTCCAAAAATATGTATCCTTCCCTTCCCTGGAGTCCGGTACGAAACATAGTGAATACCCGATCCAATGAGAGCCGACGCTGATTTATACCCCGCATTGATAGCAGATTTGGATAAATATCAATACACTTCTCGTCGTCCAATAATAAAAACCCCACTCTTATTCTTGTACCTCTATCTCAAGACGGGGATCTACCACAGTATACATTTCCAGAACATTGGTACCGAGCTCCTCGAGGCGGACATCATACGTTGGATTCTGCATCAGCCAACATAAGCAACGAGCGATGGTCCCTGAGTGGAATGTCTACTGGAAGTCCAGCGTCTCGCCAAGCACTATACCCTCCAATAATATCCGTAGCATTCAACATTCCCAGTTCCTGTAATGAATACGCAGCAAGGCTCGAGGAAGATCCGTCCTGGCAAAACACAATAATTCGCAAGTCATATCGGTCAACGATACTCAACTTGCTCGAGGACCGCGGATCGAATCTCCATTCTAGCACGTTCCTGTCGATGACGAGAGAGCCTGTGATATTGCCTTCCTCTTCCCTCTGTGTTGGAGGTCGGATATCAACGAGAAAGGTAGGCGCACCTACTTCCGGTTCCTGGAGCTCCTTGTAAGCTTGTTCGGGAGTGATCCGCTGTAATTTCGCTCGTTTGTCAGAGAGAAGCTGTTCAATACTTCTAGACCCTGGTGGTGGGTCAAGGGGATGTATAGGCATTCTCGCAGATTTGCGTACAACATCCCACAGAGCTTGTTCGTCGTATGACGTGAAACCGACATCTTTAATGGCAGTGATGCAGAACCTGTGGTTATTTATTGCCGAGTCCACTCGGCTCATAAACTTGGCCGTTGTAAGGAGTTTGGCCCGTTGGACCATATCTTCAGACGAACTGCAGAGGATAGCATAGTTTGTCTCCGAGTCGATGGGTTTACCGGTGGTAGCGATAACGAAAAGGTAATCTCGAAAGAAAGATTTCTCAATGCTTTCGGCCACCTGCTGAAGAAAACCAATGTCGTTTCGTTTGCAGAAAGTCATGATCACGTTGATTTTGACATCTTCACATCTCGTAAGATTTCAGTGATACCAGAGAGAGATATCATGAGAAGAATTCAAAGGCAATATTCACCATCTATAACATCAGCTGTGTTCATTGTCTTGTAGGCAATTTCCTGTGCAACCTGTTCGCTGATAGCATCCAAAGACCGTGGAGGAAGGGGTTGGAGGTCAGCCCGAACTGGAGGTGCAAGCGGGTTGCTACCGCGCGAAGTGCGAGAAGAACTGCTGGAAGAAGATGTAGTCCTGCTTTTCTTTGATCTGCTACTTGCGCTACCGCTGGCAATCCAATCAGCGACCAACATTGGTTCGACTTAAGGATGTTCGGCATGTGCCGGAACAATACGCGTTGGACAACCGACGCGTGACGTCAGGTGTTAGACACTACCCATTCCTTGACTCAACTACCATGTTCTCAGCATTTACAAAGACAGTTGTGTGTATGGCCCACTGCTTCTCTGTATATTTTTGCTAATTTGTGCTTAGCCAGAAATATCTATCTTGTGAGCAAAGCGAGTTGTTGATACAAGTGCAATACGACTCATCCGGTGTCAAGTCACCATCCTTCCTCTCCTCCATCCAACAAGGCCCTGGCACTTCTAAGATCGGCTATATCTGGTCCATATCCTCCAGGAAAGTCCTCTGCCCCGCCTTTGGACTACAAGTTGGAAGTTGTAGAGGCACCACCTACCGCTGATCAATTACGGACCATTTTGTCTTATGTCGCACCTTCAAAGGGATCTAGTTTTCCATCAGCTTCGTCCGTCTTCCTTTCTGCACATCCTTCGGCTCCAACAGGCCCTGATCAACCTCACGACGTGTCGGCCATTCGTGAACTCGGTATAAAGAATCCCAACGCGTTAAAATGGCCCATTGTCGTTGACTGGACGGGTGGTAAAGCGAGTATAGGTGACGTGGAAGGTGTCAAGAGCTTACTGGAGACTTTGAGAAAGAAGAGGGATGGGGAATTGCAAGATGACAGTGTTTACCAGCCAAAAGGTTGGTTCTCTTAGGGATCTGGTACTTATAGTGTCGTGCAATGAACTATGTATGTAAATTTCTTGCATTATTGCAGTGTAATATCTGTGTCTCTGTATATCCAGTCCAGTCTTGAGACAGTTTTCAGGTGACGGTGAGTGCACCGTACTAAGTATTACTTATTATTTTGGTCGCAGGAAACGCGTTTGAGTTGTGTACATAATCATCATCTCTTCTGCCCAATCTATTTATTGTGTTACACCTTTGCCAAAATACACTTTCTTGAGCTTCCGCAGGCCTTCCCAAGTCTTTGTTTTTTCCGTATCCAACGAGAAACATAAAGACAACAATGGTTGATATCCGGTTTACTTTTGTCTCCACATGTTCCTAGGATTCCCATGTGCTTATGTGCTTAGTACTCCGTCACTGGGTACATGCACAAAAACGTTTTTGTCCTCTTTGAAGACAAAGGATACCGTCACATGATAATTCGGAGCCCTATATGACACGGATCGAAGCAAGAAGTAACCTTTCATTCTACTATGGGCTCGATGTAGGTGTCCACCTCCTGCCTTGTATCTGCCATCTGATCCGTTTATACTAGCTTTAGCCTTCTACGTCCCGATGATAACAGCCAAAGTGATATGCCAGGTTCTTTCGTGCCTCCTAGACGCGTTCCAACTGAGGCTACCGAAGGCAACAGCTTGGAACCCCGTTCACGTATATATCCTTCACTGGTTGGTCTGACAGACATGAGGACGTTGGAGAACGATTTTAGAACGCTCGAGGTGGGTAAAACGACCGGTCTACCCTATGCAAATGTCTGATGAAAGTCCAGCCATCTTCTCGGCGGCATTCGACTTCACATAGAGAAGGCGGCTACGATGACGACTCAATGATGCTCATAGAAAGCACGACCGCTCTCCGTCCCAGCTCCTCTTCTGAGCGAAATCGGATCTCACGCGAGGAACACGACTATGAGATGGCTGATGATGAAACAATGATGCTCACAGAAAGGATGAGAAATCTCCAAACCAGCTCCTCCCCAGCCTCTACAAGCTCAACTCCTGAGAGTCTCAAAAGGAAATCGCCTCCTAGTCATCTTGTGACGCCTACCAAACGACAGAAACAACCTAACGCTCCACGCGTCGGACGAAGTCATTCAGTCTCACCACCAAAGGCTCGCAAGGCAAAGGCTCGCGTTTCGCTTCCTGTAAATTCTGGTAAGTTTGTTACTTTTTCGCAAAATATACCGACTGACTGTTTTCCATAGGGTCTCGATATTCTCCCATTGAAGTAGACGAGGATGAAGGGACTGAAGAACATAGGGAGTCGTCAGATGTGGATATGGACCAAAATCCAGACGAATCTGTGAATCCCCAAAACGACATACAGCTAGAAGATATCCTTGAATCATGCTTACGCGAACCAGCAGTGACAATACCATCCTCTTCCGAGTATACAGTCCCCGGCTTGAGCTCCAGCATCACCCTGCGAGACCATCAAATTAGTGGTATTATGTGGATGAGGGATAGAGAAGAGAGTCGCGCTAAGGGTGGGATTCTAGCTGATGAAATGGGGTGTGTATTTCGCTCCTCCCTTTGTGTTCACTTTCTAAAATTTACATTATAGACTCGGGAAAACATTGCAAACTTTTTGTATAATAGCGGAGGATGTGAAGAAGCCGTCTAGTACCAGGCATATGCCAACTTTGTGAGTAAATTTTGGCTTGTCACTCAGTGTATGCTAATACACCCTTACAAAGGATTACATCTCCTATCGCCATTCTTCCACAGTGGAAGTCAGAGCTGAGGCGTTATGAAAGCACTGACCTGAAGTTGGGCATCGTCGTGTATCATGGTAAAGAACGGAAAGATATTAGTGAGTGATAGTACTTGATAACTCCCGACTTGTGCTAAAACTTGCAACAGCAATGCACAGGCTTCTGAATGCCGATGTTATCTTGACTACGTACGGAACATTGACCTCGGAGTGGAAAATTTTCAATTCGCTCAGCTCTAAGCCCAAGTTATCCGACTACTGGGTAGGCGATATACCTACAAGACTCAGTACAACGGAGAAGCCGCTGGGGGCGTTGTTTACTATCGATCTGAAATTTAGACGTGTGATATTTGGTATGAGGCTTCGTACGTTCTGGATCAGCAAGGTTGACAAGGATGGTAGATGAAGCTGATCAATTCCGGAATCCCGATACGCAATTAGCAGAGGCAATTTTTGCGTTGAAAGCAGAAAAATTCTGGATGTTGACTGGAACGCCGATGTGAGTTTTTCCAAAATATGGAGTGCTTCCTGAGGAAACTGTTTTTAGACACAACAGTTTGCGCGACCTCCATCCGTTCCTTCGCATCCTCAAGATTAAACCGATGCTGGACTACCAATGGTATACGGAAAAGGTCATCAATCCGATCGCGGGAGGATCAGCGTCAAGTCGTGGACGAGCATACCAAAGATTACATGTATGTGGCAGTTGAGTAACGTTTTCAGGCTTACTAGAAGCGCCTTTGACAGATTGTTTTATCTCGCGTCATGTTACGACGAAGGAAGGACGATATGTTGAATGGAAAGAAGCTGCTAGACCTCCAGGAAATGGACACCAACCTAGTTTATTGTGAACTAGATCCGTTTGAACGCGAAATTTACGAAGCACTGCAGAGTCGTTTTGACAGCATTCTTGGCCGGCTTTTAAGTCAGGCAGCTGAAAAGAGGAATAAACGTTTATATACGTGTTTTTGGGTCCTTCTCCTTAGATTACGACAAGGTGGGAACCATCAATTCTCTGAAAATCGTATTGACTTGCTTTCTATAGCTTGCCTCCATCCAAGTCTCATCATCAAAGATTATACACCCGAAGAACATGAGATGCACGAGGTCGCCGAGCAAGAAGGAGTCCGTGAGGAAAGGAGCGAGACGGAGGGGGGAAATGACCGTTGCATTCTTTGCGGTCTATTGTTCGTGAACTGTGTGTTCTAGTCATATTTTTTTACTCAAACGTTTACATAGGCTCACGGGAAGTAACGTCGATGCCAACCAACACAAAATTCTCTGCGGCGAGGTCATGGAACTAACGCGACAGAAGCTTTCTCAACACACCAGCGGCTCTATGGTTGAATCGTCCAAAATCAGAATGATCCTGCATATCCTGGAAGACATACACCAGCGAAGCCCAAAAGAGAAGACTATAATATACTCTCAATTTACGAACATGCTTGATGTTATTGCAAAATTCTTGGAGGGGAGATACAACTTTGTTTTCTGTAAAAGTGCTGGTTTGTGATTGGGACCTTTTACTGATGATTTTTATCAGACCACGGAAAACTGAATGCGTCGCAACGAGAGACTGTATTGCGTGAAATCAAAACTAAAAGCAAAGTGACTGTCATGCTTGTCTCGCTGAAGGCCGGTGGATCAGGTAGTGTATTGTATCTTGGAGATTCTCTGGGTTCTGAAGTTCGTCCTCGCCAGGTCTAAATCTCACAGAGTGTAATAATGTCATTCTGGCAGACCTGTGGTGGAATCCTGCTGTCGAAGTTGACATCATCTATCTTTTTGTTTACAAGTCCACTAACTCATCATTACAGGAGCAAGCCTTTGGTAGGGTGCACCGTATTGGTCAGGAGAAGAAGGTCCATATCTATAAACTAGTTGCAGCAAACACAGTCGAGGGCCGGATACTTAATGTAAAGTTCTAAAATGTTTTTTTTTCTCGATGTACTGAAACATTCCACAGATGCAAGCTCGAAAGCAAGAGCTTGCGAACACCGCATTGGACAGCGACGAGATCAAGCAGGTCGCAAAGTTATCAAGAGAAGAGATTGTCGAGTTGTTATCGGATAAATCCGAGAACGAGTTGAAGACGTTGGCCTCGCATGCTTAAATGTATCATATGGAAGAAATGTATTTGCTACTCTTGTCATATTCCTTGAAAATGACTAACAGCTCAAGGAGCAAGCTGGATATCCCATTTGGCACTGGTGCTGAATCCGCACTTGGTCAAAGTGACAAGGTCGGTATTGGTCGGAGGATACGAAGGGCAAACGGCGCCAATGTAAGGCATCGTAAGTACACAACCATGACCACCTGCGGTATCCTCCAAGCAGGTATCACAGTCGATCGAGAACACGGCTTTATCGACAGCATACTCCGAATCAGCTGGATGGCAACGGTCGTTGGTCATCGGAGCCGGGAGTTGAGCGTTGGGTGCAACTACGCAAGTTGTGTATCGATCAAATTGGGCGGTGCTAAACAAGGAAGCTTAGTTGTAACAAAAGACCGGGCGCGACAAGGCTACGCACGAGACGGTCCAGTCTGGGCTAGTTCCATTGGGAGGCCATATGTACCAAGTGGTATTCGGAGCATTAAAGTCTTGAATTTGAACCTATTCCTTTTCAATGCATGTTCATTCATAGTGCGAATCGCCACTTGCTAGTTCTACAGCCGGCGAGACCTGCCCCGGCCCGGGCCATTTGTACCTCCAACCATAGCTGGCTAAAGGCCGAGTTTAAATCGCATTTGTTTGAGAATGGTAGATCCTACTTACGGTCATCAGAATAAAGAATGCTGTAAACGCCTTCAGGAAACTGAGGTTTGCACGCAGAGGCAAGGGCAGCCAGAGCAAGAGGAGCGGTGAGAACAAGAGAGGAGAACATGGCGCAGAACCGGGGCGAAAGGAGGACTATCGCCTCTGCTTTATACTGTGGATCCCATTGATTAAAATCGACGGAAAAACATGTCCGGTCTGAAGTGCAAGCGCATAGGCTATTTCCAGGTCTGGCTTGGTTCTAGTTTGCTAAACGCCCGAACTCTTGGAGGTATTTGCCCACCATTTTCTCTCGAGAAGCACCGATAGGTCGAAGCAATTTATTTGTACGAGAGTTAAAAGCTTCACTTCGCCAAATCGTTTCAAATTCGCTTAAAAGACAAGCAAAGTAGATTTTTTATAAGGCGTCCCCAGGACAATAGGCCAAACATACACTACGTATAAAACACAACGCAGAACATTCATTATTTAATAGATATCGCAGTAAATAGTTGGTATGTGTATGTATAAGTTTTCAACCCCAGCATAATTAAGACGAACATTTGGGATCATGAGTAACTAGTCGTTAATAAGTATGTGATGAAACAGTATGTAACAGACAGACAGAGATCATTGTAGTAAATGGTAACGTTGGTTGGGGTCGTGACGAAAATGAAAATGGAACAAAAGCAACGCAAAGGGGAATACAACGCACACTAACACACAAAGAGTCCAAAAGCAACGGCGTCGACAAAGGGATAGGGTAAAGTAATGTATGTCAGTTTTCCTTTTTACATGGATGTGGAAACAAGGGTAGGGGGGAATATTAAGAATCGACCACGAAAGACAGTTGCCAAGGAGAACTGTGAAAAAGGATACATTATAGGTATTAATCCCCGTTGAGGGTATTAGGATTGTAAAAGCATTAGTATCATAAATTAATTGGAATATAAATGGGGAAAAAGAAAAGGATCCGCAAACAGACCAGATGAAAACGAAACCGAACCATTAGAATAGGTGTTGGTATGATAAGCATTAGAGACTCGAGACATGTAAGAAGCAGGCACTAGGCCATAATTTCTTCGGGGGAACCCGGACTTGAGTGTGTGTCAGGTTTATGTGCGTCAGAGTGACAATAGCCGCGTCTACGCCCCTGTCACGCGTCGCGGCTCGCGGACAATACAAGAAAGTAAAAAGGGCGGCAAGGTCACCTATGAAACGAAACACGAAACCCGAGACATACATCAGTATCAGCTTGTCAGGTTAAACGAAAGGGATATAAAGAAAGCCAAGGACAATGGGAACTCACCATGCTTCCTTTCCTTCCCCACTGCTCACATTGTACTGACATGGTGAGGGTAAGCGTATGCCATCCCAGCATCATTCTGCATCGCATGCCCATGATTCATACCATACTGAACGGGAACAGGCATCGTCGCTGCATGAGGTGCATCTCCCGTTGTCGGATAACCACCAACAGTAATATTAGGCAAGTCCATCGCAGCAAACGGTGCTGGACTATCCGTTACTTGGCTTTGCGCATTACCGTTTCCGTTGTGCTCTGCGTTTCCAGAATGGAACGAAGCCGGACTATCGGAACGATAAATGTCTCCACCGTATACACTGCCAGCCGAAGATCCAGGACGCATATTCAAACCCAAGGCATTGCTTGGTGAAGTACCCGACAAATTTGAGGCTCGACTGTCACTTCGGGGTATGCTCATGCCCATAGGTAAGCCAAGAGATAACGATCCCGTAGCAGGACTCGAATGGACGCTGGCACTACCGCCTGGACCACGAGTTCGGCTGCTTGCACGAGAAGAGGTGGCGTAGGGATGATACACGCCATCTGAGGTATGGCTATGGTGTGGCAAGTGGTGTCCCGAGAATGAGTGGGGATGAGGCTGCGTATGCGCATGTGACGATCCAGGTCTTCTAACAACACCGCCGTTATCGCCTCCACGATACAGTGAAGGCGTCATGCTTCGATGTCTCCTCACTGGACCTCCACCTGTTGATTCAAAGCCGACACCGAGTGTGGCTGCAGAAGCTGAGGAGACTGATGTTCCAGTGGAAGCGGCAGATGAAGGCTCCAACAACATTCCTTGTGGATACATCGTGTTGTGATCAAATGCAACCTTGTGTGAAGGTGCACTGGCACTTTGATGATGGATCGACAAGCCGCCCATAGAAGAAGAGTATTCTTCTCCGTACACGCTGTTGCCAGAATGTTGTCGTGGATAGAGTGGAGGTCGCTGGGATTGTGATGAAAAGACACGTCCTTGAGGGCTCGTACTCGGCAATGAAGGAACAGAGATGGTACTAAACGCAGGTGAAGGCGTGCCTCGGAGTTGCCATTGATTACCATTCGAGGGATCGAGGTGAGCTTGCTGTTGATGTTGTTCCATAGCAGCTTGTTGTGTTTCGAGCAGGTTCTGCTGTGCTTGTTGAGCCTGGGCTTGTTGTTGACGGACTTGTTCGAGAGGGGTCATGTATCCTCCATTCGAGTTGTACGAGTAGTGAGAGTCGTAAGAGGAAGAGACTGAAGAGCCGTCGTCATAAGATTGGGTTCTAGAGGAGTATGACTGTTGCTGATAAACATATAGGTCAGTATTCATTATCAATGGGACGTAAAGTAGAAAAGGGAAGATGACAGATAGCCTTCCATGCCTCCTGCCCAGGGTGAAGAGAAGAGTGTATCCAGGGCCACCCCGCTCCCAGAAAATACTAAAACGCGTAAGGCGTTTCAGGCACACAATTCTCTTAGAGTTTAGGCATCTCCCAAATTAGGGCAATTTTCAGCCTTTTTTAGGTTATATCCGCGTTCTGTAGAATATTTCTGATGCCAATTGGAAGCGAGACCATGCATATAAAGCAAACCAGATTTCCCCCCAAACACAAAACGAACAGAGATACTCACCTCTCCATACGGGTCATATGGATCACCACCTCCCTGCACTTGTTGCCCTTGGGCAGCAGCAGCCGCTGCTGCAGTCGGTCCATGATACAACAGGCCCTCCTCATCACCTTGTACCTCTCTTACATCGCCCTCTAGCGTGACTTCACACATCTCCGCTGACACGTCCAGTCCACCAAAGTAGCCATTTGAAATAGGAGAAGCGGCGGCACGCTGTGCAACACCCAAGCTCATACTGCCCATGCCCATACCCATGCCCACACCTTCTTCGCCTCCAAACATACCCAGAGGATTGGAAATTTTGGTCCCACCAGGTACCGGAAGGGAGGAAGTATCGATCGTCATGTTCATGTCTTCTCCGGGTGCTTCAGGTGAGCCAGTGTTTATCCACTCGTCGATATCAGGTTCACCTTCGCCCTCTTCAGCAGGGGCTGCACCTGGTGCCTTTCGACAGACACGCATATGTTGACCGAGGTTGTCGCTTCGACTGAACCGTTTACCACATCCCGAGTTTTGACAAACAAACGGTCTCTCTAGCGTGTGAGTACGCAAATGACGTTTCAAATGTTCCATGCGCTTAAAGAGACGACCACAGGATAAAAGGGGGCAAGCATAAGCTTTTATTTGCGCTGGAGACTCAGAAGGGTCAGATGAAGGAATGGGCGCAGAACCAGGTCTAGAGAGAGGCGGGGGAACGGAAACGGGTCTCGAGCCAGACGGACTGTTACTCGATACGCTTCCTGGGGGACTGGACCCCAGGGACGCCGACATGGGAGGATAGGCTTCATGCGTATCATCCATGGACCTTCCCCGAATGGTCCCGTTTGGACCAAGCGTGGCAGCCATACCGACACCAGCATATTTCCCCTCTAGCCAAACGGGTACGTTTCCGGGGTTGGCTGCTTCCATATTGCTGTAACCGTTGTAAGAATGACGTTTGTATTTGTTGTCGGGAGGACCGAGATTGGAGCCGTTGTGCATGGGAACGCTACCACCGACAGCTTGACCTCTGGCTTGGCGTATAAACATTTCGGCAGCCGAGATGGGTTCTTGTTTGATCTGGGGACCAGATATGCCGGACATGGGATAGGAAGAGTAGGGATCGGCATTGAACGAGAATTGGGATTGGGTGGGTGGTGAAGATGAAGGGTACTGTTGCATGTCCATATAGTTGGGATGGGGATATGGGTATCGATCGACAGAAGCGACAGACAGATCTTCTCTGGGGCCCATGCCGCGAGCCATGAAGCGACCGCGTTCGTCCATGACGTTTTCGGGAAAAGCAGCAGAATCTGGGGCAGAAGAGATGTTGGAAAGGACAGAGGGACGGTTGGTCTTTTTGCGGCGCTGCTTGTAGGTCGGGGAGCCTTCAAAGAGGGAAAACATGTTGAAAAAGGGCGAGTTTGTGTTTGGTTTGTGTTTTGGAGCCTCTGCATCAGAGAGATCGCTTTCTGCAGGGTCACTGGAATCGTGATCAGAGTCATCGAGTCCCCTGACAACGCGTTCCAAGTCACCCTCGCCCTCCTTTCCGCCAGCAGCGCGGACAAACTGTTCATAGAGGGAACGCTTGAAGGCGCCGTCATAGACAAAGGAGCGGGCAGGTTCGCCTACGAGGACTGTGGTTGGCTCGAGGCCCATCCTGTGGACAGTGAGTCATGTGAGATGTGAAATATAAAAGGACACACTTTTCGCGTTTGAGATCACGCTCGAGGGCGTCGAGAAAGAGACGGTCGTGAGGGACAGAGAACCAGTAAAAGACCTTTTGCTTCTTTTGGGTGCGGATGCATTGGTACTTGAAGAGGAGGTCGAGGAACGGGGACTGTGGTGGAGAGTTAGGGACGAATTAGACTAGATAAGCGGATTTACCTTTGGTTCTTCGAGACAGGCGTCTTGGCCTGGCTTGAGATTGCGGAGGTCTGAGAACACACCCTCTTCAAACTTTTTCATGTTGCGCACTGGGCGACCAAATGCCTCGAAGCTGGTGATGGTTAGGGGAATCCGACGGAAATGAAGTGAAACCCACCGAAAGACGAGAGCTCTGACGATATCCGTGCCGGTAATGTGGTAGAGGCCGTTCCAGAGAACACATGTGACGAATTCCTGGGAGGGAAGGAGGAAACGATTGAGAGCGGGATGGGAAGGAATGTGGGGTGGATATGGATCAGACGAGGATGAAGCACCCGAGCTGTCCCAGCGAGAAGGGGCAGTAGCAAGAAAGAACTTGAGACGGTCGAGATGGGCGAGCTTGTCCTGTTCATGGGGCTTGAGGGGACGGGAGAGACCGTGGGGAAGACCGGGGACCGAGTCGGTCTGCCATGAGTCGTGGTCGGTGGGGCGTGCGGTGTATTCGTTTGGGTCCTGCGTCGCGTGCGGCACCGCCGTATGCACCGTCAGCGAGTGGGTGTTCATTGTAGTCCCAGAACAAACCCTTGCTGATTTCTACACTTCATTATTTGCTCTTGTTGTGCACTGCTTTTTGATCTAGATCACTACCTTCTCCGGCTCGCATGGACCTTTTCCTCATCCCGCTCAAGACGCACCCAACCCACCACCGACGTCCTCCGATTCATCCCCATCTCATCCTCTTCACTCTTCTCTCCATGCAAGACACAAACTGCCAACCTCACCGGGCTCATGTCTCGGCCGTCTGTCCACCCAAAAGCTATGTCCAACTTGGGCCCTTGAATCAATGATCTATCCATCAACTCGTGGCTCATCACCATCATCATTTATTTCTGGATGATCCCCCGTTCTTGTCTCTTCTACGTCCCTAGCCTCACTCTCGCTTCAGCTAGTCTCTGGAGCAGATCATTACATCAACGGATCAACCCGAGGGACGCCCTTTTTCGCTCAGTTTCTGACGAAATACCCTGTGCTGAGATGGGAGAGGATCCAGAAAATCTTTCATCAATCAACGGAGCGGAGCGTTCTCGGGAATCAGCAAATCATTGCGATACTCTTTAGCTTCTTCGTCTTCTCCACGAGTCCGAACTTCATCGGACTATAATCGCCTTGTTTCTCTTTAGGAAACTGATATCATGCCACTAATACGGAGTTAGCAGGGTTTAACCGTACCCGTCCTCCAACTTTTATTGATGCATTGATTGACATGGGGCATGCATACATACGCAAGTGTTTCATCCCATCATCTCGTCTCTAGGGACTCGGGTGACTCACCTTTCAAAGTTAAATCGTTTATGTGATGTCATTCTCAATCAAAAGCTACATACTAGCGTGCACTAAGAATTATCGTGCGTCTATAATACTTTTATGCAGTGATTTGGTTTTTGGGCTAAAGCATCTGATTGCAAGGAAAAGTCACTTGATGCAAGGGCCTCAAATCATTACAAAGTCATGTTTTACACCCTCCAAATATATGTTCTGTTCAAATGAGTAGATGTGTGAGACTCATAGATGTGAGATACACCATAATTTTGAGTATGTGTCTTGGTGCATCCCATGTATATTTCATACATTTTGGAGCCCAGTATTTACAGCTACTCTTGGGAATTGCTGCATGCAACAGCATTTGTGTCAGCATAGATGTATAATTGCCATAAACCGGACTAAACCTGTCATGAAGAGGAGCTTGCAAGGCTTACTTATCCAACTCTATGCTAGACTTCTGTATGCATTGCCATGGGCTATTCATTTTCCCTTACTATTACCATTCATTGTTACTGTCACTGTTACTGTTGCCCATTATTGTTATACACACCTTATGTGTCATGCCAATTATTATCCTCTGCCCCACATGCTCTCTACACATGCTGATCACATACTATTACTGCATGTTTAACCTATACATTGTTTACACACAATTTCTATACTGTTTGCTTACTATTTTCATACTGCTTCCACATATATTCTATGCAGTGTCCTCACCATTACATCTGTAGTATTTAAACAGCATGCAGTAGTGGGCATCTCAGCCTCTTATATCACCTTTGTCTTTCATTAATAGGTTCATTCAAAATAGAAAATAACAAGTAGTTACTGTTGAATTGGCACTTCCATAAGATGCCATCGACGCATTGCCACATTTATGTGGCAACACATCTTCTATCAGATCATTCTGATGGAACTGTTGTAGTATGTAGAATAGCCACATATACTTATTGTAGTTACTTAGTATAAATACCCCAGTAGTTATCCTGAAACTTTAGCACTCTTAACAGAGAACTTCTATCGTCTTATTGCCTCAGCTCTTACTCTCAATCCCCAGGTAGGTTCAAGGAGGCCACTGCCTCGCTGCCTACACGGGCCTTATTCCATACCTGTAATTGCACAGGTTATGGGCCCTGGAGTCCGCTATCAGGAGTGCCTTAAAGGGCTGCCAACGACACACTCCACCCACCTGGTAGTCGCCTTAAAGGGCTTGACTTTATGCCAGACAATGATGAGCTATCTGCTGCTTTTAGAGCAGAGCTCTGAGCAATCTGCTGCTTATTAGCGCTGTGCTCATTACATTGTACACTGGCAAGGGGCTCTTGTCACCATCTTTCTGTGCATTTATTGTCGCATTTTTTACTCTTTATTTTATGCATTTTGGATGAATGCTGATGGATGACTTTCCCCAGATAAATTTTCACTATGTCTTCTAACAGTACGTTCAACACCCTTCCAACCCTCGATGCCATCAATTGGAAGCACTGGTCTACTCAAATGACTGCATACCTTATGCACTCTGGCATCTGGGACGCTGTTACTACTGCTGAACCATCCCCTGGTACTTATGCTGAAGCTGCCAGTGCAGCTGCTATTACCAACAGAGAGGAAATTCGTGAGTGGAAGAACAACAACATGAAGGCTCTAGGTTCCATTCGTCTTCATCTTTCTACTTTGGTCACATCCAAGGTCGAAGACAAGACAACTGCTAAAGAAACTTGGGACAAACTCAAGAACCTCTATGACAACCCCACTGTTGCCTCCATTCTCTATGACACTGGAAACATATCAAAATATATCACTGTGACATATTTAAAACTTATGGAAATAATATTCTGAAAGTTATTAAAATAAAACATGATGAAATATAAATTGTATATTTTGAACTGTGATCAAAATATGTCATTGTGGCATATTTTGAATATATATTATGTAATATTTTGATTCACTGTCTCAGAATGTTATTAAAATATGTTCAAAATATAATTTACTGAATCCAATGTGGAATATTTTGATCTATTCCAAGTCTATCAATATAAACACAATCAAAATAAATTCAAAATATGAGCTAATATAATATTGAAATAATAATTTAAAACTAAATACTTGTCATATCACTGAATATCATCTGTAATGACTTTAAATATTACTAAAATATTATCAACCAATTTTGTCGAGATATATTTTGAACAAAACAGTCTGAACAGATCAAAATAAGTTCAAAATATTATATTGATAAAACCTTATGAAATATATTAACCAACTCTCAATAAGCAGTCCAAAGGAATTAGAAAATAAACTCAATATATGAAATGAACATGTGCATGTGATATATTTTAATCAACTTTGAACAAACAATCCAAATGAATTATAAAATAAATTCAATATATGAATTAGATACTCCATTGTGATATATTTTAATATACCAGAGGTCACATTTCCAATTCACTATTTGTTGATGATAACAAAGGTTTATTATATTATTAAAATATGTTTTGTATATATCATCATAATATATTTGAACACAGATCAATATAAGTTGTGTGGGGTCCTTAGGAAAATAAATGTTATATATTTTGAGTGAATATTGTTACTTGTTGTCATCTTGTTTGTCACTTTTTGTCACTTTTCATCACTTTTCTCACTTTATTGTTATATCACTTTTTGTTACTTTTTGTTACTTTTTGTTACTTTTTGTCACTTTTCATCACTTTTTGTCACTTTTCATCACTTTTTGTCACTTTTCATCACTTTTGGTCATTTTTCATCACTCTTCTCACTTTATTGTTATATCACTTTTTGTCACTTTTCATCACTTTTGGTCATTTTTCATCACTCTTCTCACTTTATTGTTATATCCCTTTTTGTCACTTTTCTTCACTTTTCATCACTTTTGGTCATTTTTCAAGGAGTACTAGATCCCTGTATCTACCATTCAGCATATCTTACCATAGTAATCACTATCAGGGCTTAGACTCTCAGCCTCATGGTTTAACTGTCTACCTGAAAATATAACCATTGATCCATTGTGCCATTTTGTAATCCCGCATATATATGAAATGAGATTGTTTATATTTAAGCACCCCATAAACTATTTTTTATCTGCTTAGAGAAAAGTGTACAGATATGTCTAGATAGTGCATTCTGTACTAATGTGGTTTTATCAACCATTCTGATTAGCCTGTAAAGGCAGTTACAATCTGGGTTTTAACTATATCTTGTAGAAGATGTAAATGTTTCCAAAAATGCACTATTATTAGCAGTACTATACATTCTTGTTATTTTAATTTACATATTGTGTAAATTAATCCAAAATGCGTCAATCTGGAGCAGGCCAATACATTCTGGAAATAACCTGGACATGCCAATCCATTCTGTATTTGTGGGTAAAGGGTATACAGGAGTTTTGCCTTTTTCTGATGGCCATAAGCTCTATAATTTGTAGTATGTAGCTTAAGTCTAAAACTGAATTAGCTGGTCTCTTATCTATCTGTCTGACTTATCAACATTGGAGTCATCTGCCAGTTCTGCCCCAGTCTGACAAAGACTTATCCTCTACTCTACTCTTTTATTTGCTCAGATCCACTATTACTCCTGTTTTGACCTCCACTCAAGTCTCAGATTTGCATCAAATCCAGTATTTGCCTGAACAGGCAAATACTGGATCTGAATGTTAAATTCATGAACTTAACAGTGATATGAAATGAGATAAAACAAAGATATAATGAATATACATAACTGTGATTTAATTGTAATTGTAAATCATCCTGTGTAAAAACAGGCCTGTTTATGTTCAACTGTGTATCACTGACAAAAAGTGATAAAACAATAAAGTGAGAAAAGTGATGAAAAGTGATAAAAAGTGACCAAATTGTGATAAAAAGTGACAAAAAGTGATAAAAAATAAAGTGAGAAAAGTGATAAAAAGGAACCAAACATAATGAAAAGTGACCAAAAGTAATCAAAAGTGATAAAAAAAAGTGACCAAAAGTAATAAACACAATAAAGTGAGAAAAGTGACAAAAAGTGACCAAAAGTGATAAAACAATAAAGTGAGAAAAGTGATGAAAAAGTGACAAAAAGTGATGAAAAGTGACAAAAAGTGATATAACAATAAAGTGATGAAAAATGACCAAAAGTGAGGAAAAGTGAGGAAAAGTGATGAAAAATGACCAAAAGTGATAAAAAGTGCTGAAATAATCCAATCATGAAGCTTGTGAACAAGAGCATTCATGACCCCATAGAACATGTATCCTAGAATGCATAATTGCATGATATGTAAAAATAAGAGATAAATCTCTTGGTTCACATAATCATAGAACTGAGTATAATTGATATTGTATTTGCTTTGAGCTCACAGCAATTACATAGGTACTATATGATTTCTATCAAATATTTATACTAGTGTTACTAAATCAATGTGAACAAAGAACAATAAGGCTTGCAGTGCAGTACAGTAGTTGATAGCAAATGACAATGGGTGACTGCACTGATAATCACTGCGGACAAGAACAAGTATTCTGAGTCAGAATACTGTAAGGAATACTGTGAGAATACTGATCCTATTCAGTTACTGAATTGCCTCAGTATTCTTTACAGTATTCTTTACAGTATTCCGACTCAGAATACTTGTTCTTGCCCATAGTGAATCAAGAATTATGAAAACTGTGTAATCCTAGTTAGGTAGATGTAGATGAATATCATAAAAAAGCTTGAGAAACAACCCAGTTTAAACATGGTAGGCACACATAATGCTTATGTATAGTATTTAAACTTAATCTATATCTAAATTACAGTTAAGCATATTATTGACTGGCTGATTGAATACTCTAAATGATTAGGCAAGATGTTCCCCATTTCAAAGTCTCACAGAGCTGGAATGTGCAGAGCTTTGGACTAAATTATTGGTTGCAAATACCAGAAATCATTCACTAAAACTTACTGGCTAAATATATGCAAGCTATTTTTAAGTGTCAAAATTGTTAGTTGTACATGGTTATCAATGTGCTATACAAAAAAGTTTTATACATGCAAAAATGTCAAAAAAAAATACGAAATTGCCAATTTACAGTGTTTGAATCAAAAGTGCTAGATAATAATAAGTCAATCTAGGGTATGTCAGTGATGTCTGTAAATGAATAAGTAAATAGATTCTCAACTCAGTACACTCATATAAATAATAAGCATCTGAGGTGTAAGTATAACATATAGCTAATATATGTACTACTAAAATGAAGCTATGTCTGTTGAACAAAAGAAAAGTGAAGTTAACAAAAATATGTCTATATACAAATGAACTAGACAGAAGAAATATATACTAATATACCTGTTTATTTCAATAAAGTCTGCAATTAATAAATCCAGCATATAACACATATCAACTAGATAGAGACAAATAAGCACACAATCTGGTATGATTCATAGAGTTAACATACTACCAGTATAGTGTAGATTGTACAAAGCTGCATTTGATTATATCCACCCCACAGTTAATCAAGAGCTCCACAATGAAAATAGGAGACAGAGGTAAAAGACAAATTAGAAATGACAAACTAAAGTCAGTTGAATGAATGTTACCATAATATACATTTTCTTGTATAATGGTGCCATGTTCTGGGTGAATTTTTGGTGGGTGAGGGCTACTCAGGGGCTCAGCTTTTAACTCCTGACTGGGCATATTGCTCTCCTTGAAGACTTGTTATGTGGGGTCTAGATAGTTGTATCTAGAAAATGAATAGAAAATAAAGGCCAACAATTTGCATAGGATTATACAGTCTATTATAACTACATTGATACTATAAAGTGAGATCATTTACAGGCATTTTCATGCCTTCTGCTGTTCATTAAAGCTCTATTTGGTGTAATTTTGTATTTATAATTTATTAGAGTCAGCAATAAGCTGTGATAAAATTAACTATTCTCAAGAGTTTGTATAACAGGGCCCCATTTTTGAGGTCTTTGATTCACACATCTATCAGATTTCATTTATTCTCTGTTTGATGCAATTACATATCTTCCATTTAATACACAGATATATCTATTGATATCAGCTGCTAGAACTGTATCACAAGCTTTATTGTTTTTCATTCACACTGATTCAGTATAAATATCATGTGGGAATCATTTAATACCTCATCCAATTACTGCAAGCACAATAAAAAATTATCCTCAGCTAATGTCTATAGCAGGTCAGAATTTGAGCATGGCAGGTTGGCAGGTTGGCAGATGGCAGGTCCATGACAGATAAGGCAAAAATAAAAAGATGTAATTTCAAAGTACACTGGGTGCAAGAACCTGTAATTCTTTGGAAATACAGTGATATTATGGTAAAGATATGGATTGGAAAAATGTCTGTATTTCTAGTAGATATACAGAAAACATATGAGATAAGATACAGTGAAATTACAGTGTAAAGGAGATTTACAGGTTATATACAGTGAGTAAATGTTTCTGTAACTTTCTTGTAAAATAAATGGAAATACATACATGTTTCCCATTCATATTTCCTCTGTAATATCACTGTATTTCCAAAGAATTACAAGGTCTTGTTAGCTGAGCAGGTATTGGTAGCTACTGGCAGTAATGTCATCCTCAAGTCTGAGAAATGCAAGGCCTCTAAAGCTATGAAGCTTGCTGTTTAATTTGGTGGATCCAATGCTTTTGAAGCCTAGGTCCATTATTGTTAATTTGATTACATAAAAGTGTTGTGGCTCAAAATACCAACTTTGGTAATTATACCTGGCACAAGCCACTATTCTGATCCCTGAGGCAGATAAGCAGCAATTGTCTTGCAGCTATACCTGCCAATGCCAACTCCAGCTATGGTCTAAGACATGAATCTCTTATTCTTATACAATTGGATAGGCTGGAATGCCTGAATTTCTACACTCATAACTCAAAGTTCAATATTGAGGCAGTTGTTTTATTCTATGTGACAGAACACTGATAACTTTCCACTTGCTGTTACTTTATTTCCATTTCTCTATAGTCCTGCTTCATTTTTATGGGTGGGACTATCATTATTTCCCATTGCAGATGCACTCTATTTATTCATTCTCCATTTTTGACTGGTTTTAGCATTATTAAACCTTTTTAGAATTAATTCTTAGCCTAGTTCCTGACAAGTACTAAACTAGTTTTGATTGATAGATGCATTTTTTTGCTTATATAGCTTTCTAGTGATTCATGGGCATAGGAAAGTTGTGTTTATCATAATCCCAAGAGGTCTACTGAGCTTCATACCTTTATTTAATAACACGATACATTGTAAAAGTATTGTATCTATACTTGTATGCACTCAAAGCACTCAATTGGGCACTGAGAACATCATATTTCGCTGAAATCGGCGAGTTACACATCAAGTTTGGTTATTACAATTGGCTGGCCCAGAATGATAAGCAAGTTATAATTGGATTATAATGATGACCTCATTATAATTGTGAAATCATTTTTCCGACATAGAATTCTGCCACTGTGTTTGGGGCATTAACCAAGTCTTCAGCCCTCTCCCAAGAGTCATCCTGAGGTCCATAGCCTTTCCAGCAAACAAAATATTGAAGTTTCTTCCAACAGCCAAACCTACGACTGTCCAGAATTTCTTCTACTTCCCATTCTGGTTTGTCATCTATGATTTCTGGTTCTGGTGGGGGGTCTAGTCATCAGTCTGGAATGGGATCTTCTTCATAACAGTCTAGCTTGATGACTGGGAAGACTGGGTGGATGAGTTTCATGGATGGTGGTAGCTTCAACTTGTATGCTCCTTTTACGACCTCCTGAAGAACAGTATAGGGTCCTAACCAACAATGACTTAACTTTTTGGAAGGTCTAGTGGTTCTGATGTCTGAACCATCTAACCAAACTTTGTCACCAGGCTGAAAGACTGGGGCTGGGTCCCTATGGTGGTTGTAGTAGCGAGTGTATTCTTCTTTGGCTTTGGTAAGTGCAACTTGAGCTTCTGTCCATCCAGACTTCAGGTGATCTACAAACTCATTGACCTCTTCCATTTTGGAATGTTGGACAGGGGGTTCAAAGCCCATTCTTGGGTTGCGGCCTGTATCGACCATGAAGGGGGTTTGCTGGATAGACAAGTGGACTTTGTTGTTGTAGGAAAATTCTGCTACTGGTAAGAGTTCGTCCCAGTCATCTTGTAGGTGATTGACCCATTGGCGTAAGTATCCTTCTAGTCCTTGGTTGACATGCTCTGTCTGGCCATCTGTCTGGGGATGATATGCCGTTGAGAGCTCTTGTTTGACACCTGCTAGCCTACAAAGTTCATGCATGAAGTCGGCTATGAATTGTGGACCTCAGTCTGACTGTGCAGTCCTGGGCATTCCATGGTGTTTCCAGACCTTGCAGAAGTAAATCCAGGCTGTTCCTTCAGCTGTCACTGTTGTATGAGTTGGAAGAAAATGAACATGTTTCCCTAGCATGTCAACAACCACCATGATAGCATTGTATCCATGTGCTTCTGATAGCTCAACAATGAAGTCTAGAGAGATTGACTGCCAGGGTTTGGTTGGTGTATCTGAAGGTACCAGTTGTCCAATTGGAAGGCGGTGTCGTGTCTTCATATGCATACAAACGTCACAGGTCTTAGTGTACTGACCAATGTAGCGAGACATCTGGGGCCACCAGTAGTTGCATGTAACAAGTTCCAGAGTCTTGAAATGACCTGGGTAGCCTGCAACTCTGGTGTCATGATGTTGCGACATGATACAATGACGAAGGTCATGAGAAGGGGGAACATAGATCTTGCCTCGGAAGTACAGCAGGCCTTCATGTTCATCCCATTCTGCACTTCAGATCGAGCGAGTATGGGACTTCCATAGTTCCTGGACTGCACACATGACAGGTTCCTTGAGCTCCTGCTGATGAACAGCAAAACAGACATCTTTCAAGATCTCCACTTCTTCACCAACTAGATCTAGGGCAGAGGTGATAGCTGCAATTGAGAAGACTTCAGGTTTGAGGAGGACAATGTCTAGGTTGTTGTCTGCACCAGTGCCATGGTCTGCCCTATGGGATAGGGTGTCTGGTTTCCCCATCATGTGGCCTGGGCAGTGGTATAGAGTGAAATCAAACCTAGACAGGAATAGTGACCAACGTGCTTGCCTTCGGTTTAGTTTCTTGGCAGTCCTGAAGTACTCCAGATTCTTGTGGTCTGTCTAGATCTCAACTGGGAACTTCTCTCCTTCCAGGAAGTGTCTCCATTCCTCTAGTGCACAGATAATTGCTAGCATCTCCTTGTCATGAATCTCATAGTTCCATTCTACTGTGTTGAGGCTTTTAGAGTAGAATGCTACTGGGTGCCATTTGTCATCTTCTGGGGATTGTTGCAACAGGACGGCTCCTGTAGCATAGTTGGAACTATCTGATTCTAAACAGTAGGGGCGAGAGTCATCAGGCATGATGAGGACAGGGGAGGAGGTTATGAGAGACTTCATGGTGTCAAAGGCAGCTTGGGTGTCTTCTGACCAATTGAACTTTTCATCCTTTCGAGTGAGGCCAAATAGTGGTCTAGCATGGTGTGAGAAGCCTTGGATGAAGCGACAGTAGAAGTTGGTGAAACCCAGGAAGGAAGAGACATCCTTTTTGTTCTCTGGAATTGGCCACTCTGAAACACCAGACACCTTGACTGGGTCCATCTTGATGCGATTATGAGAGATGATCACACCAAGGTATTCAATCCTAGTCTTCTCAAATTGAGAATCTGATACGTCTGAGGATGAGACAGATTTAGGTCTTCAGATTCATGTGATGCAGTGTCTTCCTTTTTCATTGACATTGCCAGCACAAATCTGAAGACGCTCTGAGTTGACTGCCTCAGAGCCCTTGCTCCTCTCATCTCCCTCGTGCTTCTTTTTCTGCCCAAAGTTTAAATTCTTTGAGCATTTGGAGGGCTTAACTCTGCTTGGCCATTAAATAACCAAAAGGTTGTGAACTAAAAGTCATTGTTAAGTCTAGGCGATGCTGATCTGGAGCGGATCTACACTGGGTGGAAGTCTTGGAAAGGAGAGGAGTATTGAAGGAAGCCAAAAGAATTGAACTGATCAAGACGGATCCAGAAGGATCTGAGGTGAAGTCTAATTGTTTGTTGGATGGAACCAACTTACAACTTCAACAAGTGAGGAGTCAGACAAAGTCAGACAAGGAGAAGATAGAGACCAGCTAAGTTGATTTTAGACTTAAGCTACATACTACAAAGTATAGAGCTTATATATGAGGGTCCAAAAGCGGACCTGGATAAAACACGTTGTAAGTAAAAGATAATAAGAATGATATAAAGGGAAACACTCAGTACATCATCATCGCGTGAAAACCCTTTTACAATAGAGAGGATACATGAGGAGGGTCATAGGATCATACATGAGGAGAGAGGAGTAAACATGAGGATAGATAAAGATGATAATGGACCAAGAGTTTAAGTGAGAATGTAATAGAAAACGGATGCGGAGCGGATGCGATCGAAGTTGACGAAGTTAGAGTTGTTATAAGAAGGATAAAGGATCTGGTCGGATCTGGTGGATGCGCAGATGTAACAGTATCCCCCTCTTAGGCTCGAGCCCTCGAGAGCCTAGATCAAACCAAATTAAGTAATCCACCCCATGGACTGTCCAGAATCAAAAAACAAAGACAAATAGCTGTCATGGTCTGTACACCAAAAATAAGCCTATAAAAGTGGATGTGATTTTGCAAGTTGGACTTCAAAAATTCTTGCCTTCCAATGTCTTCCTCTGCTTCTTCTACTCCTGCCAACAACAAGGGCAAGCGTCCGGCTCCTTGTCGGCTGCGGACTCCTATGCCAGAACCACCAGTGTAGGAGCTCGCATTGAAGCGTGAGCGCCTGCTCCAACAAATCAAAAACCCCAGCACTGAACTGGACGAACCCATCGATGAAGCAGTGCCAAGAAATGCATCAACTCAGGAGCGGTGGAGGATCCTGAAGAAAAACCTCAACAGTAAGTATTTGTTTGCCTGCACCTCGGATCCGAGCTAATGATTTGTTTTTCGGCGATGGATCAATACGCCATCCTCAAGGATATGCAGGACACGGAGATGAAGGAGTACAACCAGTTGGTCGCGGAGATGGATGGGAGATTGGAGGAGTGGAAAGAGAAGTGGAAGAGTACTTGGAGACAGGATTGGGAAGAGAGGGAGAAAGCAAGGTGTCCGGAGGCGAGCAGATCCGGAGCGGGCGTGCCCAAGAACAGGGCCTACGTCGATTTGGCGGTGCTGAAAGGTCAAAAGAGAGTGAGAGAGCCCAGTCCACCAGTGTGTTCTTTATTTCTTAGTTTCATCTTCTTCTAATTTCTTCCTAGGCACGGTGCGATCGGTGCGAAGAGCGCGGGCTTGACTGCCGGGCGCAGACGCTTGCTGGGGCTGCTGCGTGTCAGCAGTGTCATGCTGCGAGGCAGCACTGCAGCTTTGCCAGTCCGGGTCGGAACAAGCAGATTCGATCGGAGGCATTCATTGAAGAGGCAGACAAGGCTTATGCCTGTAACCTCTTTTTTGGAAACATTGGCGCGTCGTTGGAGGAGTTGGGAGAGAAGATGAGGGTTTTGGAAGAGTTTGGGAAGGATCTGTGGGACGGAGAGGCTTGGTTGGGGGAGAAGTTGGATGAGGTGAGAAATGAGGTGGTGATGTTGGATGTGAAGGTAGAGAGGGTGGACAAGAAGTTGGGGAAGGTGTTGAGTGGGCAGAAGAAGATTCTGCAGGTGTTGGAGGCAATCTGAGTGGACGTGTCAGATTCGGCGAGTAGTGAGAGTGAGGAGAGTGAGGAGGAAGAGGATGACGGTCGGAAGGGTGGACCTGAGGGGTTCTTCGACCTGGAGGCAAAGGAGGTAGATGAGCAGGAAATGGAGGAGGAAGAGAAAAGGGCTGTGGATCTGGCAGAAGTGGAGGGTGGAGAGAATGAGGGTGAAAAGGAGGATTGAAGTTCTTTGTCCAGTCCCTCGTCCACTCCTCGGCTCTGCACCCAAAAAAATAATTTGTTTTGTATTTAGTTTTTTGTACAACCTTGCATGTCGCCCTGAATGGGTTTGAATTTGATTTTTTCTTGATGCTTTCTTTAAAGTGTGAAAAGTAAGAGTCAAAAAGGATCTGGAGCGGATCCAAATAAGGTGAATGAAAACTGAGTTGAATGAGCACAAGTTCTGCTGTCTGAGGCGGATCCGCTAAATGAGCTTTGAGAGCGGACCTGGCTTGTCAGGGTACTTTGCATGGAAGTTAGCAATGTAGTCGTCTGCAGTCAATTCGTCCGCCAAGACCCAACTAAATTCTTCATCGGTTCCTTCATATCCGAGCCATTGCACATAGTACAGCAATGGACACTTGCGCCTGCGTCTGTCAACTTTAGAATCCAAAATCTCTGCAATCTCATACCCAATTTCTCTGTTGACCTTGATCGGAGGTGGCAGATCCGATGTGCGATTCGGAATCGAGCTTGGATGGAATGGTTCAAGTTGTGAGATGTGGAAGACTGGATGAACAGTGCGAAGATAGTCTGGAAGTTGTAGGGTATATGAGAGCGAACTAGGGCGTGTGATGACCTTGAAGGGACCAAGATACTTTTCAGAGAACTTGGGAGTAGGTCTAGTGGAACGAATGTGTTTGGCTAGGAGGAAAACTTCAGATCCGATCGGAAATTCGGGTGCGTCCAAGCGACGTTTATCAGCTTGAAACTTGTAACGAGTCTGGGCGAGTGTGATTTCTTCATGCAGGAAAGTATGGAGTTCTTCAAGGTTGACCACAAAATGTCGTGCCCATTCGGATGCAAGATCGTAATCTGGATGGATGCTGAAGTTAGGGTGATAACCTTTGTTAGCAAAGAAGGGAGAGATTCCTGTGGAAGCGTTTGGAGCATTGTTGTATGTGAATTCAGCGATAGGAAGAAGCTTAGACCAATTGTCTTGTTGATAGGAGCAGTAAATGCGAATATACTGTTCCAAGGTCTGATTCGCTCGTTCAGTTTGTCTGTCCGCTTCCAGGTGATAGCTGGAGGTGAAGTGAAGTTCCATTTCCAACGCTTTGCCTAGAGCTCGGAAGAATTGAGAGACGAATTCAGATCCTTAGTCAGAAGTGACATGTGAAGGGATTCCATGCTTAGAGAAGACATGAAGAACAAAAAGATCTGCAAGTTGTTCGGAAGTAATGGTGTCATGGGTAGGGATGAAGATTGCTTGTTTCAAAGCGCGATCGATAACCACCAGAATAGAAGTGTAGCTGTTGGACATAGGAAGCTGTTCGATGAAATCCATGGAAATTGAATCCCACGGACGCGTCGGAACCAGTAGGGGCTTGAGTAAACCAAAGGGTCGGTGCTGACGAGGCTTGTTACAGCCACAAGAAGTGCAAGACTGAACATAATCTCGGACGAACTCTCGGATCTGAGGCCAAGTATAATGATGTCGGATGATTTTGAGTGTTCAGTTCTGTCCAAAATGTCCTGCAAGGGGGTGATCATGATGATAATGTAAGACCTGGAGCCGTAAGTCCGAAGCGTTAGGAACGTAAATGCGTCCGTCAAGACGAAGTAAACCAGATTCATCAATGGTCCATCGCAAATCTGAAGGTCCTTTGGCAAGTTCAATGCCAGCGGATGTGTCCGGATCGGAAGTGTAAGAGGTGTGAATGGATGCATGAAGGTTGTCAATGTTCATGATGATACTGGCATGTAGAGTCGGAGCTTCGAGAAATGTGGCTCTGAGGGAAGTGGAAAGTTGTTCTTGAGTGAAAACAGGTCTGTAGTTCTGAGGATTAGCCATGGCATAGCCACTATCCCCCTCTTTTGGATAGACGTCCCATTGTCTAGTAAGTGCATCCGGCTTGGCTCTGAGCTTTCCGGGTTGGAACCTAATGATGATGTTGAACGCGCAAAGATATTCGGACCATCGGACCTGTCAGCAAGTGAGTACTTTGGTCATAGAGAAATACTCCAGATTTTTGTGGTTGGTCACCACGTTGATTGGCTTGGGTGAACCTTCCAAGTAGTGTCGCCAGACAGTGAAGGATTTGAAGATGGCTAGAAGTTCTTTATTGTGGGTGTCATAGTTCAATTCGGCTCTGTGGAGCATCCGAGAGTGGAACGTGATCAGATGGATTTCACTGGAGTTGAACTGAAGGGAAAGGATAGCTGCAATAGCGTAATCGGATGCGTCGGTTTTGACAATAATCTGTTGTCCTGGCTCCCAATGAGCAAGAATAGGTGCTTTAGTGAAGCATTCGCGAAGATAATTAAAAGATTCATCACAGGCCTTAGTCCATTTCCACTCAATGTGCTTGTGAGTGAGGCACGTAAATGGAACAACAATATCAGAATAGTTGGTTGTAAATGAAGCGTCGGTAGAAATTACAGAAACCAAGGAAGGATTGGATGTCCTTCACCTTCCGAGGTACTGGCCATTCCAAAATCGTTTTGACCTTATCCATCGACATTTTGAGCCCTTCAGGGTGAGAGAATGTAGCCCAAGTACTCCACCGTATCTGTAGAGAATTTGCACTTGTCCAGATTGACAAATAAACCATGCACGTGGAGCCGTCGGAAGACTTCACAGACGTGCTCCTTGTGGTCATCAGGATTGTCTGAGAAGATTAGAACATCATCCAGGTAGACAATTACTGTAACGTCCAAGAGGTCTGAGAAGACGTCGTTGATGAAGTGCTGAAAAGCGGTGGGTGTGTTAGTCAATCTGAAAGGCATCACCTTCCATTTGAAGGATCCGTAGCGGGTCCGAAAGGCTGTTTTCCATTTGTCGCCTTCCACAATGCGGACTAGATGATAAGCGTGGCGAAGGTCAAGCTTGGTGTATACTTTGCATGGCAATGAGTGTCAAGGAGTTTGGAAATGAGTGGGAGAGGATAGCGATCCTTTTTGGTGATCTTGTTCAATCCGTGGAAGTTGACACATAGACGTAAATCTCCGTTCTTTTTGTGGACAAAAAGGACAGGGGCTGCATGAGGAGAAGAAGATGGTTGTATAAATCCAATGCATAAGTGTTCCTCTATGAACTTTCGGAGGGCGCCTAGTTCCGAATCGGATATGGGATAAATGCGTCTGATCGGAGGTGATTTGCCTTCTTCCAGTTCGATTTTGAGATCATACGGCCTATGGTGCGAGTTGGTCCAATAATCCTTCGTCAAAAACATCAGCAAAATCAGCTAGTTCTGGAGGAATGTTTGAAGACAATGATGAAGATTTTCCAGTGACCTCAGATGCTGACCGAGGCATGAGTACTAGAGGGTCTTGTCTAGCTTCTTTACAGCAGCGAATGAAAGCGGCTGCGCCAATGACCGCAATATGGCTGTTGTCGAGTTGAGCTGCCATTTGCATGACAGTAGGATAGGTGTAGATAGGTTCAGTAGGGAATTTATTGTGTCGGGTCCGAGAACGAGTATGAGGGTTGATAGAAGAGGATGCGACAGCGGTTGTGGGAGGGTCCGTTGTGGGATCCAAGTGGGAAGTACCTTGGACCATAAGTGCCAGATCTGAAGGTAAAGTCGACTGTGAAGAGACTACAAGGTTAGTGTCATGGAATGTAATATTTCCTTTGGTCCAGTCAACCAACGGGTTGTAGAGGGAAAGGAATGAGTATCTGAGAACGGCTTCGCAAGTAGAATCTAAAGAAGTGATGTAAAAGTCAAAAGTAAAGAGTTCTCCGGATGAAAAAGAGATAGGTATGGACACAATTTTTGCAATAATGGAAGAAACGGAACCGTCTAATAGGCGTAATTTTACAGGAGGAACTGCAATTGTAGGGATTTTATATTTTGTATAACAAAAGAAGAATCAATAAAACAATCAGAAGAACCAGAGTCCAATAAAGCAGAAAAAGATAAGGGTACATTGGATCTGTGTACATGTGTAGTAAGCGGTATAATAAGAGATCGTAAAGAAAGAGTGGCTGCATTGAGGGTAACCTCAGTAATGGCACGATACTGGTCAACGCAACTCCAATCTCATGCCGAGGAATCAGAGTTGCAGACTATTTTTCTGGCTCCTTAGCGGAACTGGAAGCATCGTCCTTCGAAGTGGATGCAGCGCGTCCACACACATCCTGAGCTTTCTTCCTCTTGTCACAATCCTCCAACTTGTGATTACCTCCACAGAATATGCAAAGGTTATTCTTCCTGCGACAATCACGTTCAGCCTGGTTAAGCTTCCTGTCTTTGCCTAGCTTGTCAGCATAGGGCTTCTTGTTGTTGGAAGAATTGTTGGAAGTACCAGAGTTGGAGTTGGGTTGCAGTTTTCTGGAACCAGATCTGCTGGAAGGATTCGAAGAATTGGATTTGGTATTGGAGGAAGAAGAAGTTGAAGAGGATTGGTTGGACTTCTTCAACTTAGAGTCAGAAGATGGGTGCAACTTTTGCTCCCTGGCGCATTCGAAATGATGCTGCCAGTAGCGATTGTCCAATTCAGATACTTGTTTTCGGAGCTCATGGAGGGTGCGTGCTTCCACAACATGTACCAATTCATCCTTGAGACGCAGAGCTAGACCTTTACGAAAGAAGTAGTGAAGTGCGGCATGGTCCCAATGAACCAAGGCAGCATACTGATTGAATTTGACAGTATACTTGTTGAGTTGATCACTGTCCTTCATGTAAAGGTTACTCAGCTTGGATTCTGCATCTCCAACTGCATCGTAGACCCCAAAGTTATCCTGAAGCTCCTTGATCAAATGTTGAAAGGATACGCTCCAGGCCGGCGGATTTGCCAGATCCGGATCAAGAATTTCTGGTTCGAACCAATCAAGTGCAGGACCAGTGAGATAGGAAAGAACGAACATGATTTTCTTCCCATCTGTGCGGAACATGTTGGGACAATCGTTGAGATTAAGGTGCACATTGATGAGAAAGGTTTGAAGTTTGTGTGGGTCGTTGCCATCGAAAGGTTTGGGTTCCTTGACTTTAGATTTACTGTCACCGGAACCAATTCTTTCGAGGACATTTGCGAAGCAGTTAAAGGTAGTCATGAATTTGCGGCTGTAGTCAGGAGGCTCTTCTCGCTGACCGCCGGCGGGTCCGCGCGGACTACCAGGAGGGCCAGGAGGAGGACCACCACAAGGAGAACCACCGCCAGGAGGACCAGATGGGTCGTCCTCAGGATCGGGGTCACCTCCTGAAGGTTCAGGATGTTCAGGAGAATTATCACGCGGATTTCCACCAGAACCTCTAGAGGGAGGTTGAGGCGGATTATCTTCTCGATCGTCTTCTTCTTCTTCTTCTTGGACCGGAAGAGTAGCCGGAGCCGTTGTATGACGGGTCTGAGACAGAGTTTCAGGAGGATTACCGTTATTGCAAAAGTCAATATTAAGGTCCGAAGCATGTAGAGAGAAGATACCAGAAGAGCAGCAAGAACCGTGGTGAGGATTGATGTTAGCGAAAGTATCACCGTAAATGTTCTGGAGAATGGGAGAAGGGGCAGCAGGTGGGACACGAGTGTGGGACTGCTGACCGTAGTAAGTTTGAGTCTGAGACATTGTCGACTATTCAACGTAGAAGTTGTTAAAGTCTAAAATACTGTTAAGTCCAGGTGACGTGGATCTGGAGCAGATTCACACCGGGTGGAAGTCTTGGAAAGGAGAGGAGTATTGAAGGAAGCCGAAAGAATCAAACTGATCAAGACGGATCCTTCCGGATCCGAGGTGAAGTCTAATTGTTCGTTGGATGGAACCAACTTACAACTTCGATGAGTGAGGAGTCGGACAAAGTCAGACAAGGAGAAGATAGAGACCAGCTAAGTTGATTTTAGACTTAAGCTACATACTACAAAGTATAGAGCTTATATACGAGGGTCCAAAAGCAGACCCAGATAAAACACGTTGTAAGTAAGATAATAAGAATGATATAAAGGGAAACGCTTAGTACATCATCATCGTGTAAAAACCCTTTTACAATAGAGAGGATACATGAGGAGGGTCCTAGGATCATACATGAGGAGAGAGGAGTAAACATGAGGATAAAGATGATAACGGACCAAGAGTTTAAGTGAGAATGTAATAGAAAACGGATGTGGAGCAGATCCGATTGAAGTTGACGAAGTTAGAGTCGTTATAAGAAGGATAAAGGATCCAGTCAGATCCAGCGGATGCGCGGATGTAACAGTCATCTAGTAAGACAAGAGCAAATTTATATTTGTGGTAAGATAGTACAGAGAATTCTTTTAAATCGCCATGTACTAATTCCAATGGTTTTGTTGCTCTTTTTAATGAGTCTTTGTGTGGTTTTTGTGACATTTTTCCAAATGCACAACCCCAACAAGGTTTTATAATCCTAGGAATAGTAAATTTCTTTATTCCTTTTAAGTTAGATATAACTTTAGGTGATGTATGTCCAAGCCATTCATAATCTTCTTTAAAAGTCAGACTTAAAGCATGGTTCTTTGGTATCACTGTTGCATGGCAGTAATACAAGGGATCAAGCCATTTATGACCAATCTCCATGGACAAAATCAGCTTGTTGTCTGACCTTTTGATTAGTTGAGCCTTTTCTGTCTTCATTGTGAAGTAATATCCTTGATTATCAAGGATTATGCAGGAAAGTAGATGGTGACTGCAATTTGGAGTATAAAAGACTGGATGCAGTCTTAAGGTATGTGTGACACCTTCGTTGGTATGTTGTATGAAGACAACTTCAACTCCTTTCATATAAGAAGGTGATTGATCGTTAGCTGTTGTTAATGAAACTGGGTTGTCAAACTTCATATAAGATGTGAAATCAGATAAGTCACTTGTAAAGTGTGATGTAGCACCAGTGTCAAATACCCATTTTACATATTTATTTCTTGTTATAAATAAAGCCTTAGGTTTCTCGCAGTGTTGGTGTTCAACCTTCAACAACATTCATATTCACGAAGGAGATGAATGGAAGGTAGCCTTCTGCACCAACCGAGGTCTCTTTGAACCCTTGGTCATGTTCTTTGGACTCACTAACAGCCCTGCAACCTTCCAAACAATGATGAATGACATCTTACATGACCTGATCATGGAAGGTGTTGTGTCAGTTTACCTCAATGATATCCTGATCTACACTAAGGATATCAAAGAGCATTGTCATGTCACCTGCCTAGTATTAGACTGATTGAGACAGCACAAGCTTTACCTTAGGGCTGATTAATGTGAGTCTTCAGAATCTATTATGATGCATCTGAATAGGAGAGGCAGAAAGAGAGATGTCTTGCGAGGATTCTGTTCAGAAAGTGAGTGTGTGGAGGTGTTTGGGGTATGGGCTAAGGTTGGGAGACCTTGGGCCCTGACAAGACTTTCTGGCCCATCCACAAGTGGCTGTGATAGGGTGGGATGGGCCATCACATGAAGGTGCTCATATTTGTCATCAGGGCTGTTGGTTGCTGTTGTATTGTGGAACTCGAGTGTAAATTGGGTGTGGAGGGAGGGTCAAAAAGAAGCATGAGGGAGATGAGAGGAGCGAGGGATTTGAGGCGGTTGACTCAGAGCATCTTTGGATTTGTGCTGGTGGTGTTGACAAAGAAGGAAGACACTCCATCATGTGAATCCAACCTAAATCTGTCTTATCCTCAGATGTGTATCTTCAGAATCTATTATGATGCGTCTGAATAGGAGAGGCGGAAAGAGAGATGTCTTGCAAGGATTCTGTTCAGAGAGTGAGTGTGCAGAGGTGTTTGGGGTATGGGCTAAGGTCAGGAGACCTTGGGCCCTGACGAGACTTTCTGGCCCATCTGTGAGTGGCTGCAATACCTGGGTGTAAGGAGTGAGCGATGCATCCAGCCATAGCAGATACCCATGATAAAAAGGAGCTCATCTGAAGGTGTCATGTTTGGTTTTGGGGAATTTTGTGGTTTCGAGTGTACGTGTGTATATTGCTATGATTGTATTAGCATACAGGTGGTAGTATGTATCTTACAAAGTCTTGGTGAAGTTCAGGTTGCATGTAAGGTGCCATAATTTCTGTGTGTTTACATAGATAGGTAAGAAAAGCGTCTGATTTCCATCTGAAAGTTGCCTTGACAGTGTCAAATGGCATTCCACAAAGGAGGTATTCCAGTGTGGAGCCAATTCTGATGCCGTGTCCTTGGAGTGGGCCTGTTCCTTTAGCTTTGGCAGTGGCAGCAAGTCAGTCAAGGAAGCATCGCTTGGTGAGTGGTTTGTGTGCTGTGGCTGCCTTCTTTTGTTTGATAGGCAAATAGGTGTTGGCTGGGTGTGAGGGTGTTGACTCAGAAATGGTTCTGTAGGTGTGTGTCAGGGTCAGATGTGCTGTCTTGTTTAGCCCAGAAAACATCCTCACTGTTGATGGGGGACGATTTGGTGCTGGGCAGGTGGAAGATTGTGACCTCAAAGTCATTACGGTCCTTCCCCAGCCTCATGTTTGCTCTGGCGACATACTTGTTTGGGTGGAAGTCTGTGAGCCTTGGGACTGTGAATTCTCCTAGTCAGGCTCTGCCATAGAAGGTTGTGGTCAAGCATGCTGCTATGGCTGCATCCAAGTGGACATCCAGGTTGAGTTCTTCGAGGAGCATGTCGATGAATAGAATGGTGTATGAGAGCCATTTCTTTCTCTTGGATGAGTCAGGTGCTAGGCATATGGCTGTTCAGAGTAGTGCTTCAACTTCCATCTCGTTTATCTGCCATCTGATACCATGGATGATGTGCCAGGCATGCAGGCCATACAGGTAGTTTTTGATGGCAGACCCTGAATAGGTGCCTGCAATAGTGGACAACCATAGGTTGGCTAGTGAAGGGCTTGTTGGTGCTTGTTGGATTTCTGGTATGCTTTTGTGATCACAGAAGACGTGAAATACCAAAAGTCTAACAGCGTATGCTTGGAGCATGCTGTCGGCATATGCCCTGGATGTTACTAGTTGGATTTGGGTTAGGTTGTCTTTAGATACCTCTATTGGTTGGCCCTGAAGATCTTGGAATGTTCTTCTTGCATTTGGTTTTCAAAGAATTAGACAATCTTTGGCAAGGCAGTGTGGTCGTAACATGGAAGGTTGTGGGGATAGGTGTGGTAGGTTGGGGTTTTGAAGTGGTGGACACAATGTTTGGGAGTGTGGAAGGCCATTTTGTCTTGGTTTGGATGCTGTCACTTTGACCAGTACTGGGTGAATGAGGTGAGTTGTTCTGCTTCTTGTTCAAGGTGTTCTTGGGGTGCAGAGTGTTTGGTTTGGTGTTCTTGTCAATGAGTATGAGGTGTGTGAGTAGGGCTTTGGACAGAATGTCTTGCACGCTGTTCTGCTGTGGTGAATGGGGCATCAAAATTGATGATGAAGGGTTTGAGCTTGATTGGGATGGGGATTGCAGGTAGGAGGAGGTTTGGAGGGCCATACTGGCCTCGAGATGGTCCATCAGCAGGGTTGTGGTCTGTGGGGATGTATCATGTGTGTATGAAGATTCTGCTTTCTTCAGCGAGCTCATGTATGCACTTGAAAATATTGTTTGTGGGTCTGTTTCGGCTGCATCTGTTCCACCATCCTTCGACAACGCCTTCGTTGTCTCCATAGACTTTGTAGTGGTTGCCTGGTGTACCATGTTGTGCGATGACATGTGAGAGGAGCCAGAAGCCAATGGCTTCAGCCCAACCAATGTCTCTCTTGTCTTTTCCTTTCCATCCCGGGAGAAGCCGGTATGCTCTCCAATGACCCTGGATGTGTAAGCCAATGCCAAAGCCTCTGCTGGTGTCAGAGTAGGCATGTAGGTCTTTGAGTTCTGCTGGGGCTGGTATGGGTCTTGATATGGGTAGTTGGAGTTTTGTTTTCCACCAAGAAAGGTTGCTGGGAAGATTCTTTGGTGATTGGTGACATGAGTGAGGTTTGGCAGTGTTGAGGTTACCCAATAGCTTTTCAAGCTCGATGAGGTATGCTCATCCCGATGGAAGGGCGTAACTTATGTGTAGGAGCTTTCTGTATAGACTCAAAGTTTCTTCATGGTCATGGGATGTGTTGTTTTCCCAGGTGGAGATTGCTGTTAGGTATTTGTTACATTTGTCCAACAGAACAGATACTAACATGTCCTTCATATTCCATTCAAAGCTGAAGAAAGTGGGGGTGTAGCAGAAAAGGATATCTTTCAGAATCTCCCATACATAGCCAAGATGTTGCGAAATTCTATTTATGTCATCAAAATGGTAAGTGTACATCATGTCCTCTTCTGAATGAGGGGAATCAGAGGAGTGGTCTGTGAGTAGGGATGTAAAGTTGTCATCAAATTCTTCTGCTCGTCCATCTGGGAGGGATTCTCCAGTGTAAAATAATCTTCCTTTTACATGCTGTATGCCTCCTGAGTATATCACCCTTTGGTGTAGTGTAGAACGCGTTGTGTTGGCTTCGTGGAGAAACTTGTGTTTGATGCGAATCCAAAAGTGGTCATCAACCCATCTTGAAACTGGTCCCAGTTCGTTCACTCGGAATATTTCCATGCTAGCGTCTGCGATTTTTCTGTAAATGCCTCCTGCTGATGTGAGTCCAAACATGTTGCATGTGTCAACAGCAAACTCATCATTGTCTGATAGACGTATGACTGCTCCTGCCCATTGGTCAGGGTGTAGGGGAATTGATTGGTAAGCTTCTGATATGTCTCGGACGATGGTAATGCTAGGAGTTTGTTGGATGAGTGGTTTTCAAGGGTATGAAAAATTTTGTACAGGTCAGAATTTCCCTGGTTTGCCTGTTTTGGGTACCATGGTGACTGGGGATGTTTGGAAAGGGCCTAGTACAGTTTCTATGACACGGCGTGGGTAAGGGCCTAGCCATCTGTCCATTCAAAATTCTTTTTCAGAGGTTGTTTTGAAAGCTGCAATGTGTTCATCTGTGAATATGTTGTTTGATGGGGAAAACATATGGTACAGAGTTGGTATTCCAACATTAAAGCCATGTAGTATGGACGGAGGTAGGTCATAGTATTTACGGAGGAGCCCTGTTTCTGTTAGGGTTTTCTGCCAAGATTCTGCAATTAGTGGTGTGCTAGTGCGCTCTCTACAGGCCTCGAGGGCATGTTTAAGCTCCATGATTAGGATCTCCACATTCTGAGCACTCGTGCATGTGGGGGTGAGTGTTGGTGCAACCATTTCTTGTTTGCCAGTTTGTGCAGATTTCAATGCCTTGGGGGTTCTCGAGGTGACCTCTGGCATTCTGCTTGCATCGCATTGGGATTTTCTCGTCCCACATAGTGTTGCACTGGCATTCTTGGATGTTGTGTTCTTGGTTGCTAAGACACAGGGGACATCTTGAGAGTTTGATGGCAAGGTTGACAGTTTGAAACAACTGTTTGAAGGATGCTGTGTGCAGTTTCTTGGGAGAGTAGGAGGGTGGAGGATCGGGAATGGCATTGGGAGGTGGACATTTGGAGGATGAGGCGGCTCTGTTGTATGTTTTCCTGTTTTTCAGGAGGTTGTTCCTCTGTAGCTCTAGGTTGGCTGTGGCTTGGTGCACCCTGATGTCCTGAGAGAGTAGTGTTTGTCATGAAGATTAAATACCAACATTTTATTCCGATTACTAATATTCATTTTTCCTTTATTTTCAGACATTTACATTTGTATGTTCCTGTTTACCATTACCTTTAAAACTTTAATTCCAAACCTTAAACCTTAACCATGCAGTGTGCGCAGCCTTATCGCTGCCTCGCACCTTTACACCTTGTATACACCTTTCTTTCATTTCCCTTTCGATCATACTTGCCACAACCTTTCCATAGCCTTACCACAATCTTTCCCGAACATGCGTTAGTAGTGCTGTAGGCCCTTAGCCCTAGTTTCACGTCTCTGATCTCTGTACAACTGTATTTAAACTCCGTAACCTGTAACCTAGTCCTCATCTTGACCTCTTGGTCTATTCGGACTAGGTATGCTTTGTATTCTTTTACTCTCCTAATCTAACTTGGTCTATTTGGACTAGTTTGTGTTAAGGTCTCTCGTTCCCATCTCGCTTTCGCTTGCCCTCTCGTTGTCGCCTCTTCGCGACATTAGGTCAAGATCCTTTACTGTGCCTGTCTATCAAGAGACCTGTACAGACACGCTGTGCTCGTTGGTATCCCGATCCCTTTCCTCCCAATCCCCCAAGGGCCCACAAGCCCGTCGACTCTAGCCTGTGTGAGGAGCCTCACAGGTGGGCAGGTACGAACGGTTCAAGGAACTGTTGTGTAAGGTCATCCCCTGTCCACACGAGCTTCGAAACGTAAATCCGGACTCCCTATAAAGGAGTAAGGTGGTTGCCCGACCTCGTAATTGAAATCAGCCTTCAACCCTACCAACACGAGAAACAGTCATGTCCGATCCCACTACCCTCGCATGCTATAAGCTCCCACATGGAGTAGACCTCACCGGAAAACGACACGTACACGTTAGAGCAGATGGAAAATTCTGGCCTTGTCAGGACCAAGTCTGTCCCAATGCCTTCTTCCAAACAATCAGCGAACCTACTACAGCCACATGGGACAATGTCGAACACAAAATCATCCCTGTTCCACCAAAAAAGCCCCCAACACCACCGAAAGACGAGAACATGGATGATATGTCCAAAGATGATCTCATCAAGTTCCTCATGAAACAACAGCTCATGCTCCAGAACGAAGTTACGCGCCTCGCTCACTCTATCAGCAAAGCCGATATTGCAGAAAAAAAGGACAAGAAAAACGCCAACGCTAAACCCGCCCCCTTCACAGGCAAAGGAACAGATGTACGCCGCTTTCTTGCCTTCTTTCAGAATTGGGCAGGGAAACAAGAAGGAATCCGAAACGCTCACGACTGGATTGCCTCTGCCTTGTCTTACATGACAGAAGACACTGCAGACTGGGTGGCCCGATATGCTGACCAAGTGTTCCAGCATTACGCTGACCCCACCAAGACCTCCTTCCCATTTAATGGAAAATGGGACGAGTTTGTCAAAGCATTCAAAACTAGGTTCGGATCGTTAGATGAAGAGTCAGAGGCTAGGAAGGAAATTCAAAGAAAGGACGGCAAGGGCATGAAACAGGGGAAACAGACAGTTGCACAGTTTGCGCAGAAGTTCCAGGACGTCGGATCCAGAACAGGGTTCTTGGACGCTGATCTCCTAGAATGGTTCTGTAATGGACTTAATCATGGTATTCGACTCCATATGGTGAGCATCAACATCGCGCAAGGGAAGCCCAAATCTCTGACCCAAGCCATCTCCCGAGCTATCGAAATCGAACTAGCTCTACACGACCCCACCTACAATGCAACCAGTAACCACCGATCCGATCCTAACACCATGGATGTTGATGTGACTCGAGTAGGAGGAGGAGGAGGAAGAGGAAATTGGAATGGAAAGACCAGAGATGACTTTATCAGAGAAATGAGAGGAAGGTGCTTTGGTTGTGGAAGTCCAAACCATATTCGAGGAAACTGTAGCATGAAGAACGAGAAGTGTCGTTACTGCGCCCGAACTGGGCATGTTGAAAGGGTTTGCCAGGACAAGTACATGGGCTTGGAGAAAAACCGAGGAGCAGGAAAAACAGGAGGAGGAGGAGCTCGCGTGTCTGCTAACACAGAAACCCCATTTTCCCTATTCGATAACACCTCCCCAACAGCAGGCCCTTCTCAACCTTTGACCCGCGTCAACGACTCCACCAATGAGATTAAAGCCCTGAAGGAAGCAATGGCTCAGCAAACAGCTATACTCGCTGCATTTATGAAGGAGCATAAGGATTTTTAAAGCCAGTACCGGACTCTGCTGCACCCCGAGTACCTCATACATTTCAGAACTTTCGCTTTTCCTCTAACTACGATTCGATACACGCATGTACTTTAAATATGACTTCGGAAATAAAGCCAGGAGCTTCGCATTATCGAGTCAATGTGTGTCTTCAAGAGAAAGGATTGCAACTGGATGTAGCAGCAATGGTGGATAGCGGAGCAACTGCGTTGTTCTTAGATGAAAGATTTGTTCAGAAACACAAGATCCCTACCTTCCTAATGAAAAAGGCCCTGCCGATTTACAACATAGATGGAACAGAAAACTGGGCTGGGAAAATAGAAAAATGTGCGAACCTAAGGTTAACAGTAGACCAGATGAGCGGATGGATGGACTTTTTAGTCACGGATCTAGGAGGAGAAGATGTGATCTTAGGATTACCGTGGCTAAGAGAGGCTAACCCGAGCATAGACTGGGAAAAAGGCCTACTACAAGTTCGAGGGAGGAGTGACCGCATCTATGACGATGACGACTTCTGGGCAACGGAAGAAGATGTGAAAGCCGGAGCAACGAAGGAAGAGGAAGAAGGACCTCTGCTAACCCCGGTGAAAATTAAAGCGAACCGAAAACAACGCAGAGAGTGGAGGAGAGAAGGAGTAATCGAGGAACTAGAAGACGAAGTATGGTGTGCAGCAGGAGTAACTTACTCCCAGCAAATCACAGAAGAAGCCACGAAAGGGAAGGAAAAGAAGACATTGGAAGAGATGATACTGGAAGCCTACCGAGAGTTCCACAAAGTTTTCTCCGAGGAAGAATCCAAAAGACTTCCAGCCCATCAGCCCTGGGATCATGCAATTGAGTTGACACCGGGAGCCCCCACCTCCATTCGAACCAAAGTGTACCCCATGTCGGTGAATGAACAGCAAGAGCTTGAAAGATTCTTAGAAGACAACCTGCAAAAGGGGTACATTCAGACCTCTAAATCCCCTGTCGCTTCCCCTGTATTCTTTATCAAAAAAAAGGACGGCAAGCTTAGATTCGTTCAGGACTATCGGAAACTCAATGAATTCACCATTCGAAACCGATACCCCCACCCCTAGTCCAAGACATCATTAATCGACTTCAAGAAGCCAAGTATTTCACCAAGTTCGACGTCCGATGGGGATACAACAACATACGAATCCGAGAAGGAGATGAATGGAAGGCAGCCTTTGCGACCAACCGAGGGCTGTTTGAGCCAAAAGTGATGTTCTTTGGACTGACCAACTCGCCCGCCACCTTTCAGACTCTTATGAATTCTATTTTCGGGGACCTAATCGCGGCAGGAAAAGTGGCTGTATACTTGGATGATATCCTCACCTTCATGAGTACCAGAGAGGAGCATAGAGAGATCACGAGGGAAGTCCTTAGAAGGCTAGAAGAGTATGATTTATACTTAAGGCCAGAAAAGTGCGAGTTTGAAAAAGAGGAGATCGAGTATCTAGGGCTCGTAATTAGATATGGAGAAGTGCGAATGGACCCAGCCAAAGTAGAAGCCGTTAGAAAATGGCCTGTACCCAAGAGTATCTGGGAAGTACGAGGCTTCATTGGATTTGCCAACTTCTACAGGAGATTCATACAAGGATTCTCGGACATGGCAAGGCCCCTACATGACCTCACAAAAAAGGGAGTTGTGTTCCAATGGGGACTTAAACAACAGCAAGCTTTCGAAGAACTTAGGGACCGATTCATTTCAGCCCCAATACTTACGCTGTGGAACCCAGACCGACCCACTCGTATCGATGTAGATGCCTCAGGTTTTGCCACGGGAGGAGTTATTATGCAGAAACTCGAAGATGGACTTTGGCACTTTATCGCGTTCCGATCTGCTTCCATGGATGTTCAGAACACCAGCGGAACTACGAGATTCACGATCGAGAAATGCTAGCAATTATCGAAGCTCTAAAAGAGTGGAGACACTACTTAGAAGGACTCCCGGAGCCGTTCGAAGTAATCACCGATCATGATAACCTATGCTATTGGAGAATGGCCCAGGACCTGAGTAGAAGACAGGCCTGATGGGCCTTGAAGCTAGCCAACTTCAACTTCACACTAATACACAAACCAGGCAAAACCAACGTCTTAGCAGACGCCCTGTCCCGCTCTCCGCTACACCAAGTTTCTGACGAGGAAGATAATATTAAGCGGATGGTACTATGACCGGAGCACTTCGTGAAACTAGCCGCATCCCATTTTAATAACCCATTGGAAGAGAAGATCCACCGAGCCGCTGCAAGAGAAGCCGAAGTAGTAGAAGGGCTGAAAGAATTAAAGAAGGGGGGGCTGAAGAGACTAGCGGATGGAATAGCAGAATGGGAAGAGGATGGAGGGTTAATTTACCATCGGGGGAGAGTATACGTCCCACCAGAAGGGGAATTAAGAAAGGAGGTAGTAAGGCAGTGTCATGATGCACCGACTGCCGGGCATGGAGGAAAACATGCAACCTTCGACCTGGTCAGCACTCATTACTGGTGGCTGTCCATGAGGGCATTCGTAGAGAAATTTGTGGAGGGGTGTGATGTATGCATGAGAAAAAAGCTACAAAGACACCCGAGAGCGGTGATGGAGCCCCTGGAGGTCCCTGAAGGCCCATGGGAGTTTGTAGGAATCGACTTAATCACACAACTCCCGAAATCTCAGGGCTATGATGCTATAATGGTCTGTACAGACCACTTCGGTAAACAACTGCACACTATACCTTGTCACTCGAACCTGACCGCGGAAGGAGCTGCCGACCTACACTACAAAGAGATCTTTCGACTCCATGGACTGCCACTGCGAATGATTTCAGACAGAGGACCACAATTTGCAGCCGCGGTAATGAGATTACTACTCAAAAGGCTGGGCATCCAATCAACCTTAACCTCGGGATACCGACCTCAATCAAATGGGCAGACGGAGAGGGCAAATCAAGAAGTGGAAAAGTACTTACGGATATTCGTAAACCGAAGGCAAGACGACTGGGTTGAGCACCTCCCCATGGCAGAGTTTGTAATCAATTCTCGAACCCACTCGGCCCATGGTTTAGCACCCTTCGAAATAACCTATGGATACCTACCACACTTCAATATCCCTGTAGGAAGACGAACAGGGAATGCGAGTGTCAAACAGTGGATCGAAGTGTTAAGAGAAGCGAGGAGAGATGCAGGGGCAGCTTTACACTTAGCGAAAAGAAGGATGAAAGAAGGTTTCGAACGAGGAAGAAAGAAGGCACATCAGTTCAAAGTCAGAAATCATGTCTGGCTTAGTGCCGAGGATATCAACCTCCAACTTTCCAGTGAAAAACTAGGAGACCAACAACTTGGACCATACGAAGTCATTGAGAAGCTCGGAAACCTAGGCTACAAACTGGATTTACCCAAGTCCCTAGAACGAATACACCCCGTTTTTCACGTTGATAAGCTGTACCCGTTCAAAGGCAACATTATTAATGGGAAATTAGAGGTGGAGCCAGAACAAGTCTACCTAGAAGAAGATGATGAACCCAAGTATGAGGTGGAGAAATTATTGGATAGCCGGATTAGATGGAGGAGGATCGAATACCTGGTGAAGTGGAAAGGATACGATGAGGGACATAATTCATGGGAACCGGTAACAAATCTGACAAATGCTAAACGATCAATAACTGCATTCCATAAAAAACACCCAGATGCACCCAGAATATAGTCATCGAGGACGATGGACTCTAAGGAGGGGGGTAATGTCGTGAAGATTAAATACCAACATTTTATTCCGATTACTAATATTCATTTTTCCTTTATTTTCAGACATTTACATTTGTATGTTCCTGTTTACCATTACCTTTAAAACTTTAATTCCAAACCTTAAACCTTAACCACGCAGTGTGCGCAGCCTTATCGCTGCCTCGCACCTTTACACCTTGTATGCACCTTTCTTTCATTTCCCTTTCGATCATACTTGCCACAACCTTTCCATAGCCTTACCACAATCTTTCCCGAACATGCGTTAGTAGTGCTGTAGGCCCTTAGCCCTAGTTTCACGTCTCTGATCTCTGTACAACCGTATTTAAACTCCGTAACCTGTAACCTAGTCCTCATCTTGACCTCTTGGTCTATTTGGACTAGGTATGCTTTGTATTCTTTTACTCTCCTAATCTAACTTGGTCTATTTGGACTAGTTTGTGTTAAGGTCTCTCGTTCCCGTCTCGCTTTCGCTTGCCCTCTCGTTGTCACCTCTTCATGACAGTGTTGTGGATATAGTAGACACATTGGTGTGTCTGTGGTACAGGTATGTGTGTGAGGTAGCATACATTGCATATGAGGGGCATGTAGGTGTGCCAGTAGTGTAGAAAGTAGATGTATATTTGAGGATGGTAGGTCAGGTTTTTGGGAATTTGGGAGTTAGCGATATATTAGTGAATTGTAAGGGGAAGACATACTGTAGAAGCATGTCATCCAGTTCTTCCTTGTCTATTTCCATCAGGCATTCATGTAGAATGTCTTTGTTGATGATGGCTAAGGTTGTACATTTTTCCTGTTTCGTTAGTTTCATACCAATCCCATTGAACCTTTGCATGGTATCGTGTGAAAGTCCTTTCACTGTTAAGTCCAGGCGACACGGATCCGGAGTGGATCTGCACCAGGTGGAAGTCTTGGAAAGGAGAAGTATTGAAGGAAGCCGAAAGAATCGAACTGATCAAGACAGATCCGGAAGGATCCAATACGAAGTCTAATTGTTCATTGGACGGAACCAACTTACAACTTCAACGAGTGAGGAGTTGGACAAAGTCAGACAAGGAGAAGATAGAGACCAGCTAAGTTGATTTTAGACTTAAGCTACATACTACAAAGTATAGAGCTTATATACGAGGGTCCAAAAGCGGACCCAGATAAAACACGTTGTAAGTAAAAGATAATAAGAATGATATAAAGGGAAACACTCAGTACATCATCATCGCGTGAAAACCCTTTTTACAATAAAGAGAATACATGAGGAGGGTCATAGGATCATACATGAGGAGAGAGGAGTAAACATGAGGATAAAGATGATAATGGACTGAGAGTATAAGCGAGAATGTAATAGAAAAACGGATGTGGAGCGGATCCGATCGACGTTGACGAAGTTAGAGTTGCGATATGAAGGATGAAGGATCTGGACGGATCCGGCGGATGCATGGATGTAACAGTATCCCCCTCTTAGGCTCGAGCCCTTGAGAGCCTAGATCAAACCAAATTAAGTAATCCACCCTGTGGACTGTCCACAATCAGAAAACAGGGACAAATAGCCGTCCTGGTCTGTGCACCAAAATAAGACCTATAAAAGCGGATGCGGTCTTGCAAGTTGGACTTCAAAAATCTCGTCTCAAATGTCTTCCTCTGCTTCCTCTACTCCTACCAGTAACAACAACAAGGGCAAGTGTCTGGCTCCTCGTCGGGCCCGGACCCCTACGCCAGAACTGGCAGCAGAGGAGGTTACTGCGAAACGGGAGCAGCTGCTCTGACAAATCAAAAATCCCGGCGCCGAACCGGACGAACCGATCAATGAGGAGGTACCGAAGAATGCGTCTGCCCCGGAGTGGAGGCACATCCTCAAGAAAAATCTCGACGGTGAGTATTTTGTTTAACTGCGTTTCCGATCGTTTCTAATGATTTGTCTGTAGCAATGGATCAATACGTGGTCCTCAAGGATACGTGGGACTCAGAGATGAAGGAGTACGAGGAGTTGGTAGCGGAGATGGACGAAAGGTTGGAGCAGTGGAAGGAGAAGTGGAAGGAAACGTGGAGGCAGGATCAGGAGGAAAGGGAGAAGAAGAGACATCCGGAGGCGAGCGGATCTGGAGCGGGCGTGCCCAAGAATAGGGCTTTTGTTGACTTGAGGGTGCCCAAAGGAAAGGAGAGGGTGAGAGAGTCGAGTCCGCCGGTGCGTCTTTATTTGTTGTATGTTTATTTTTTCTAATTCCTTCTTAGGTGAAGTGCGAGCGGTGCGAAGAGTGCAGGCTCAAGTGCCATGCGCAGACGGTTGCTGGGGCCACTGTGAGGCAGCATTGCAGCTTTGCCGGTCCGGGTCGGAACAAGCGGGTCTGGTCAGAGGCGTTCGTTGAAGAGGAGGACGAGGCTGATGCCTGTAACCTCTTTTTTGGCAATGTTGGCGCGTCTTTGGAGGACTTGGGCGAGAAGATGAAGGTTTTGGAGGAGTTTGGAAAGGATTTGTGGGATGGAGAGGCTTGGTTGGGGGAGAAGCTGGATGAGGTGAGGAATGAGGTGGTAAGGCTGGATGTGAAGGTAGAGAGGGTGGAGAAGAAGTTGGGGAAGGTGTTGAGTGGACAGAAGAGGATTCTGCAGATGTTGGAAGCGGTCCACGCGGATGCGAGGGAGTCGGAGAGCAGTGAGAGTGAGGAAAGTGAGGAGGATGAGGATGAGGATGACGGTCGGAAGGGTGGACCCGAGGAGTTTTTTGATTTGGAGGCAAAGGAAGTGGATGAAGAAGAGGTGGCTGAGGAGGAGAAGAGGGCGGTGGATCCGGTGGATGCGAAGGACAGAGAGGAAGAGGGTGAGAAGGAGAGTTGAAGTCCTCCGTCCGCTCCTTGGCTCCACGCCAAAAAAAAATAATTTTTGTATATAATTTTTTGTACAACCTTGCACGTCGCCCTGGGCTTGAAATATTTATTTCTTCTTGTCGCTTTCTTCAAAGTGTGAAAAGTAAGAGTCGAAAAGGATCTGGAGCGGATCCGAATAAGGTGAATGAAAACTGAGTTGAATGAGTTCAAGTTCTGCTGTCCGAGGTGGATCTGCTAAATGAGCTTTGAAAGCGGACCCGGCTTGTCAGGGTACTTTGCATGGAAGTTGGCAATGTAATCATCTGCAGTCAACTCGTCAGCCAAAACCCAACTGAATTCTTTGTCGGTCCCTTCATATCCGAGCCACTGCACATAGTACAACAGCGGACACTTGCGCCTGTGTCTGTCAACCTTAGAGTCCAAAATCTCTGCAATCTCATATTCAACTTCACCGTCGACCTTGACCGGAGGCGGCGGATCCGATGTCCAATTCGGAATCGAGCTTGGGTGGAATGGTTCAAGTTGAGAGACGTGGAAGACTGGATGAACAGCGTGAAGATAGTCTGGAAGTTGTAAGGTATATGAGAGTGAACTGGGACGAGCAATGACTTTGAAAGGACCAAGATACTTTTCAGAGAACTTAGGAGTGGGTCTAGTGGAGCGAATGTGTTTGGCTGAGAGGAAAACTTCAGATCCGATCGGAAATTCAGGTGCGTCCAAGTGATGTTTATCAGCTTGAAACTTGTAACAAGTCTGGGCGAGTGCAATTTCTTCACATAGGAAAGTATGGAGTTCTTCAAGGTTGACCACGAAATGTCGCGCCCGTTCGGATGCGAGATCGTAATCCGGATGGATGCTGAAGTTAGGATGGTAACCTTTGTTGGCAAAGAAAGGAGAGATTCCTGTGGATGCATTCGGAGTGTTGTTGTAAGCGAACTCAGCGATAGGGAGAAGCTTAGACCAATTGTCTTGTTGATAGGAGCAGTAGATGCGAATATACTGTTCCAAGGTCTGATTCGCTCGTTTGGTTTGTCCATCTGCTTCCGGATGATAGCCGGAAGTGAAGTGAAGTTCCATTTCCAACGCTTTGCCTAGAGCTTGGAAGAATTGAGAGACGAATTCGGATCCTCAGTCGGAAGTGACATGCGAAGGTATTCCGTGCTTAGAGAAGACATGAAGAACGAAGAGATCTGCAAGTTGTTTGGAAGTAATAGTGTCATGGGTAGGAATGAAGATTGCTTGTTTCGAAGCGCGATTGATAACCACCAGGATAGAAGTGTAACCGTCGGACGTAGGAAGCTGTTCGATAAAATCCATGGAAATCGAATCCCACAGACGTGTTGGAACCGGAAGTGGTTTTAGTAAACCGAAAGGTCGGTGCCAGCGAGGCTTGTTACGTCCACAAGTGGTGCAAGACTGAACACAATCTCGGACGAACTCTCGGATCCGAGGCCAGGTATAATGACATTGGATGATCTCGAGTGTTCGGTTCTGTCCGAAATGTCCTGCAAGGGGGTGATCATGATGATAACGTAAGACCTGGAGCCGTAAGTCTGAAGTGTTAGGGACATAAATACATCCGTCAAGACGAAGTAAACCAGAGTCATCGATGGTCCATCGCGAATCTGAAGATCCTTTGGCAAGTTCGATGCCCACGGATGCGTCCGGATCGGAAGCGTAAGAGCTGCGAATGGATGTGTGAAGGTTGTCAATGTTCATGATGATACTGGCACGTAGTGTCAGAGCTTCGAGAAATGTGGCTCTGAGGGAAGTGGAAAGTTGTTCTTGAGTGAACACAGGTCTATAGTTCTGAGGATTAGCCATGGCGTAGCCACTATCCCCCTCTTTTGGATAGATGTCCCATCGTCTAGTAAGTGCATCCAGCTTGGCTCCGAGCTTTCCAGGCCAGAACCTAATGATCAGGTTGAATGCGCAAAGATATTTGGACCATCGGACCTGTTGGCGAATGAGTACTTTGGTCGTAGAGAAATACTCAAGATTTTTGTGGTCGGTCACCACACTGGGTGCAAGCCAAATTATTCCACTCTGATATAATTTGATCATATCCTGATAATAATCCAGTCATGAATAAAAAAACTCCAATGGGATAGCTTGAATATAATTTAATACAAAATTAAAATAAGGTAGATGAATGTATATAAAGCATATCTTATTGAATATTTTAAAAAGAAAGCAACACTTTTTGCAAAGTAAGTTTAAAATATTTTCAGAAAATAACATTCATGTATATTTTAATTTAATCTAGCAACAGATAGTTTGAGAAATAAAAATGTGCTTAAAATATGATAAAGTGGTTATGATAAGTCATATTTAATCCTCTGTACAGATTAGTTTGCAGTATGTTGTGAGGATGAGCAGTAAAAAAAGATCAAAATATGTTCACACTAGGTTATTGCAGAATATTTTGAAGAGATATCTCATGCAATGTATAGGTTTAGTCAAAATAAAATCACATTATTCTTTGCTGACAATATCATGTATTATTTTAATGTGTTTACAGAATGTTATATTGCTGATCTTTCTTGTGAGCCAGTAAAATATTATTGGTGTTTAATCAACCTGTGTTTATCTGCAATATTTTAATACCAAGCAAACATAACCCAATCTGAAATTACTGTCTGTTCAAAATAGGAGATACAGGGGGTTCCAAGAGGTGCTGCAAAGTTACAGAAGGATACAAGAAGTTCCAAGACAGGATACAGACAGGATACAATGGATGAGGATATAGGAGGAGGTTCCCAGAGGTTCCAAGGGATTCCAAGACAGGATACAGAACAATACAGGAGGTTTCAGGAGGTTCTGAGACAGGATACAGGAGGATACAGAAGGTTCCAAGAGGATCCAGGAGGATATAAGAGGTTCTGAGATGGAATACAGAAGGAAACAAAAGGTTTCAAAAGGTTCTAAGAGGATACAAGAGGGTACAGAAGGTTCTGAGGCAGGATACAAAAGGTTCCAAGTGGTTCCAAGAAGATACAGGAGGATACAGAAGGATCCAAGAGGATCCAAGCAGATACAGGAGGTTCTGAGACAGGATACAGAAGGTTCCAAGAAGATACAGGAGGTTCTGAGACAGGCAGATACAGAAGGTTCCATGAGGATCCTAAGAAGATCCAAGAGGATACAGGGGGTTCTGAGACAGGATACAGAAGGTTTTAAGAGGATCCAAGCAGATACAGAAGGTTCTAGCACAGGATACAGAAGGTTCCAAGTGGTTCCAAGAAGATACAGGAGGTTCTGAGACAGGATACAGGAGGATACAGAAGGTTCCATAAGGATCCAAGGGGATCCAAGAGGATACGGGTTCTGAGACAGGATACAGGTGGATACAGAAGGTTCCAAGAGGATCCAAGCAGATACAGGAGGTTCTAAGACAAAATACAGAAGGTTCCAAGAGGATCCAAGGGGATACAGGAAAATACAGGAGGATCCAAGCAAATACAGGAGGTTCTGAGACAGGATACAGTAAGATACAGGAGGTTCTGAAATGGGATACAAGAGGATACCAGAGGTTCTGAGCCAGGATACAGAAGGTTCCAAGAGGATTCAAGTGGATCTATGCAGACACAGGAGGTTCTGAGACAGGATACAGAAGGTTCCAAGAGGATACAAGAGGATACAAGGAGATACAGAAGCCTGGATCCTCTCGGATCCTCATTGACTGTTTCATATCCTGTCTCAGAACCTCCTGGATCTGCTTAGAACCTCTTGGAACCTTCTGTATCCTGTCTCAGAACCTCCTGTATCTGCCTGTATCCTGTGCAGGAACCTCCTGTATTTTCCTGTATCCTCTTGAATCCTCTTGGAATCTTTTGTATCCTGTCCCAGAATCTCCTGTATCTGCCTGGATCCTCTTGGAACCTTCTGTATCATATGCCAGAACCTCCTGTATCTGCCGGGAACCTTCTGTATCCTGTCTCAGAACCTCCTGTATCTGCTTGGATCCTCTTGGAACCTTCTATATCCTGCCTCAGAACCCCCTGGATCCTCTTGGATCCTTATGGATCTTTCTGTATCCTCCTGTATCCTGTCTCAGAACCTCCTGTATCTTCTTAAAACCACTTGGAACCTTCTGTATCCTGTGCTAGAACCTCCTGTATCTGCTTGGATCCTCTTGGAACCTTCTGTATCCTCTTGTACCCTGTCTTAGAACCCCTGTATCCTCTTGGATCCTTATGGAACCTTCTGTATCCTGCCTCAGAACCTCCTGTATCTTCTTGAAACTACTTAGAACCTTCTGTATCCTGTGCTAGAACCTCTTGTATCTGCTTGGATCCTCTTGGAACCTTCTGTATCCTGTCTCAGAACCCCCTGGATCCTCTTGGATCCTTATGGATCTTTCTGTATCCTCCTGTATCTTTTTAAAACCACTTGGAACCTTCTGTATCCTGTGCTAGAACCTCCTGTATCTGCTTGGAACCTCTTGGAACCTTCTGTATCCTCCTGTACCCTGTCTCAGAACCCCCTGTATCCTCTTGGATCCTTATGGAACCTTCTGTATCCTGCCTCAGAACCTCCTGTATCTTCTTGAAACTACTTGGAACCTTCTGTATCCTGTGCTAGAACCTCTTGTATCTGCTTGGATCCTCTTGGAACCTTCTGTATCCTGTCTCAGAACCCCCTGTATCCTCTTGGATGTTCTTGGATCCTTATGGAACCTTCTGTATCCTGTCTCAGAACCTCCTGTATCTTCTTGGAACCACTTGGAACCTTCTATATCCTGTCTCAGAACCTCCGGTATCTGCTTGGATCCTCTTGGATCCTTCTGTATCCTGTCTCAGAACCTCCTGTATCCTCTTGGATCCTTCTGTATCCTCCTGTATCCTGTCTCAGAACCTCCTGAAACCTCCTGTATCCTTCTGTATCCTGTCTTGGAATCCTTTGGAACCTCTGAGAACCTCCTCCTATATCCTCATCTGTTGTATCCTGTCTGTATCCTGTCTTGGAACTTCTTGTATCCTTCTGTAACTTTGCAGAGCCTCTTGGAACCCCCTGTATCTCCTATTTTGAACAGACAGTAATTTCAGATTGGAGTTATGTTTGCTTGGTATTAAAATATTGAAGATAAACACAGGTTGATTAAACAACAATAATATTTTACTGGGTCCCAAGAAAGATCAGCACTATGATATTCTGTAAACACATTAAAATAATACATGATATTGTCAGCAAAGAATAATTTGATTTTATTTTGACTAAATCTGCACATTGCATGAGATATCTCTTCAAAATATTCTGCAATAACCTAGTGTGAACATATTTTGATCTTTTTTTACTGCTCATCCTCACAACATACTGCAAACTAATCTGTACAGAGGATTAAAATATGACTTATCATAACCACTTTATCATATTTTAAGCACATTTTTATTTCTCAAATTACCTGTTGCTAGATTATATTAAAATATATATGAATGTTATTTTCTGAAAATATTTTAAACTAACTTTGCAAAAAGTGTTGCTTTCTTTTTAAAATGTTCAATAAGATATGCTTTATATACATTCATCTACCTTATTTTAATTTTGTATTAAATTATATTCAAGCTATCCCATTGGAGTTTTTTTTAGTCATGACTGGATTATTATCAGGATATGATCAAATTATATCAGAGTGGAATAATTTGGCTTGCATCCAGTGCCACGTCGATTGGTTTGGGTGAACCTTCCAAGTAGTGTCGTCAGACAGTGAAGGCTTCGAAGATGGCTAGTAGTTCTTTATCGTGGGTGTCGTAGTTCTTTATCGTGGGTGTCGTAGTTCTTTATCGTGGGTGTCGTAGTTCTTTATCGTGGGTGTCGTAGTTCTTTATCGTGGGTGTCGTGGTTCTTTATCGTGGGTGTCGTAGTTCTTTATCGTGGGTGTCGTAGTTCAATTTGGCTCTGCAGAGCGTCTGAGAGTGGAACACGATCGGATGGATTTCGCCGGAGTCGAACTGGAGGGAAAGGATAGCTGCAATAGCGTAATCGGATGCATCGGTTTTGACAATAATCTGTTTTCCTGGCTCCCAATGAGCAAGAATAGGCGCTTTAGTGAAGCATTCGCAAAGATAATTAAAGGATTCATCACAGGCCTTGGTCCATTTCCATTCGATATGCTTGCACGTGAGGTGCGTCAGCAGAACGACGATATCGGAGTAGTTGTAAATGAAGCGTCTGTAGAAATTACAGAAGCCAAGGAAGGATTGGATGTCCTTGACCTTCTGTGGTACCGGCCATTCCAAAATCGTTTTGACCTTATCCTTTGACATTTTGAGCCCTTCAGGTGAGAGAATGTAGCCCAGGTACTCCACCGTGTCCGTAGAGAATTTGCACTTGTCTGGATTGACAAATAACCCATGCGCGCGGAGCCATTGGAAGACTTCACAGACGTGCTCCTTGTGGTTGTCAGGATTGTCTGAGAAGATTAGAACATCATCCAAGTAGACAATTACCGTAACGTCCAAGAGGTCTGAAAAAACGTCGTTGATGAAGCGCTGAAAAGCGGCGGGTGCGTTAGTCAATCTGAAAGGCATTACTTTCCATTCGAAGGATCCGTAGCAGGTTCGAAAGGCTGTTTTCCATTCATCACCTTCTGTGATGCGGACCAGATGGTAAGCGTGGTGAAGATCAAGCTTGGTGTATATTTTTGCATGGCGAGGAGTGTCGAGGAGTTCGGAAATGAGTGGAAGAGGATAGCAATCCTTTTTGGTGATCTTGTTCAATCCGCGGAAGTCGACACAGAGACGTAAATCTCCGTTCTTTTTGCAGATGAAAAGGACAGGGGCTGCGTGAGGAGAAGAAGATGGTTGTATAAATCCACTGCGTAAGTGTTCCTCTATGAACTTTCGGAGGGTGCCTAGTTCCGAGTCGGATACGGGATAAATGCGTCCGATCAGAGGCGATTTGCCTTCTTCCAGTTCGATCTTGAGGTCATATGGCCTATGGGGTGCGAGTTGATCTGATAATCCTTCATCAAAAACATCAGCGAAATCAGCTACTTCTGGGGGAACATTGGAAGATAGTAATGAAGACTTTCCGGTAACCTCGGATGCGGACCGAGGCATGAGTACCAGCGGGTCTTGTTTAGCTTCTTTACAGCAGCGGATGAAAGCGGCTGCGCCGATGACTGCAATATGGCTCTTGTCCAGTTGAGCTGCCATTTGCGTGACAGTAGGATAGGTGTAGATAGATTCGGTAGGGAATTTATTGTGTCGGGTCCAAGAACAATTGCGAGGTTTGATAGAGGTTTTGAGTGGAGAAGCGACAGCGGTCGCTGGATGATCCGATGTCGGATCCAAATGAGAGATACCTTGGACCAGAAACGCCGGATCCGAAGGTAGAGTCGACTGTGGAGAAACTACGAGGTTAGTGTCACGGAATGTAATATTTCCTTTGGTCCAGTCAACCAACGGGTTGTAGAGGGAAAGGAATGAGTATCCAAGAACGGCTTCGCAAGTAGAATCTAAAGAAGTGACGTCAAAGTCAAAAGTAAAGAGTTCTCCGGATGAAAAAGAGATAGGTATGGACACAATTTTTGTAATAACGGAAGAAACGGAACCATCTAATAGGCGTAATTTTACAGGAGGAACTGCAATCATAGGGATTTTATACTTTGTAACAAAAGAAGAATCAACAAAGCAATCAGAAGAACCAGAGTCCAATAAAGCAGAAAAAGATAAGGGTACGTCGGATCCATATACGTGCGTAGTAAGCAGTATCGTAAGCGATCGTAAGGAAAGAGCGGCTGCATTGAGGGTAACCTCAGTAATGGCACGATACTGGTCAATGCAACTCCAATCTCGCGCCGAGGCATTAGAGTTGCAGACTATTTTTCCGGCTCCTTAGCGGAACTGGAAGCATCGTCCTTTGAAGCAGATGCAGCGCGTCCTCGCACATCCTGAGCCTTCTTCCTCTTTGTTGAATTGGCGCTTCCATAGATGCCATCAACGCATTGCCACATTTATGTGGCAACACATCTGTTACATCCGCGCATCCGCCGGATCCGTCTGGATCCTTCATCCTTCATATAACAACTCTAACTTCGTCAACTTCGATCGGATCCGCTCCGCATCCGTTTTCTATTACATCCTCGCTTAAACTCTCGGTCCGTTATCATCTTTATCTATCCTCATGTTTACTCCTCTCTCCTCATGCATGTTCCTATGACCCTCCTCATGTATTCTCTCTATTGTAAAAGGGTTTTCACGCGATGATGATGTACTGAGCGTTTCCCTTTATATCATTCTTATTATCTTTTACTTACAATGTGTTTTATCCGGGTCCGCTTTCGGACCCTCGTATATAAGCTCTATACTCTCTAGTATGTAGCTTAAGTCTAAAATCAACTTAGCTGGTCTCTATATTCTCCTCGTCTGACTTTGTCTGACTCCTCACTCGTTGAAGTTGTAAGTTGGTTCCGTCCAACGAACAATTAGACTTCATATTGGATCCTTCCGGATCCATCTTGATCAGTTCGATTCTTTCGGCTTCCTTCAATACTCCTCTTCTTTCCAAGACTTCCACCCGGTGCGGATCCGCTCCGGATCCACGTCGCCTGGACTTAACAGTATTTTAGACTTTGACAACTTCTACGTTTAGTAGTCGACAATGTCTCAGACTCAAACTTACTATAGTCAGCAGTCCCGCACTCGTGTTCCACCTGCTGCCCCTTCCCCCATTCTCCAGAACATCTATGGCGATACTTTCGCTAACGTCAATCCTCATCGCGGTTCTCGTCGCTCTTCTGGAATTTTCTCTCTACATGCTTCGGACCTGAACATTAACTTTGGCGGTAGTGATAATCCTCCCGAGACTCCGTCCCGGACCCGTCACACAACGGCTCCAGCAGCTCTTCCGGTCCAAGAAGAAGACGAAGAAGACGATTGAGAAGATGATCCGCCTCAACCTTCACCTAGAGGTTCTGGTGGAAATCCGCGTGAGGGCTCTCCCGAACATCCTGTACCTTCAGGAGGTGACACTGATCCTGAGGATGACCCATCTGGCCCTCCTGGCGGTGGGCCTCCTCCTGGTCCTCCTGGCAGTCCGCAAGGACCCGCCGGCGGACGGCGAGAGGAGCCTCCCGACTATAGCCACGAATTCATGAATACCTTTAACCGCTTTGCAGATGTCCTCGAAAGAATCAGTTCCGGTGACAGTAAATCTAAAGTCAAGGAACCCGAACCTTTCGACGGCAATGACCCACGCAAACTTCGAACCTTTCTTGTCAATGTGCACCTTAACCTTAACGATCGTCCCAACATGTTCCGCACAGATGCGAAAAAAATCGTGTTTGTACTTTCCTACCTCACTGGTCCTGCACTTGATTGGTTCGAACCGGAAATTCTCGATCTGGATCCGGCGAATCCGCCGGCCTGGAGCGTATCCTTTCAACATTTGATCAAGGAGCTTCAGGATAACTTTGGGGTCTATGATGCGGTTGGGGATGCGGAATCCAAGCTCAGTAACCTTTACATGAAGGATAGTGACCAACTCAACAAGTATACTGTCAAGTTCAATCAGTATGCTGCTTTGGTTCATTGGGACCATTCCGTGCTTCACTACTTCTTCCGTAAAGGTCTGGCTCCGCGTCTCAAGGACGAATTGGTACATGTTGCGGAAGCACGCACCCTCTGCGAGCTCCGAAAACAAGTATCCGAATTGGACAATCACTACTGGCAGCGTCATTTCGAACGCGCCAGGGAGCAAAAGTCGCATTCTTCTTCTGACTCCAAGTCGAAGAAGTCCAACCAATCCTCTAACACTTCCTCTTCCTCCAAATCCAATTCTTCGAATTCCTCCGGCGGATCCGTCAGCGGATCCGGCTCCAGAAAACTGCAGTCCAACTCTAACTCTGGTGGTTCCAACAATTCTTCCAACAACAAGAAGCCCTACACTGACAAGCTGGGCAAAGACGGGAAGCTTAACCAAGCTGAACGTGATCGTCGCAGGAAGAATAACCTTTGCATGTTCTGCGGAGGTAATCATAAGTTGGAGGATTGCAACAAGAGGAAGAAGGCTCAGGATGCGCGAGGACGCGCTGCATTCGCTTCAAAGGACGATACTTCCAGTTCTGCTAAGGAGCCGGAAAAATAGTCTGCAACTCTGATGCCTCGGCGCGAGATTGGAGTTGCATTGACCAGTATCGTGCCATTACTGAGGTTACCCTCAATGCAGCCACTCTTTCCTTACGATCGCTTACGATACCGCTTACTATGCACGTACACGGATCCAACGTACCCTTATCATTTTCTGCTTTATTGGACTCTGGTTCTTCTGATTGTTTCATTGACTCTTCTTTTGTTACAAAGTATAAAATCCCTACCATTGCAGTTCCTCCTGTAAAATTACGCCTATTAGATGGTTCCGTTTCTTCCATTATTACGAAAATTGTGTCTTTACCTATCTCTTTTTCGTCCAGAGAACTCTTTACTTTTGACTTTTACGTCACATCTTTAGATTCTACTTGCGAAGCCGTTCTCGGATACTCATTCCTTTCCCTCTACAACCCGTTGGTTGACTGGACCAAAGGAAATATTACATTCCGTGACACTAACCTTGTAGTTTCTCCACAGTCGACTCTATCTTCGGATCTGGCGTCTCTGGTCCAAGGTACCTCTCATTCGGATCCGACATCGGATCATTCCGCGACCGCTATTGCTTCTCCACTCACACCCTCTATCAAACCTCGCACTCGTTCTCGGACCCGACACAACAAATTCCCTACCAAACCTATCTACACTTATCCTACTGTCACGCAAATGGCAGCTCAACTGGACAAGAGCCATATTGCGGTCATTGGCGCAGCTGCTTTCATCTGCTGCTGTAAAGAAGCTAAACAAGACCTGCTGGTACTCATGCCTCGGTCCGCATCTGAGGTTACTGGAAAGTCTTCATCACTATCTTCCAATGTTCCTCCAGAACTAGCTGATTTCGCTGATGTTTTTGACGAAGGATTATCAGATCAACTCGCACCCCATAGGCCGTATGATCTCAAAATCGAACTGGAAGAAGGCAAATCGCCTCCGATCGGATGCGTTTATCCCGTTTCTGATTCGGAGCTAGGCGCCCTCCGAAAATTCATAGAGGAACACTTATGCATTGGATTTATACAACCATCTTCTTCTCCTCACGCAGCCCCTGTCCTTTTCGTCCGCAAAAAGAACAGAGATTTACGTCTCTGTGTCGACTTCCACGGATTAAACAAGATCACCAAAAAGGATCGCTATCCTCTTCCACTCATTTCTGCACTCCTCAACACTCCTCGCCATGCAAAAATATACACCAAGCTTGATCTTCACCACGCTTACCATCTGGTCTGCATCGCGGAAGGTGACGAATGGAAAACGGCCTTTCGGACCCGATACGGATCCTTCGAATGGAAAGTGATGCCTTTCGGATTGACTAACGCACCCACCGCTTTTCAGCGCTTCATCAACGACGTCTTTTCAGACCTCTTGGACGTTACGGTAATTGTCTACTTGGATGATGTCCTAATCTTCTCAGACAATCCCGACGACCACAAGGAGCACGTCCGTGAAGTCTTCTGACGGCTCCGCGTGCATGGGTTATTTGTCAATCCGGACAAGTGCGAATTCTCTATGGACACGGTGGACACTGCCCCTGGGGCTTTCTTTCTAGTGCAAAAAAGTTAATCAGAATGTAACATTATCTGATATGTAATTATATTAATTTTTGCCACAAAAATAAATGACATTTTTGCGCAAAAGAATAAATCAATCTTATACAAAAAGTTTTTTGTTTTGCCACTCAGAAAGTTTTTCTTTTTTGCCCCGGAAACAAAATGCCCGATAATCGCCCGCTAAGCGCCACTAGTGGTAATAAGCGGGCGATGATCGGGCGTTTTGTTTCCGGGGCAAGAAAGAAAAACTTTCCGAGTGGCAAAACAAAGAATTTCTTGTATGAGATTGATTTATTCTTTTGCGCAAAAATGTCATTTATTTTTGTGGCAAAAATTAATATAATTACATATCAGATAATATTACATTCTGATTAACTTTTTTGCACTAGAAAGAAAGCCCCAGGGGCAGTGGGAGTACTTGGGCTACATTCTCTCACCTGAAGGGCTCAAAATGTCGAAGGATAAGGTCAAAACAATTTTGGAATGGCCGGTACCTCAGAAGGTCAAAGACATCCAATCCTTCCTTGGTTTCTGTAATTTTTACAGACGCTTCATTTACAACTACTCCAATATCATCGTTCCGCTTATGTGCCTCACGCGCAAGCATATCGAATGGAAATGGACTAAGGCCTGTGATGAATCCTTTAATTATCTTCGCGAATGCTTCACTAAAGCGCCTATTCTTGCTCATTGGGAGCCAGGAAAACAGATTATTGTTGAAACCGACACATCTGATTACGCTATTGCAGCTATCCTTTCCCTCCAGTTTGACTCTGGCGAAATCCATCCGATCGCGTTCCACTCTCGGACGCTCCACGGAGCCGAATTGAACTACGACACCCACGATAAAGAACTTCTAGCCATCTTCAAAGCCTTTACCGTCTGGCAACACTATTTGGAAGGCTCACCCAAGCCAATCGATGTGGTGACCGACCACAAAAACCTTGAGTATTTCTCTACGACCAAAGTACTCACTCGCCGACAGGTCTGATGGTCGGAATATCTTTGCGCATTCAACCTGATCATTAGGTTCCGTCCCGGAAAGCTCGGAGCCAAACCGGACGCGCTTACTAGACGATGGGACGTCTATCCAAAAGAGGGGGATAGTGGCTATGCCATGGCTAATCCTCAGAACTACAGACCTGTTTTCACTCAAGAACAACTTTCCACTTCCCTCAGAGCCACATTTCTCGAAGCTCTGACACTACGTGCCAGTATCATCATGAACATTGACAACCTTCATGCATCCATTCGCAGCTCTTACGCTTCTGATCCGGACGCATCTGCTGGCATCGAACTCACCAAAGGATCTTCGGATTCGCGATGGACCATCAATGACTCTGGTTTACTTTGTCTTGACGGACGTATATACGTTCCTAACGCTTCAGACTTACAGCTCCAGGTCTTACGTTATCATCATGATCACCCCCTTGCAGGACATTTCGGACAGAACCGAACACTCGAGATCATCCGACGTCATTATACTTGGCCTTGGATCCGAGAATTCGTCCGAGATTATGTTCAGTCTTGCACCACTTGTGGACATAACAAGCCTCGCCGGCACCGACCCTTCAGTTTACTCAAACCCTTACCGGTTCCGACGCGTCTGTGGGATTCGATTTCCATGGATTTCATCGAACAGCTTCCTACGTCCAACGGTTACACTTCTATTCTGGTGGTTATCGATCGCGCTTCGAAACAAGCAATTTTCATCCCTACCCATGACACCATTACTTCCGAACAACTCGCAGATCTTTTTGTTCTTCATGTCTTCTCTAAGCACGGAATACCTTCGCATGTCACTTCCGACTGAGGATCCGAATTCGTCTCTCAATTCTTCCAAGCTCTAGGTGAAGCGTTGGAAATGGAACTTCACTTCACTTCCGGCTATCATCCGGAAGCGGACGGACAGACCGAACGAGCGAATCAGACCTTGGAACAGTACATTCGCATCTACTGCTCCTATCAACAAGACAATTGGTCTAAGCTTCTGCCTATCGCTGAGTTCGCTTACAACAACGCTCCGAACGCATCCACAGGAATCTCTCCTTTCTTTGCCAACAAAGGTTACCATCCTAACTTCAGCATCCATCCGGATTACAATCTTGCATCTGAACGGGAACCTTGAAGAACTCCATACTTTCCTACGTGAAGAAATTGCAGTCGCCCAGACTCGTTACAAGTTTCAAGCTGATAAACGTCGCTTGGACGCACCCGAATTTCCGATCGGATCCGAAGTTTTCCTCTTCAACGAATGCCTCTGACCGGACCCGCTTGTTCCAACCCGGACCGGCAAAGCTGCAATGCTGCCTCACAGCACGACACTGCTGACACGCAGCGGCTCCAGCAATCGTCTGCACACGGCACTCAAGCCTGCGCTCTTCGCACTGCTCGCACTTCGCCTAGGAAGGAGTTAGAAGAAAATAAACATAAAACAAATAAAAGATGCACCAGTGGACTCGACTCTCTCAGCCTCTTCTTTCCTTTCTGCGCCTTCAATTCCACAAACGCCCTGTTCTTGGGCGCACCCGCTCCGGATTCGCTCGCCTCCGGACGTCGCTTCCTCTCCCTCTCTTCTCGGTCCTGCCTCCAGGTTTCCTTCCACTTCTCCTTCCACTCCTCCAACCTCCCATCCATCTCCTCAACCAACTCCTCGTATTCTTTCATCTCCAAGTCCCACGTATCCTTGAGGACCGCGTACTGATCCATGGCTGTAAACAAATCATTAGTAAGGATCCAAAACGCAGCCGAACAAATACTCACCGTCCAAGTTTTTCTTGAGTAGGGGCAGACGCGTTCCTCGGTATCTCCTCGTCGACCGGTTCGTCTGGCTCGGCGCCCGGATTTTTGATTTGGCGGATGAGCCGCTCACGCTTCGATGCGACCTGCTCCACTGGCGGATCTGGTGTAGGGGTCCGAGCTCGACGAGCAGCCGGACGCTTGCCCTTGTTGTTGCTGGCAGGGGTAGAGGAAGTAGAGGACGACATTAAGGACGAGATTTTTGAAGTCCAACTTGCGAGACCGCATCCGCTTTTATAGATCTTATTTTTGGTGCACAGACCAAGACGGCTATTTGTCCCTGTTTTCTGATTGTGGACAGTCCACGGGGTGGATTACTTAATCTGGTTTGATCTAGGCTCTCGAGGGCTCGAGCCTAAGAGGGGGATACTGTTACATCCGCGCATCCGCCAGATCCGTCTGGATCCTTCATCCTTCATATAACAACTCTAACTTCGTCAACTTCAATCGGATCCGCTCCGCATCCGTTTTCTATTACATCCTCGCTTAAACTCTCGGTCCGTTATCATCTTTATCTATTCTCATGTTTACTCCTCTCTCCTCATGCATGTTCCTATGACCCTCCTCATGTATTCTCTCTATTGTAAAAGGGTTTTCACGTGATGATGATGTACTGAGCGTTTCCCTTTATATCATTCTTATTATCTTTTACTTACAACGTGTTTTATCCGGGTCCGCTTTCGGACCCTCATATATAAGCTCTATACTCTCTAGTATGTAGCTTAAGTCTAAAATCAACTTAGCTGGTCTCTATATTCTCCTCGTCTGACTTTGTCTGACTCCTCACTCGTTGAAGTTGTAAGTTGGTTCCATCCAATGAACAATAGGGACGCTCAATTCTCGCTTACGGATTCGCAGATTTCTTTTCCAGAAATAAGCGAAAATCAAATATCGCTCCGCCCAGTTCCGATGGGGCGGTTAGGATAGTGCATCATTTTTTCCCTGTATTTTTTTCTACACTACATACCCTACGAGCCCAGAATTTTAATACACGTTCATTCATGGTAAAAGCCATCATAATTTCAGTGAAATAAACCTAATCTACCTCTTCAGGATGCTCTTTTCTCTCTCGCTGCTGCCGCTGCTAATGCTGAGCGTCAAGAACCAACAGCAGAGAAGGAGAATGAGCTCATGCTGCATCCTAACAGCCCATACCCACCACACAACATCTATTATAATCCACCTGCCACCCCATCTTATCAAAGCTTTCCCAACGTGCCCATATCTCTAGCCCACAATACACCCCTTCTCAGCCCCCAGGGCCCCAACGTGTTCCTTTTCAGCCAGCGGATAACCACAGAAGCCATACAAACCCTGAAATCCTTTTGCCTTACCATGCCCCGACTGCCCCCACCGCCCAAAAACGTACCCATGCACAGTTGGACCAGTCTCCCACCCAGTCATCCCAATCCCAAAAAAGAACAAGAATTGACAGTCCTACTGCAGGATCCCAAAACAAGGAATTTGCTGAGCCATTCGATGACCTTGAATTGGATGCGTTCTGGTTAGGGCTGTCATCAGCTTCAGAACCCAGCGCTGCTATCGCTACCGACAGACATGTCCCAGAACAGCGCGCTGCCGCCCCCGCACCAACAAATTCGACTGCACCCACAGCACCTGTGCAAGTTAGCAATTGTAGAGGGAAAAAATGGACGGACCACGAGAAAGACAAGCTTTTCAATTTTGTCCTGGGGCCGGATCATGACAGTAACTTCGCTCTGAGCAAGGTGAATAAAGGAAAACTTTTTGAAAAAGTAAGTGTACGTTTGTAGGGTTGGGAACTGGGACTGACAATTTCTAAAGGCTGCGCAACATATTGGCGGCAGAGACGCTGCAGCGATTGAGCGTCAATGGAACTCCGCAATGGATATCTACAAGGCACTGGATGCCTTCCGACGTGTTACTGGAGGCGGCGGAGATGGCGACCGTGACATTGGTGACCGTGAGGGCTGGGACTGGACCGATGGAAGCTTCCTAGAGCAGCGGCTCGCAGACGCAGTTCAAAAAGGTCGAGTCTCATCTGGTGACCTTACTGTCAAGGCAATTCAACTGTGGGAGACGAAGGGATGGTATAAACTGTTCAAAGGACGGTGTGTAATATAAGCATGTCAGTTGTTACATATGTGGGTTAACTTTTGTATTCTATAGACTCCAAGATGACCCGAAGATCCATCGAGAAGTTGCAATCAGTTCTGCCAACGACATTTCCCCACAGCGCCATCCCCAATACTATGGTCATGAGGAAGCAGCTCCTCGTACTTCACGCTTTGAGAGTTTTCAACATGCCCCCGGAGCCACGTCCCCAAATTCTGCAAGTCCAGGCAAAAGCCAACCAACCCGTCCAATGACTGTGGCTCAACAGCACAAAAGCTCTACACATGACATGATGAGTGAAATGACCAGATTTCTTGGGGACCGGAATGCGCTTGACCAGAAACGGATGGATATCACACAGGCTCGTATGGATCTTAAGGTAAAGGAAGCAGAGATCAAAGCCTGGGATTCAAAATACGCAATGCTTATCAAAGTCCGGGATGACCCAAACTCAACGGCAGAGCTGAAAGAGCTTGCAGAGAAGAAGCTAAAAAGCATGTTGGAGGATCTTTAATTGCCTGAAACACATTTTCATACCCTCGTTTTTTTTCTTGGTTAGGTATTAGTATAAATCATATTTAATGTTGGTCAATATAGCTCTACTGGACATACTATGTCTAAAAGTTCTTTGCGTACGAGAAATCCTGCCTCCCTGAGCCAATCCTCTGTCTCGTGTGCTGGAAGGAATGCCTCGCCCTCAATGTGAACCGAATCAAAGCTGTCATTCTCGTTGTTGTCACGTAACAATTCACTGTCCAATAGAATAGCACTCATTATCTGCTCTGGCTCGTCCCCATAGTAAAGACACATGTTGTGTAGAATAATAAGAGCCTCTATCACAGCATACACCTCTCTAATATCCAAGTGTGCACCCATACAGCGTAGCAAGGCAAATCTTCCTTTCAATGCACCAAATGCATGCTCAACCCGTATACGAATAGAAGACAACTTGAAGTTAAAAGCTTTCATGTGACGACGGTCACGTTCGGAAGCATCTCTGAGCTCTGATTTGTTGAAGGGACGTACAGTATAGGGTGTTGAAGGGTAACCTGATTAACAAAATTATTGACTCTCTCAAAACATAACTAATGAACACAAACACACCTTTATCCACGAATATGTAGCGGTTGTTCCTCAAATACTTGTTTCGGTGCTTCCAGAATTGGGATTGCTTGAGAACGCGGGAGTCGGCAACAGCAGCGGGCCATCCAATCTCATATGTGGTGATCCTCTTTGTGTCGTCCACAGTGGCCTGGATAACGCACTGCCAACTATTAATTCGACAAAGATGCAAAAGAATTGAATAATCACATACCCCAAAAAACTCCTTTCGACCCATGTATTGAGTTCCGTGTGTCCTGGGCTTCTCGTCAAATCGAATCAAGGATCCATCTCCGCTTCCTATACAGCCCGGGAATCCTGTTGCCTCTTCAATACGAAACATAGTCATCTGCTGTTCCGTCTCGGATGTGAAGCCAACAAATTTGCTCCGCATCTCTCTAATGGCCCTGGTGACTCGTCGACAATAATTGATGACAGAGCCATATCCAATCCCGAGTTTATGTGCTGTTCCTGCCACATCAGATCCAAGGATGCCATAGCAAAATAAGAAGGCAGCGAGCTGATACTTGACAGGCCGTTGGGGTTTCCTGTTACATCCATACCTTCCATCCGGATCCGCTTTGTCCGACTTATTTTCCCGCACTTTATTTAATCCCTATTCCGCTCGGATCCACTCTGTCCGAAATATTTTCTCGCACTATTTAGCATCCTTTATTATCCGCTCGGATCCGCTTCATCCGAAAATATTTTCCCACGCTTCATTCCTTCATTATCGCTTCCTCACGGATCCATCGGATCCGCATTTTTCCACACTTCTGACTTTTCATATTCCTTCCACTCCGCTGTTCCGTATGTTCCGCTTTCCCATCCACATGTTTTACTCGTTTCTCCTCATGACCTTTTCTCATGATTTATGTGCTGCGCACATTTCTCCTTCTATCATTTTATTCCCTTGCTATTGTCTTTCTCTACAACGTGTTTTATTCTGGTCCATCCCGGATCCGTAGTATAAAAGCTAGATACTTTTTTGTATGTAGCTTAAGTCAAAAATCGACTAAGCTGGTCTTTATTCTCTTGTGTTCATTTTGAGCCAACACAAACGTTGATCCGGTTCCGGCCCGGTAAATACTCAGACTTCGTCCTCTCATTTCTTATTTCATAGGATCCGCTTCAGATCCGATTTTTCTATTTTTAGTGTTTCCGAGACTTCTGCCCAGGCTCCGGAGCTCCAGAACTCTCTCTCCTAGCTTCGGACTTGCCCGGACTTAACAGTATTTTTGACTTTCCTCTCGACTTTGTGTTGGATTGTCACTATGTCTCAATCATCTCATTCTCACTCTCAACCTTCCGTCTCCTCTCCCATCCTTCGAAATCTCTTTGGAAACACTTTTCATAATACCAATCCCCATCGGAACTCACGCCGTTCTTCTGGAATCTTTTCTCTTCATGCATCTGATCTTCCGACACCTACTCCTGCCACTCCACATAGACATCAATTTCCCTCTCCTGCTCCATCGCAGGCTCCGCTTGGTCCGGACTGTCCGGACCGTCCGGAAATTTTTTCGGATTCATCGGATCCTTTGCTGCGCGCACTCACTCAGTTTGCCACAACTATCGAGAAATTGGGTTCAGACAAGTCTCTTATTAAAGAACCTGAAATCTTTGATGGTAATGATCCCCACAAACTCCGCTCATTCCTAGTCACTGTTCAGCTCAACATTAACTCTTCTCCGGACACTTTCTCCTCGGATGCGAGTAAAATTGCATTCATCCTTTCCTATCTCTCTGGTCCAGCACTTGACTGGTTTGAACCGGAAATTTTAGATCCGGATCCGCAGAACCCTCCGGCTTGGAGTCTGTCTTTCTCGCACTTTGTCAAGGAGCTTCAGGACAATTTTGGACCTTTCGATGCCACTGGAGATGCAGAACATAAACTCTCCAACCTTCGGATGAGTGACAATGATCGTCTCTCAGAGTATACTGTCAAATTTAATCAGTATGCTGCATTAGTGCCCTTTGATGAGCCATCACTCCGCTTTTTCTTCCGGAAAGGCCTGGCTCCGAGGCTCAAGGATGAGCTGTCACATCTTGCAGAAGCAGCTAGTTTGCGTAATTTGCGTACGCAGGTTGCTCAACTTGATGCTCGCTATTGGCAACGTCATTCGGAACGCCTCCGAGAGCATGATCTCTCTCATTCTGGCTCTGCCGGATCCGATCATGGATCTGAGAACGCATCCGATAGCGCTTCTGACTCTGCTTCCGATCATTTTTCTGACTATGTTTCCGACTCTGCCTCCGAAAATCAATCCGATTCTGGTTCCTATCATTCCAATATTCCTTCCGACTCTGTCTCCGATAACTTTGATGTATATTCTGACTCTGGCTCAGATCACTCGGATTCTGGATTCGAACCAGACTCTGCCTCCGATTCGGAATGATCTTCATGAACCTTCTTTTTATATATATTTTTACGTCCAAATCCTTCTGCATTTTATTTTTTCGCACCAATTTCGGATCCGCAGGCTCCAATTTTCGCATTGCGCATCCGATTTTCGGCTCCTTTCAATTGTTTTTTAGTCCTGTACATTCAATTTCAGATCCGTACGATTTTTTTTTTTTTCCTTTCCTTTGTGCATTTTATTTCGGATCCGTTCTATCTTTTTCACCTTTCACAATCCCATTTTATATGTATTGATTTTGGATCCACACTAATTGTCTTTGCTTTCTTTGTGCATTCAATTTTCGGATCTAGACTGACTATTATTTTTTCTTCATGCATCTGATTTTCGGATCCGCCGGCTCCTATTCTTATATATACTTTTGTATTGTTTCATCTTATGCATCTGATTTGGATCCACTGGTTCATTATTTGATATTGACCCTCCAATTTTCTGGATCCGTCAGATCCTATGTTTCTTTTATTATTCGTGCACATCCAATTTCGGATCCGCTGGCTCCTATTTGATTATACTTTTTCATTCTTTCATTTTACACATCCGATTTTTGGATCCATCGGCTCCTGCTTTTATATTTTTACTATTTCATTTTACACATTCCATCGGTTCCTTGATTCTTTGCACATTCAATTTTTCACATCCGCCGGATCCTATGTTTCAGTTATGTCCATTGCACACCTATTTTTCGGACCCACCGTTTTCTTGTTTCTGGCTTGAATTCTTTTTGTCAATAATTTTTATTACTTCTAGCATCCGCTTCTTTTGATCTGCGTTGACTTTTTGTCTGGAGAGCTCCTACCTTACCTTGACATTTTTTGTCTATCTTCGGATTCTACTTGAAAACTTATCTAGGATATCATTTCGCTTTCTCACTACAACCCGTTGGTTGATCGAGTACAAAGCAAATACTTTCTTCCAGATACTAATCTTGTTGTTTCCTTCAGCGCGCTTGCCTTGGATTAGCAACTGCTTACCATTGCATCCCATCCGAGTCACTCCGATTTCCACAAAATCACTTCGACTCAATCTCTAGTCCTCTGACTATCCATCTCGCTCTCAGACTACTCCCAGATACATGCATTTCAAACTTCTATCCTATGTCTCTCGAGGGCTCGAGCCTAAGAGGGGGATACTGTTACATCCATACCTTCCATCCGGATCCGCTTTGTCCGACTTATTTTCCCGCACTTTATTTAATCCCTATTCCGCTCGGATCCACTCTGTCCGAAATATTTTCTCGCACTATTTAGCATCCTTTATTATCCGCTCGGATCCGCTTCATCCGAAAATATTTTCCCACGCTTCATTCCTTCATTATCGCTTCCTCACGGATCCATCGGATCCGCATTTTTCCACACTTCTGACTTTTCATATTCCTTCCACTCCGCTGTTCCGTATGTTCCGCTTTCCCATCCACATGTTTTACTCGTTTCTCCTCATGACCTTTTCTCATGATTTATGTGCTGCGCACATTTCTCCTTCTATCATTTTATTCCCTTGCTATTGTCTTTCTCTACAACGTGTTTTATTCTGGTCCATCCCGGATCCGTAGTATAAAAGCTAGATACTTTTTTGTATGTAGCTTAAGTCAAAAATCGACTAAGCTGGTCTTTATTCTCTTGTGTTCATTTTGAGCCAACACAAACGTTGATCCGGTTCCGGCCCGGTAAATACTCAGACTTCGTCCTCTCATTTCTTATTTCATAGGATCCGCTTCAGATCCGATTTTTCTATTTTTAGTGTTTCCGAGACTTCTGCCCAGGCTCCGGAGCTCCAGAACTCTCTCTCCTAGCTTCGGACTTGCCCGGACTTAACATTTCCGGCCAGTGGAGTGAAAGATAGGATTGGCTTCAAGCATAGAAACAAGGCGTTCAAACATAGGTTTTCCGACTCTAACATAAATAAAAAAGCAAGCAAGAGTGCTGAAAAACAATCACACACCGGAAATGATACCTAAAATCGCGATCGGCAGCATTAAGGCAACAGTCAAAGTAATCCTTTGACTTTGGGTACTGAAAATAAGGACCACGTTCTCCATCTCTGTCCAGCCCGTCTCCATATGCCATCAGTGAGGTTCCTATCACTTGAAAAATGACCTCAAGCTCATCTTCGCCCATTTCTGCATCTTCTTCCTCCCAATCCTCTTCCTCGGAATCCACATCGCGTTGTGAGTCATCGCTGTCAGAATTGTCGTCATTTTGAGGCCTAACGAGATGGGCCGCGAGTAGATATGTACATCCGAGTGACACATAGTCGGACTGTGCTTCAGCAATGGTAAAACGAGGCATTAGACGGTGTCTAGTAGAGAAAGTGGGAACGGCGTGAAGGCTGTACCGGCTAAATTTCACATAAGCGAAAAAAACTGTGAATCCGTAAGCGAGAATTGAGCGTCCCTAATTAGACTTCGTATCGGATCCTTCCGGATCCGTCTTGATCAGTTCAATTCTTTCAGCTTCCTTCAATACTCCTCTTCTTTCCAAGACTTCCACCCGGTGCAGATCCACTCCGGATCCGCGTCGCCTGGACTTAACAACATCTTCCATCAGATCATTCCGATGGAACAGTTGTAGTATGTAGAATAGCCATATACACCCGGTACATATTGATACGGACAGCCTTATGCTGATAATCATATGATACTTATTGTAGTTACTTAGTATAAATACCCCAGTAGTTATCCTGTAACTCTAGCACTCTTAACAGAGAACTTCTATCATCTTATCGCCTCAGCTCTTACTCTCAATCCCCAGGTAGGTTCAAGGAGGCCACTGCCTTGCTGCCTACACAGGCCTTTCCATACCTGTACATTCCGTCAGGTTATGGGCCCCGGAGTCCGCTGTCAGGAGCGCCTTAAAGGGCTGCCAACGACGCACTCCACCCACCTGGTTGTCGCCTTAAAAGGCTTGACATTATGCCAGACAACGATGAGCTATCTGCTGCTTTCAGCGCGGAGCTCTGAGCAACCTGCTGCTTATTAGCGCTGTGCCCATTATATCGTACACTGGCAAGGGGCTCTTGTCACTGTCTTTCTGTGCATTTATTGTCGCATTTTTTACTCTTTATTTTATGCATTTTGGATGAATGCTGACGGATGACTTTCCCCAGATATATCAACTATGTCTTCTAACAGTACGTTCAACACCCTTCCAACCCTTGATGCCACCAACTGGCAGATGTGGTCTACCAAGATGACTGCATACCTCATGCACTCTGGCATCTGGGACGCTGTTACTACTGCACAACCATCCCCTATTACTTATGCTGAAGCTACGGCCACCGCTGCCGCTTCCACCAACAGGGAGGATATTCGTGAATGGAAGAAGAACAACATGCAGGCTCTAGGTTCCATTCGTCTTCGTCTTTCCACTTCAGTCGCTTCCAAGGTTGAAGACAAGACAACTGCTAAGAACACTTGGGACACACTTAAGAACCTCTATGACAATCCCACTGTTGCTTCCATCCTCCATGACTTTAAATCTGCCATGAATATCCAGGTTCCAGCTAACACTCACCCAGCCAACTATGTGGAGGATCTCATCATGTACTTCCATCGCATTGAGGCAGCTGACAAGGACTTCAAAATCCCTGGCCACCTCCAGCTTTTTATCCTACTCTCCAAACTTCCTGACACTTACAAAACTGTAATCGATGACGTTGCCTCTGACCAAATTTCTGTGGTCAAACAAGGTACAATAGAAAACTTAAAAAATCGTGTCGTCATGGTCTTCGAAGGAACTGGTAAAGGAAAACGCAAGGATGCTGGTAAGCAGGCTCAGAAGCTGTCTGCAGTAAAGAGGAAGAGGGAGGACCCTAAATTCAAGCAACAACAATGCCAGAACTCTGGCAACGATGCTACAAACCAGGGGGGGAACCAAAATTCTAAGGGTCATAGCAAGCGTGCTGGCAAAGGCAAAGGCAAAGGACATCAACATGACGACCATGGCCACTCTCATGTCGCCACCGCTGCTTGAATTCCTCTTACGGCTTCTCTCCCAGACCCTCGTAAGCCTTTCTTCCAGGAAACACAGAAGCCTTTTGATGGCTTCTTTCCAGGTACGAGGAACACTTTTGATCTTGCTCATGACATGGGTGTTAAAGCATCCACTCAGCGAATCAAGGTCCTCGAACCCGTTGTCCATGGAACTCAGGACATCGAAATGTCGGAGTACCACCAACACGAGGACGAGGATGCCCCCGTCGCAGGTCCCTCTACTCCTTCATTGTTGAGCAGAATGAGCCAGGACCAGCCAATCACTTGGGCCGACGACGACCGCAGTCTGTCGGACGAGGGGGTTTCTCTCAGTTCAATGTTGGACGTGGACGAGGATATTGCAGAGGCCGCCAGTTTTGATGACCAGAGTGTCTACTATAGGTGAGTACCTTCTCATTCTAATCAGTACACCTTGTCTAATGCGCATTCACTTGCAGCGAAGACAAGGATAGAGACATGTAGTACTTCATACGAATGTTGCTCTGTACCGGTAGATTTTAATCTACTGGATGTACTTAATAAATATTATTCGTCTCCTTGCGCACACAACGTACCTTTTGCTGAGTGTTCTAAATGTAAGGGAAAGAAAAATATTGAGAAGGAACTCCAAAAATACATGGATTCGCTTACCATGGATCATTGGCTTCTAGACTCAGGAGCATCATCTCATTTCACATTTGTGAAAGATGACCTGGTCAATATAGAAGAACTTGAAAACCCAATACCTCTAAAAACTGCAAATTCTTTTACAAAGATTACAGCAAGAGGAACGGTGTTGATCCAAAAGCACAACAAAGTTTATAAACTTGATCCTGTATATTACGTGCCTGATCTAAACCAACGTCTCATATCATTAGGACAACTCCTAAATGATGGCTACAAGAGTCATGGTACCAATGAACGTATTACTCTTGAAGACAAGAAAGGGACAAAGTTCCTTTCATTTGTTAAACTGTTCTCACAAGATACTTTGTATTGGCTGAGACATTCAAAGCAACAGTTGCACACTGTGTGTGACAACAGCTTTACTTATTCTTTGAACTACGATCTTCTACACCAACGTGTAGGACATCCTTCCAAAGAGGTACTTCGCCATATGAAGGACCATACCAGAGGTTTCCCTGAGATCTCTATTCCTAACAACAATCCACTTTGTCGAGGATGTTTGGAAGGTAAATTGCCTTTACGCAATTTTCCCCAATCAAACTTACGTGCTAAATGTGCTTTCGAGCTTGTCCACACAGACTTGAAAGAATTCCTCACATTATCATACCACAAGTACAAATATGTGATAGTCTTCTTTGATGACTTTACTTCACGAGCATGGACTTACAATTTGCAAACCAAAGGTTCTGCAATTAATGCTACCCGAATCTTCCTTGCTATGGTCGAAACTCAATATAAGACCAAAGTTGAAGCAATGATGTCGGATGAAGGGGGAGAATACAAGTCTAAAGCTTTCCTTGATTTACTTGAGGAAAAAGGGATTAAAATCCTTAGAAGTGCGCCTTACACTCCACAAGAGAATGGCCGCGCTGAGCGCTTTATGCGCACTATGATGGACAAAGCTGACGCGATGCGCATATTTGCGTGCATACCTGATTCCTGGTGGGAATTTGTGATTGAACAAGCTGTTCACATCTACAATCGGACACCACTACGTCGCCTTAAGTGGCAGACACCTTATGAACTTTTGGAAGGAGAAGTACCTCGTATTGACCATTTACGAGTCTTTGGCTGTGGAGCATATGTACATATCCCAGCTAAAATTTGAAAGAATAAATTTTCTCCTAAATCCGAACTAATGACCTATATTGGTGTCACACCAGGAGGTCACAGAAATAGGTTCATGCGGAGTCCGAACAATGTTGTGTTCACTTCGTCTCATGCAATCTTTGAGGAGTCATTACTCCCAAGATGCAAAAATGAGAAACGTGGTTCAAAGAGACTTCCTATCTCACCTCCAAATGATCAGGAAGATCACAAGGACGACATTCCTCCTACGATGCTCGATGACAGTAATGATGATTTTACACCATCTACTTGACGACGCGATAACCCTTCTCTAAGGAGACCTGACCCTCCACGTGACGACGCTAGGGAACAGAGTCCACCTAAAACGCCACCGGCAACACCGAGACCACTTGCTCCACCTCCACCACCTAGAAAAGGAAGGCCAAAAGGTAAAGGTAAGCCGAAGGATCAACCTTCAGGTCCACCAAGGCGATCATCGCGTATTAGGAACCCATCCTCTCAACGGCCTGATAATGTCTATGGTGATAATCGGAACCCTCTAGATGTTGAACGGGAAACGGATGACCCATCTCAGTGGCAAGAGATTGTAGGTGATGATGAACCCTGGGATAAGTCAACAAACCCAGCACCACCTGCTCAGCCAGAACAGGTTCCCAGACCTAGTTCTGCACCTCCACGCCATGACAATACTGAGAATCCCGTATCAGACCCTGAAGAACAAATGGCACAACTATGCTGGGAAGGGGGAGTAGAATTAATCAACTTCTTGCTTTCGCATGCAGTCCCTGTCGAAAATCGTAATCCAGTCTGTAATATTCGCGAATGGACTTTCTGAGACATTGCAAGCTTACCCAAAGCTGAGCAAAAGGAATGGAAAAACGCTTGCCGCGAAGAACTTGAGGCACTTTGCAAGCGCAAGGTGTATGACCTCGCTGACCGACCTAAAGATAGGAAAGTCATTAAAAATTGATGGGTTTTTGATGAAAAATCAGATGGCCGTAAAAAGGCCAGACTCGTTGGTAAAGGCTTTTCACAAGTTGAAGGTTTAGACTTCGACCAAATATTTTCCCCTGTTGTCCGCTTCGAAACTGTGCACTTAATGCTTGCACTAGCTGCGTTACTCAAATGGCACATTTCTGCTGTTGATGTACGCAATGCCTATTTGTATGGTGATCTCGAAGAGGAAATTTACATGGAGCAGCCTGAGGGCTTCAAGGCTCAAGGTCAAGAGCATAAAGTACTTCGTTTACGAAAAGCTCTTTATGGACTAAAGCAAGCTGGCCTATCATGGTGGCGAACTTTAGACAAGTCCATGAATGACCTTGGCTTCAAACGAATCAGTTCCGATGCCGGAATATTTGTCTACACTGCACCAAATGGCTCGAAAGTTATTGCTGTGGTATATGTAGATGATACTCTGTTCTGTGGATCAGACAAGAGTCTTGTAAACGAGCTAAAGGCTAAGTTTATGAAGAAATGGGAATGCAGAGATCTTGGTGATGTCAAGGAATTCTTGCGTATGAACATTAAAAGGAAAAACGGCAAGATCTATTTAGATCAACGTCAATACCTTATGAAAGTTCTTGAATGCTGTGGCATGAAAAATGCTAGATCTGCTCCGACACCACTACCTGCAGGTTTCTATCCAACTCCAAACCCTTTAGATGTTGACCCAGAACTTTGTCAGAGATTTCAAATCATAATTGGATCTCTACTCTACATAATGTTGGGCACTCGTCCTGACATAGCCTTTGCTGTTACCAAGTTAGCACAATTTGCTGCTAACCCATCTCAAGAGCACCTAGATAAAGCGCTGTATATCTGTCGCTATCTCATAGGAACAAGAAGTTATTCTCTTGTATACGATGGTACAAAAGGTATAGGCTTAACAGCCTGCACAGACTCTGATTGGGCTTCTGACCCAACTACTCGTCAATCCCAAACTGGATTTTTCCTGAAACTTGCATCCGGTACCTTCAGTTGGCAATCAAGGGCTCAAACTACTATTGCCCTATCTTCAACAGAAGCCGAATACATGGCACTTAGTGACTGTAGTCGCCAAGTTGTTTGGATCCGGACTCTTATGAGTGAGTTAGGTTTTAACCTAAATGCTACTCCACTCTACAGTGATAACCAAGGCTCGGTTTTCATCGCCTCAAATCCTGTTACTGAAAAACGATCGAAACATATCGATATTCAGTATCACTACATCTGTGAGGTTGTGGACAAAGGATTTGTCAAAATTTACTTTGTTGATGGTGACAAAAATCCCACAGATTTATTCACGAAGAATCTAGGCAGACTGAAGTTTGAGCGCTTTAGAGCACAACTTGGCCTTGAAATTTACTCAGACTAATCCTGGCTGCTCTTAGCACCAACCTATGCTTACACACACTACCGTGGTGCTTAGCAAGGGGGAGTGTTGAATTGGCGCTTCCATAGATGCCATCAACGCATTGCCACATTTATGTGGCAACACATCTTCCATCAGATCATTCCGATGGAACAGTTGTAGTATGTAGAATAGCCACATACACCCGGTACATATTGATATGGACAGCCTTATGCTGATAATCATATGATACTTATTGTAGTTACTTAGTATAAATACCCCAGTAGTTATCCTGTAACTCTAGCACTCTTAACAGAGAACTTCTATCGTCTTATCGCCTCAGCTCTTACTCTCAATCCCCAGGTAGGTTCAAGGAGGCCACTGCCTTGCTGCCTACACAGGCCTTTCCATACCTGTACATTTCGTCACTCTTGTTGCAATCCTCCAACTTATGATTACCTCCGCAGAACATGCAAAGGTTATTCTTCCTGCGACAATCACGTTCAGCTTGGTTAAGCTTCCCGTCTTTGCCTAGCTTGTCAGCGTAGGGCTTCTTGTTGTTGGAAGAATTGTTGGAACCACCAGAGTTGGAGTTGGACTGTGGTTTTCCGGAGCCGGATCTGCCAGAGGAGTTCAAAGAATTGGATTTGGAGGAAGAGGAAGTGTTAGAGGATTGGTTGGACTTCTTCGACTTAGAGTCAGAAGAAGAATGCGACTTTTGCTCCCTGGCGCGTTCGAAATGACGCTGCCAGTAGTGATTGTCCAATTCGGATACTTGTTTTCTGAGCTCGCAGAGGGTGTGCGCTTCCACAACATGTACCAATTCGTCCTTGAGACGCGGAGCTAGACCTTTACGGAAGAAGTAGTGAAGTGCGGCATGGTCCCAATGAACCAAAGCAGCATACTGATTGAACTTGACAGTATACTTGTTGAGTTGATCACTGTCCTTCATGTAAAGGTTGCTGAGCTTGGATTCCGCATCTCCAACCGCATCATAGACCCCAAAATTATCCTGAAGTTCCTTGATCAAATGTTGAAAGGATACGCTCCAGGCCGGCGGATTCGCCGGATCCGGATCGAGAATTTCCAGTTCGAACCAATCAAGTGCAGGACCAGTGAGATAGGAAAGAACGAACACGATTTTCTTCACATCTGTGCAGAACATGTTGGGACGATCGTTAAGGTTAAGGTGCACATTGACAAGAAAGGTACGAAGTTTGCATGGGTCGTTGCCATCGAAAGGTTCGGGTTCCTTGACTTTAGATTTACTGTCACCGGAACCAATTCTTTCGAGGACATCTGCGAAGGGGTTAAAGGTATTCATGAATTTGCGGCTGTAGTCGGGAGGCTCCTCTCGCCGGCTGCCGGCAGGTCCTTGCGGACTGCCCAGAGGGCCAGGAGGAGGACCACCGCCAGGAGGACCACCACCAGAAGGACCGGACGGGTCATCCTCAGGATCAGTGTCACCTCCTGAAGGTTCAGGATGTTCAGGAGAATTATTACGCGGATTTCCACCAGAACCTCTAGAGGGAGGCTGAGGCGGATCATCTTCTCGATCGTCTTCTTCTTCTTCTTCTTGGACTGGAAGAGTAGCCGGAGCCGTCGTGCGATGGGTCCGAGAGGGAGTTTCGGGAGGATTGTTGTTGTTGCCGAAATTAATATTAAGGTCCGAAGCATGTAGAGAGAAGATACCCGAAGAGTGACGAGAACCGCGATGAGGATTGACGTTAGCGAAAGTATCGCCGTAAATGTTCTGGAGAATGGGAGAAGGGGCAGCAGGTGGAACACGAGTGCAGGACTGCTGACCGTAGTAAGTTTGAGTCTGAGACATTGTTGACTATTCAACGTAGAAGTTGTCAAAGTCTAAAATACTGTTAAGTCCAGGCGACGCGGATCCGGAGCGGATCCGCACCAGGTGGAAGTCTTGGAAAGGAGAGGAGTATTGAAGGAAGCCGAAAGAATTGAACTGATCAAGACGGATCCGGAAGGATCCGATATGAAGTCTAATTGTTCGTTGGACGGAACCAACTTACAACTTCAACGAGTGAGGAGTTGGACAAAGTCAGACGAGGAGAAGATAGAGACCAGCTAAGTTGATTTTAGACTTAAGCTACATACTACAAAGTATAGAGCTTATATACGAGGGTCCAAAAGTGGACCCGGATAAAACACGTTGTAAGTAAAAGATAATAAGAATGATATAAAGGGAAACGCTCAGTACATCATCATTACGTGAAAACCCTTTTTACAATAAAGAGAGTACATGAGGAGGGTCATAGGATCGTACATGAGGAGAGAGGAGTAAACATGAGGATAGATAAAGATGATAACAGACCGAGAGTATAAGCGAGAATGTAATAGAAAAACGGATGCGGAGTGGATCCGATCGACGTTGACGAAGTTAGAGTTGCGATATGAAGGATGAAGGATCCGGACGGATCCGGCGGATGCACGGATGTAACATTCACCCTGGCTTGTTATCAAAGTGGGATGTAGTTCCATGTTGACATAGAATTGTGAGAACATCTGCATGTGTTCCATGGGGTATTTGCCAATGTGCAGGTTGGTGAGGAAAACAGTTTTGGCTTGGACTATTTCCTGCCAGGTCAGAGCCTCATCTGGTCTGGCATTTGGGGATGCTTTGGCCATGTCTATCAATTTGACTGCAAAGGTTGCATCCTTGTTCTTCACCAGCAAGAGACCAGTATCTTTGGTTAAGGACTTTTCATACTTTATTGCTTCTGCTGCCACCTCAGGTAGGCCAGCTGTACCTGTCAAATGTCTTAAGAACAGACCAATAACTTAGCTTTTTGTATTTTAGTACGGACCAATAACTTAGTTTCAATTTTTTCCCACACTTCCTAAACTGTAAAGAGTGGAAAAATTCTAATAAATCCAATAAATCTAAAAAATATTCCTGCCACCCTCAGAATTTCCTTACCTTTAGCTGTTGTGGAGGTATAAGCACTTTTTTCTTCAGGTGCCAAGGTGGTCATGTGAATTTTCCCATGCCTCCTGGAACCTTTTTCCAGCATCCATTAGCCATTGTGGCTGATGTGGCTGATTTTGCTGATTATTCCCATGCAGTTGTGCCACAAATAGATTTTGGACAGCTTCTATTCTAAATAGGGGCTGTGGCTGAAAAAAAGCCAAAAAATTGCCTGAAAATCACAAAAATAATGGGCATAGATAGGTATATATAGGGGTAAATTTGGCTCAGGAATCCAAATCTGGAATCAGAATCATCATATTGAGCCTGTATAATTATTTATTTCAAATAGGGGCTGTGGCTGAAGAAAATTTGAAAAAATGCCAAAAAATCGTCCGAAAATCACAAAATAATGGGCATAGACAGGTATATATAGGGACAGATTTGTCTCAGGAATCTGAATCTGTATCAGAATCATCATATTCAGCCTGTATAATCATTTATTTCACACAGGGGCTGTGGCTGAAAAAAAAATTGCCTGAAAATCATGAAAAATAATAGCAAATGGATAGGTGTATAGGGGTAAAATTTGGCTCAGAAATCCAAATCTGAGCTCACCATTATCATATTTAGCTTCTACAGTGAATTATTAATGGATTATCATTACCAAATCGAAAAAATAGCCTGAAATTGCAGGTGTAGTAATTGGGAACTCACGTAAAAACTCTCAATTGATTGATATCCACCTAAAAATCTTCACAAATGTACAAAAATAGCTATAAATTGCACCAATCATAGATCTATAGTTGCATTTGCCTTTATAATCTCAGAGAAGGTTAGATAAATGTTTTCTTTGAGAACTACCCTTGTAGTTTCTAATTGATTACACAGAATTGACCTTCTAAATGAGATTATGTTGGTATAACATTAACATAGTTGATTCATTATCTTATAATGTACATTCATGTATCTATTCTATGATCATAGCCCATCTCTACACAGCATATCTTATACTTGGACTCAGTATTTAACATATGATGAAACTACTGTATGATGCACCTATCATTGGTATATTGTATTTATGAGTCTCTATGCTTGAATAATATATGTCTGAAAAATTATAAAAACTTTTATACACATACAATCTGTATGTCAGCTATAATCAAGGTGCAAATACCTTATTCACAGACATCATTATATTTGCACTATGTGCTTCAATGTAAATCCATCTCTTATCATGTTTACTTGAAGACTATGATTCAATCACTTATAGATATGAGACTTCTTCATTTCCTAATCAGTTTGTTTCTTTTTATTACCAGTAGAAGGGAGAGTTCTCCTGGACACTCAATATCTATTTTCATTGATAAACCAAGTAAGATATGGATTCATGTAATTCTGAGTTCATATTCAGATTACTGGGCCCAGAATACCTCTATATACCTATTGATATCTATTATTATGATAATACATGCACATTTTTTTTTCAGAATTCTATGGTAAATTATCAATAAATTGTTACACAGGCTGAAAATAATGATTTTGAGCTTAGATTTGGATTCCTGAGCCAAATTTACCCCCATATACCCATCTATCCTTATTCATTGGCCTGATTTTCGGGTGATTTTTTGGGCATTTTTCGAAAATTTCAGCCACAGCCCTATTTGAATAAATGATTATACAGCCTGAATATGACAATTTTGATCTCAGATTTGGATTCCTGAGACAAATCTACCCCTATATATCCCTATCAATCCCCATTATTTTTGCGATTTTTTGACTTTTTTTTAAAAAAATTTTTTTTCAGCCACAGCCCCTATTTGGAATAAATAATTATACAGGCTCAATATGATGATTCTGATTCCAGATTTGGATTCCTGAGCCAAATTTACCCCTATATATACCTATCTATGCCCATTATTTTTGTGATTTTTGGGCGATTTCTTGGCTTTTTTTCAGCCACAACCCCTATTTGGAATAGGAGCTGTCCAAAATCTATTTGTGGCATGACTGCAATAGCCGAAGCCCATGGGAATAATCAGCAAAATCAGCCACATCAGCCACAATGGCTGATGGATGCTGGAAAAAGGTTCCAGGAGGCATGGGAAAATTCACATGACCACCTTGGCACCTGAAGAAAAAAGTGCTTGTACCTCCACAACAGCTAAAGGTATGGAAATTCTGAAAATGGCAGGAATATTTTTTAGATTTATCAGATTTATTAGAATTTTTCTGCTCTTTACAGTTCAGGAAGCATGGGAAAAAATTGAAACTAAGTTATTGGTCCGTTCTTAAGACATTTGACAGCTACAGCTGGGTAGGCAGTACCACAGCAGGAAGTACTTCTGGGAGGTCATCTTCTTGGCAAACAGATGTAGTTTGTCTCAGAGATGTTGGATCCCTTGAGAGGTGGGGATGGTTTGTAGCATCAGCAAAACTACAAGTCTGCTTTTTCAGGCTTTCAGGCACTTTCCAGCACTTTTTTGTTTCAACCTTTTTTTCCAACTTTTTTCAGTGATCTTTCACTTTTCCTGTCAGCTTTTACCAGCTTTATACACTTTTCCACTTTGGGCAACTTTTTTTTGGCTTGGAACTTTTTTTCTCACATCAAGCACTTAATAAGCTGTGTTTGGTTGAGATGTCTAGTGACAAGTTTTGTGCATCAGCATGACAACCACATTTAAAATTACTGTCGCATCTTGCTAAACAACTTCTTGCTGTGAACTTTGCAGTTATAATGGATGTGCCAGGAAAGTGGCACAATTCAAGCTCCGCTGATCAGACTATACAGTTTATAAGTCACTCAAAAGCCATGTCAAATTTTCAGACCTTCTCTCACTACCCCAGGGCTTTTCTTCTCAGGCCTATATACATTATTCTAAACATTTTTTTATCTGGACAGAGTATCTCAAATAAATTAGCATCCAAATATTCTCAATGTAGGTTGAAATATTAGGAGATACTATGCCAGTGTTGATATCTAATTCTAGACAGGAAAGTGAAAGAAATTGAAGTTCGATCTATTGAGAGAAAGCTAAAATTTTCTATGTTTCATAGCATTACTTTCTTGGACTATAAAGATAATTTTTGTTTTTTACTTTCTACTCACAGATATTTTTTCTTTCTGGGTCTGGAAATGCAATGGGCAATCATTGCCTTGTCATCTCCCTAAAATCGGTATGTCATTGCCCTATCACTGGCCACACACTGCCACTCATTGGCCACTCATTGGGCCCTCTTATTGGGCTTGATCATAAGATTGAAAATTCATTGAGTTTAACTCTTTCTACACATCAACTGCTGATCATGTTGAATGGGAGGATGAATGATAATGCTGAACACTTATTTTGATCATCAGTAATGCACAGTAACAGTAAAATCCCACAAGTTTTCAATCTTGTCAGTGGGCCTCTTATCAGACCCAATGAGTGGCCGATGAGCGGCAGTGAGTGGCCAGTGATAAGGCAATGATATACTGAATGTAGGGAGATGACAAGGCAATGATCGCCCATTGCATTTCCGGACCCAGAAAGAAAAACTATCTGTGAGTAGAAAGTAAAAAACAAAAATTATCTTTATAGTCCAAGAAAGTAATGCTATAAAACATAGAAAATTTTCGTTTTCTCTCAATAGATTGAACTTCAATTTCTTTCACTTTCCTGTCCAGAATTGGATATCAACACTGGCATAGTATCTCCTAATAATTCAACCTACATTGAGAACATTTGGATGCTAATTTATTTGAGATACTCTGTCCAGATAAAAAATGTTTAGAATAATGTATATAGGCCTGAGAAGAAAAGCCCTGGGGTAGTGTCTATCACTTCACCCGCCAAGTCAAATCATTACATTAGACAAGCATATGGTGCATTAGCTGATGTATCTTTACATTCTGAATCTGACATTACCCTTTTTTGTTGTTTTACTTTTAGTATAAAGAATATCAGACAACACAAGTATGTTTAGTTTAATTTTCAGCTCCCAGTGTCTGACATGTTTGTGCTTCTTGTTTAGCTCAATTATGCCCTGTTTCCACTTTTTCAGGTTCCATGACAAAGTGGTTTTTTTGTTATATACTGTTAGAATACCCTGTAATATTGTATGTTTTAATACATCAATTTTTGAATCTATTTGGCACAAATTAAATGGATGTTACATTGCCTTTTGGATAACTTTTAATGTTCTTTTCTACCTACTTTTATGCACTTTTTCTGTGCTTTTTTCCTGTACTTTTAAAAGATGTGTCAGACAAGCCCAGTTGCTTAAAAAAGCTATTTTGGGTGAAAAAAGCCCAAAAAGTAATGGAAAAGCTCCTGAAAAGTTTCAAAAAGCTGACTTGTCATTTTGCTGATGAGCAGGGTGTGGGATTTCTCTTTCTGACTCTTTCTCTCTTCTTCCTTCTTCCTCTCTTCTTCTTCTAGTAGTCTGTGGTTCTCTTCCTCCTGTTGCCTCCTCTGCTCCTCTCTTTCTCTATCTTCTTCCGTCTGTTGCAGCCACCTGGTTTGTCGTGCTGCATTGTTTGTTGCCCATGTGTCCTTTAGGTGTTGTGTGGCTTGTTCTTCATTGGTGATCTCTCCTAGATTAGGATCAGCAATGAGGGCTGCTCGTATGGTACAGAATAGTTCGTCATTGTAATCTGGGCATGGTTCTAGAGCTGGGTCGTATTGTAGCCAATCCATGATTATTGATTAGTGTGTGAAGTAAGGGTGTCTTCTTCAGGAGAGGTGTTTAAAGTGTTATATTGAAACAAACTGGCTTAGAAATAAAAGCTGTGCATTTTGATTTAGGGGGAGAACTAAACTCAAAGGAATTTCAAGAATTTTTGAAATCCTGTGGTATCCAATGACAAGCTTTGGCACCATATATACATCAACAAAATGGTAGAGCAGAAAGATCTATAAGATCTACTGCTGAGAAGAGTCAAACCATGCAATTACATGCTGGTTGTCCAGATTCTTGGTGGGAATTTTCATTCTTAGCAGGAATTCATGTAATAGCTCAAACACCATTAGAATGTGCTATATGGAAAACACCAATTGAAATGTTTGAAAATAAGAAACCAGATATTTCTTATCTTCGAGTTTGGGGCTGCAGTGCTTATGTCTTTATACCAAAAGAAAAGCACAAAAACAAATTAGCAGCACATTCCCAAGTAATGACATTCATTGGTTATGCCAAAAATATGAAAGCATGGCTTTTCATGACCAAAGACAATGTTGTCTTTGAATCCAACCAAGCAATGGTTCTCAAGATTAAAACTTCAAGATGTACAGGAAAATCCTCTACCTGTCCTAAAACCTTCATTAACACAAATCCATGTCTAAACATGATGAAAGTGATGATGAGCCCATTGCTAGACATACTCAATCTCACAAAAATAATAAAAGTGATAGTCAAGACAACAATCACACACCAGGTAATCACAGAAGTGATGATTCATCCTGAATCTTTGGATTCTTCTAATGATGATTCTGGATCTCCCAAACTTCCAGGACATTACCCACCTGATCTGGATTATCCACCTAAACCAAGGGGAAGATCCAAAACTAGAACACCTCAGCCTGGTCCTTCTGGAAGAAGTAAAACTTCTCGTCATAATTCTTCATCATCTTCACTTTCTACTGATCATAATTCTCAGAGCACACAAGACCCTGAAAATGTTCCTCTTCCTACTTCTAACAAAGAAAATGAACAATTCATGTTTGAACCCAATAAACCTCTTGAATTCATGTTTAATCCCAGAATAACAATTGATCAAAATACATGGGAAAATACATGGACAGAGAGCAGATGAAATTTACCTAAATGCATCCAGAAACCAACTTGGAAAACCAAGGATATTAACTAGAGAGCATCAGATCAGATACCTGATCCAGAAAGGTACCTAATAAGGGACAAACCTTCAAAAAAGGGTAAAGAAAAACCTATTAGAGAACATCGTGATCTGACACAAGAACCTTCACCTGAACTACAGCATAAAGAACATTTTATGTGTCACAAACATTATAATGAAATTCCTAGAGCAAGGAATGACCATGGTGAAAATCATTTACAACCACAGTTCTTTACACATCAACAATGATTTCATGCTCCACAACACCCCTCTATGAGAGAATCTTTACAGACACAAACTCATGATGAAAGAGACACTCAGTTACTGGCTTATAACCATAACTTAGATGAAATTCTTGATCATCTTGACATTACTCAATATACTCAAGAAGGGGGAGTTGGTCTACAGAGAGTTCTCTTAGCACACACTCATGCTTATCTCTCAAAAATATCCAAACATAGGGCCCTAATTTTTGACATTGACAGATATGACTATTATGATAAACACAAATTCTGGAAAGGTAATCTGTATGTTCACAAGTGGGTCAAAGCCAGAGAAAAATGGGATACAGCAATGGATTATGAACATAATCAACTCTTAAAGCACAATATCTATGACATAGTTGATTTGCCTCCTGGCAGAAAGGCAATAAAACATTGCTGGGTTTACAATGTGAAACCAAATGGAACCTTTAGAGCTCAAATTGTAGCCAAAGGATTTTCACAGATTGAAGGTCTGGACTATAACAATATCTTTAGTCCAGTAGTATGGCTTGAAACTGTTAGACTTCTTTTAGCACTTGCAGCCTTACATGATTGGGAAATAATGGCATTAGACATTAAAAGTGCTTTTTTGTATGGCAAGCTAAAAGAAGAAATTTATATGGATCCTCCAAAGAAGTTTCTAGCTAAAAAGGACAGCAGCAAGGTATGGAGGTTATGCAAAGCTATCTATGGTTTAAAACAAGCAAGCTGAGAATGGTGGAATGAATGTTCCAAATTTATGGAACAACTTGGCTTTAACTTGTTAAACTCAGATGGTGGAGTGTATTATTTGTCAACAGACAAAGGAATGATTATAGCAATCATTTATGTTGATGATGTAATGTGGTTCAGTAACAAAGGTAGAAACTGAAGAGAGATTAGCTGAAGAGAAGGAGAAAAAGAAGGAGCATGAATAATTGTTGGCCTGAGAATGTCAGTAAAGACATCATGAAAAAATTAGAGCTAGTCAAGAGGATGAAGATAGTAATGACCTGAATCAAACTTTGATGTAGAGTGCCAAGCAGCTAACAGTGCTTCAGAAGGTTGGATCTGAGGTAGCCACTGTTTCACAGGAGGGATTCAAAGGTTGGAGAGCAACTCAAAATGGGACCTGAGGAGGTGCAGTTCAAGGTCATGCCCAGTGAACAAACTGGTATCATCTGTTTCTATGGCCAATCATTCACAGAGCCATGGTCCAAGCTCTCTGGAGTCTAGAAGATGCAGCAAAAATCTTAAAGCACAAATATTCCCACATGTTTGAGCACATCTTCCATGGAACAATTGGCCAATGGAAGGCACCAGGCAAGCATAAACTCTCCGGAATGCAACATGTCATCATGCTATTCTTGAATCAGGCTGCAGTAATGCAAAGTCTCCAGAGCTTATCAATGAAATCAAGACCACACTTCTGGGCCTTTACAAATCTGGCATGATTGTCAATGTTCTCATAGTTCATTCAATTATGCTTGGACTCATTTGGACAAGGTATCCTCATATTCTTATGCCACATTTTTATAAAGAGATATGTCCATGATTTTTTCCAGGCAATCATAAACTGGAGATCACATACAGAGACTTATGCTGCTGCCCATCTTCCTGTTGATGCAGATGATATCTGTGAGCAAGCTCTGATGTGAATTGTATATGCCATGAAATGACACAGTATTTTACCAAAGCTCATCATTAATGGTGATCAGATGGGAATTTATGTTCTACCCAACAGCTCCTATACTTTTGACATGACTTGGACAGAGGCAGATTGACATTGTTGCCAAGGATGAAAAGTGTGCCTTTACACTTTTTGTTGCCAGTCACCTCAGGTAACCACCTGGGCCTACCTACTTAGGCTACCTTAACATATGCAACTTTTCTACCTACCAGGTATCTAATACCTGGTAGTCTACCTAAGCAGTAATTTTATGGGGATTTTAGGTAGCCCTAGACAAAGTTGCCAAAGGTGCCCTAGGTACTTCCTCTGGGCTCTGGTGGCTCACTGATAGTACTTTGGGGACTTCCTGGTAGCTCCCTGGTAGTTTATTTGGGGGGCTCCCTGGTTTGGCACCTTTTTGATTTTTGGCTTTATCAAAGCTTATTCTGATCATTTTATTTTCTGTATTTGTAATAACTGTAATGTTACTGGAGAACAAGTGATCATTGGATGTCTGAGACAATGAAATGATAATATTAGATAATAGATTTATACATATGTCTCCCAAGATATGATTGAAACTATCAGGGGATATTAGACAATTACTGATATAAAGGCATGAAAAAGCATAATGCTAAAAGCCAGCTGCTGAATAAAACAACAGTGTGCTATGTCTGCACTAATAGGAAGTGGGCATTTCATCATTCAGGACCCTGCTTTACTAAAATAAATTATCATGTCTCAATACATGTTGTAAATATAGAATTTGTTAGTGAGAAACTTGCTTTTTCAATCCAAAACAAAACAGCTTGCACTTCACAAAGAATACAGATCTGGGATTCACATCTCTAGTGTCAATTCATGGTATGATCTTATATTATGCTATAATACTGCTATCTGGGACCAAATATTGAAATAAGCTTGCATCTATCTTTGTGAACACATATTTCAAAGCAGAGTCAACTTGAAGATTGTCAACGATTTACTATTTTGTATTTCATAAAAACAGCTGGTTCTTGAAACTTCATATTGGCTATTGTGTTTTTATATTAACATAGTAGATCACAACAAAAAGAAAAGAATAATATTCTGCTAGCAGTCAAATTTATCATGTAAAGAATATGCTTTTATATTGTTTGTTGATTATCTTAAGATCTATCAAAGACACTGAAGTTTTGATATAATGCACTTTCTGTTAGCTCCTTTCTTTCAGCACTAGTCATTAGGATTATTTACATCTATTTTGTGTCTTTACATTAATAATCTTTAATCTCATCCAAGAATTTGAATTTATTCAATCATAAGCTTTGATACATCTATGTATAAACATTATTGTCTAAAGCCAAAAACTAGAAAGAGTGCCAAACCAGGGAGCCCCCAAATAAATTACCAGGGAGCTACCAGGAAGTCCCCAAAGAACTATCAGGGAGCCACCAGAGCCCAAAGAAAGTACCCAGGGCACCTTTGGCAACTTTGTCTGGGGGCTACCTGAAATCCCCATAAAATCACTGCTTGAGTAGACTACCAGGTATCCAATACCTGGTAGGTAGAAAAGTTGCATATGTTAAGGTAGCCTAAGTAGGTAGGTCCAGGTGGTTACCTGAGGTGTGCCAGTATGCTAATGGCAATTTTCTTCCATTCCAACAAGTTTGAAGTGGCAAGACTATAAAAGCTATACCATCACAGGGTGCAGATGGAATGGATGATGCATTGAAGTTTGGTTTTGATTTCACTTTTGTTATGAGCAAAAAACAAACAAGCCATCTCAGCACCATGAAGACAATGAAAGAATGGCTATGCAATATAATCCAACCTTATATCATTCACACTAGTGAGGAATTTCACATGTTCATTTTCCAGGACTATCCAAACATTATTCTTATTTTCATACCTCAAAACTATACTAGAAATTTTCAACCTGCAGATGTTGGGCTTCAATGGCCAATTAAACACTTTCTAAAACAAAAGATTTTCCAGTGGATGGCAAAGAGACATCAGGATGTACATGAATGCAGTTTTGAGAGGCATCTATTCTCAATAGCTATCTCTTATGAGCTATGTTGCTAGAATTCTTAAAAGTTCTCAACTTTCCACAACTGTTTGGAAGTATCATCATATTCATTCAATCCAGTTATTTATTACTGATCTAGATCCATGAAGTTGTCTTCCTCTGTCATAGCTATCACTTTATATTAAAAACTAATTCCTACCTATTGACTATAGACTCCCAATTTTCTATATGATCCAAACCCCTAACCTCAAGACTATATAATACATATTTAATGAGTATCTGGTCCCAAGTTTTTTCTACTCTTAGCCTGAACATCCCATTGTGTTTTCATGACGCCTATAATCAACATGTTTGCACTCCCTGCAACCATTTCCCTATTTTATAATTTGTATGCAGCAGTCCATCATATTTATTCAAAAAAACTAATCAACTTTTTTAGACCTCCCAAGCTTAGCAAAGAAATCCAAACTCTTTGCTCCTATAACACCTTACAAGTTTTCAAGATGTGTTTAAAGAGCCTTCTTACAGATGTGAGCTATTTTGAGCAACATATTTTCAGATTCAACAAGGCCACCATGATTTTTCCTTGATTTATTAACAATCAGGTTGATGAGCTCAGACTGATTTTTCAGCCATCATTGCAGGCACTGTAGCTCTCATGTCTTTACCTGAAAGACTTATAAGGACATTGACCTGAAATTTCAAACCTTTTTGTCATCATTTGGCTATTGAATCATTGCACATTGTTGATTTCTGGAAGATGTTAAGTCCGGGCAAGTCTGAAGCTAGGAGAGAGAGTTCTGGAGCTCCAGAGCCTGGGCAGAAGTCTCAGAAACACTAAAAATAGAAATATCGGATCCGAAGCGGATCCTATGAAATAAGAAATGAGAGGACAAAGTCTGAGTATTTACTGGGCCAGAACTGGATTGACGTTTGTGTTGGCTCAGAATGAACACAAGAGAATAAAGACCAGCTTAACACGTTGTAGAGAAAAGACAATAGCAAAGGAATAAAATGATATAAGGAGAAATGTGTGCAGCACATAAATCATAAGAAAAGGTCATGAGGAGAAACAAGTAAAACATGTGGATGTGAAAGCGGAACATACGGAACAGCGATGCGGAAGGAATATGAGAAGTCGGAAGAAATCGGAAGTGTGGAAAATGCGGATCCGATGGATCCATGAGGAAGTGATAATGAAGGAATAAAGCGTGGGAAAATATCTTCAGATGCAGCGGATCCGAGCGGATAATAAAGGTGCGAGAAAATATTTCGGACAGAGCAGATCCAAGCAGAATAGGGATTAAATAAAGTGTGGGAAAATAAGTCGGACAAAGCGGATCTGGATGGAAGGTATGGATGTAACAGAAGATAACTTTCAAAGTGGGGCTCCTTTTGCTAACCAACACTGGAAACATATTAAAATAATCCACTGAGGAAAATATAGGAATAATATACCAGAAAAAATCTAAATAAAATATGATGAAATATAGAAAATATTTTGATTGAAAATTAAAATATACTACAGTAAAATATGTTATCAATAAATCATATAATATTTTACTTAGAAGTCAGTAAACTGTCAATGTATTTTCAAAACATATCTTCTATTTACAAGTGGCTTATTTTGATAGTTGACATCAATCTACTCTGAAAATATTATCTATATTTCACCAGATTTTATTTTGATACAATAAGTAAGTTTTTAGTTTTTGATGACAGAAAATGTATTTTCACTTGGGGTGTACATATATGAGTCCCCCTGCACAGTCTGAACATACAATGCAAAAACAGCAACTTGGCCTTTACAATTAACATTCTTTATGGTAAGGTCCCCATTATATCTAAACCTTGAATCCATCATATTATCATAGAACCACACATTGATCTTTCTTATTAATAATTTTTGCAGTAAAATGACTGGAACCATAGTAAATTATATTCCATAAATTATACTGTCATCTTCTTAAAGCAAAATTGGACCCAAGAATGTGATTTTCACTATTAAAGGACTCACCAACTGTCACTAAGAGGAACTTCCACTTTATGGCAAGGCTCATAAATGAACACTTACTGAAAACAATATTAAAACAGCATCTCATGTAATGGGTGTGGTCCCATATGATCCAACCATAGTCACTGATAAGCTGGCCCCAAGCAAAGAGACATCTAGCTATGGAGAGCTCCCTGCAACACAGCCAAGTCCTGTTGTTGCAGTTTCCAGGTTGCTCAATGACACTGTTTGCATTACCTGGAAGCACAGATAGGTGATAGTATGTCACAGTTGTTGACTAGCATTGAGTTTGTTAAATTATGTGGAAGCCTATATGAAGTCATGCAAAGAGAAAGAGAAGGCAGCCAGAGAGAAGAGACTTGCATGAGAATCTGTTGCTGAAATGAAAAAAAAAAACTGTACTCAAGCTGTGAAAAGATATGAGGTGACTAGTCCCTAGCTTTCAACAATGGTGATGAAAGGAGAGTGGGCCATTGCTATGTGTGGCAGAGATGAGGCCGGCAAACTGATGAATGCTGATGCATGCTGGGAAAGATAAGATGCTTTGATTTGCCTAATGGGGTTTGTATATGGAAACTTCACAGCCACCTGTGTGAGTTGAGTTTAGTAAAAGAGGAGTGTTGAGCTGTGAATATTTCTGAGATTAAATTATGCCTACAATACCCCATACTCCTTGGGAATATCAGAACATACCCATTCCACCCAGAATAAGGGAGAAGGTTATCAACAAGAAAATCAAGGCTACATATGAGGACTGTGAATTCTTCATGATTTACAACCACTGAATAAAGTTTCAAAGAGATGCAGGGCTGCTGCCTATTGCCAATGACTTTGGAGTCTTTTGCTGGGTGACAGTGTTATACACTATTCAACCTATATTCTGGTTTTGATGGAAGGATGACAGCATTTTCTATGCCATTAGGGTTACTCAGACTAACTTGCCTTCCTCAAGGGTATATTAATTTACCAGAGAATTTCAGAATTGCATGGTTTTCATTTTGAAGCCAGAAATACCACACACTTGTAATATCTTTATAGTTTCTAAACTCTAGAATATATCCAAAAGATAGTATCAGTACAACTGTAAAGTGGTCTAATGGCTTTGATAAAACACTGGGAACAAGATATCCAACCAGCAAGCACTATAGAACAAAGTTCTGAGGGCTAGAGCTGATATCTGTATGCTCCAAAGGTCAAAGATGCATTCAAAGGGCTGAAAATGCATGCACAGAGCGAGCTACAAGGGAGCTGTACTGTGACTGTAGACTGGATTTGAGGTGGTTAGAGGGTGGTTGGAGTGGTCTAAGCAAAAGGAATGCACTGCAGATGTATTTGCAAAGCTTGCTTTCAACCAGGATATAGGGGAGAGATGATGGAAGAAAGCAAGAAGCAGTCAAGGAATCAAAACTTCATCTATCACTGGATACAACATCCAAAGAGTTTATTAAAGCTAGCCTGTATCTGCAGAAGGCAGAATTCTTGAAACATGTTTGGATTACAACTGATGCTTCAAACTTTACTCCTATGCCAGCAGGTAGACTATCTTGTAAGATACCTTCTTCTTCTTAATCTGTCTTCTTCACAGAGCTTGAGCATCACATCAACAATGACAGTGCTCTCCAGAACCCACTTAAGGACAGCAATATGCTTCTGTTATTAGATTTAACAGGGGTTAAGGACACTTGAACACAAGTGAAATGAGACAACGGATGCGATTTGAGGCTCTGGTATAACAGTACAACACTACCTAGTATTTATACTTGTAGCTACTGTATGTGTGTGAGTCCATAGATAAGAAAGAACAATAAAGCATAGCTTGTGCGCAGCACTAGTACAGCAGTGTAGGACAGGTGATAACGGGAAAGACAATAAGACAATAGGAAAGGTGTAAAGATGAGTCGATAGAAGTGAGATAGATGTCGTGTATCATATGGATAGCTATACAAGCAAGTCAGATAGAAGTAAAGAATAGAAACGAATATAGTCCTGTGCATAATGTGAATCGTAGATTCCAACACTCCTCCTCAAGCCTTTGCGAGTCCCATGGATGAAGCGAAGTGCTTGGCTTTAAGTGATGGTAAAGCCTTTGTGAATATATCAGCAGTCATATTGGATGTGGGGCAGTATGAAAGTCTGATTTTCCCTTCTTCAATGACATAGCGAATGAAATGGTAGCGGATGTCGATGTGTTTAGTGCGTGCGTGGTAACGGTCGTCTTTTGCAAGTGCGATGGCGGATTGATTGTCTGAATTAATAAGAATTGGGTCAGTGACTGATCCAAATATTTCAGAGATAAAATTTCGAATCCAAATAGCTTCTTTAGCGGCATGAGATAATGCGATATACTCAGCCTCGGTGGTTGAAAGTGAAATGGTGTCCTGTCGTTTAGATGACCATGATACAGCTCCTCCATTGAGCGTGAAAACATATCCTGAAATAGCATGTCGATCTTCGTTTGACATTCCATCTGCGTCTGAGTATCCAATGACGTCTGATGGTTTATCTCCATAGGTTAGCCAATAATTACGCGTTCCTTTAAGATAAGCAAATACTCGGCGTAATGCGTTCCAATGAGTAATGCCTGGATTTTGGGAGAATCTGGCAAGTTGAGATACTGGATAAGCGAGTTCTGGGCGGCTAGCGTGTCGTAAATATTGAACTGCTCCAAGTGCTTCTCTATAAGGTTTGTCGCGCATTTGAGCTATTTCTTCAACTGTGGTTGGACTTTGAGTTGTAGAGAGTCGTGTATGAGGATCGAATGGAATGGAAACGGGTTTGGTGTCTGAGAATCCATATCGTGAAATGATGGAGTCGATGTAGGATCGTTGTGACAATTGAAGTGTTCTCTTCTCTCTGTCTCGTCGAATTTCAACTCCTAACATCCAATGTAATTCTCCTTCATCTTTGACTTCTACTCTCTCTTTAATTTTGTCCTTCAACTTCTTCATGTCTTCTTTGGTGTCGGTTACAATGGTCATGTCGTCAACGTGAATGAATATGATGATGAGAGGTTTTGTCCGGAAAAATACGGCATGATCGAAGTCTGATCGTTTAAGTCCAACTTCTTTCATAATGCTGCAGAATTTTAGATACCAACGTCGTCCAGCTTGTTTGAGTCCGTAAAGCGCTAATCGAAGGCGGAGTACTTGTCCTGGTTTAATGCCTGGGATCTCGATACCAGTAGGTGGTTTCATGTAGATCTTTTCACTGTCGTCTAACTTGCCATAGAGGTAGGCTGATTTGACGTCCATCTGGTGGATTTCCATGTCCCGATAAGCGGCAATAGCAAGTATGATGCGGACAGATGTGAGTTTGGCAACGGAAGCGAAAGTTTCATCTGGGAAGTAATCGACTTCGGGGATCTGGTTATATCCACGGACACAAAGTCGTGCTCGGTGAATGATGAGTCTACCAAATTCGTCTTTCTTGGATCTGAGAACCCATTTGTTGGTAAGTATGTTGGCATCGTCAGGTGGATAGATCAATTCAAATGTTCCACGTTGTTCATGTCGTCGCATTTCTTCCTCCATAGCTTCCTTCCAATGCTTCCAATCAGGTCGTCGTTTGGCTTCGGCTACTGTATAGGGATCATATGCTTCGATTTCTGATGTGACTTGTGCAAGACTGGCAGTGAGAATGGTGGAGTAATCCTTTGTGTATGCAGCCATTTCTCTGAGTTTAGCTGCAGGCTTTCTGCTCCTCCTGCTTGTGACGATTGCTGGGTCAACTGGTTCTCCAATTTCAACTGGTGTGGGTTCAATGATTTCGGTTGGCTGATCCGACTCAGGGACTTTGTTCTCCAAATTGATGGCAACATCATGATCCTCCTCCTCACTGAGTTGGGTCTGCTGTTTGGAAAATGTGATATTTCGTTCAACTGTGATGGTTCGTCGTTTAGGCCAATAGATATTATAGCCCTGTGACTCTTTCTCTGGTCCAAGCCAACGTCCTTCTGTAGCTTGTTCCGATAGTTTGTCAGGTCGAACTTCTCGTTTAACATAAACAATAGAGCCGAATGGGTGTAGATCCGATATGTCAGGGGTGTGACCAAATCGTTTCTCGAAAGGTGATTTCATTCCTATGGCTTTGTGTGGAGTTCGGTTCCAAATATAAACAGCATACATCATGGCCATTCCCCATAGCCATTTTGGTAAGCCTGATGCAATGAGCATAGCTCGAACCATATTGAGCAAGGATCTGTGGCTGCGTTCTGCAGTACCATTTTCCTCTGGTGTGTCATGAACTGTGAGAATGCGGTCTGTTCCTTTCCCTTCCAAGAACTGTAGGAAATCTCCTCCTAGGTATTCTCCTCCTCGATCAGAGTGCAAAACCTTTATGATGATACCATGTTGAGTTTCAAGGTTGGTTTGGAAAATAACGTATTTTGGGAATGCCTCATCTTTGGTGCGCAGTAGAGGTTGCTCCAGCCAGTATGTGGCGTCGTCAAGCAATGTGAGTGCATACTCGTTGCGATGAATAGTTTTGACAGATGCTGGTCCCCATATATCAGTGTGAATCTTGTCTCCAAAATTCTTTGCACGTTCAGATTGGCGTTGTTTCGGAACTGGGAGTCTAGAAGCTTTCGCTTGCATGCATACAGCACATTCAGTTTCCTCCATTTGGTTCCTATTCAACCTAATGCCCTGGATAGATTTTGCTTTAAAAGCATTCTTTAAATATCCGTAATTGACATGTCCTAGGGCGCAATGTGCTTCATAAAGGGATAGGGTGCGGTCGGTAGCTGTATAAGCATGTTCATGTGGAATGATTTGATAAAGCCCATTGACCTTCGGAATACATGCAACATTCCTTCCTTGACCATTTGAGATATTCATCTGGCCTTGTTCGATGTGAATAACGTATCCAGCATCGTCCAGTTTTCCAATAGAAACCAGTGTGTTTGGCATGCCTGGGATATGCAATGTGTTACGCAATGGAAAGAAGTGGGGTCGTTCTGAGGAATCATGTGTTTCAATATGGAGCGTGCCTTTTCCATTAGAAGAGAAAGTGTCGGCATTTGCACCTTCGATGATACGAGGTGGAATTTCTTCATAGTGTTTCAGTTCCTTGCGAAGTGGCGTCATGTGAGAAGTAGCTCCTGTATCAAACAGGATTGGAGTCTGTTGTTCAGATGCTATGAACGCTGCTTCTGCAATTTCTGAGCAATCAATGGTTGGGGCATCTAGATGTGAAATCTTATCTTTATCGATTGCCAACCATGCCGATTCATATCCTTCATTCTCCTCCTTGGCAGCTGATGCATTTTCCTTCTTCTTCCCCTTTTTATCCTTCTTTTTGTCATCCTTCTTGGATTCCTTGGCAGAATTGGCGTTTTGCCTCTTCTTTGATGAGCAGCGGTTGGACATATGACCAACTCCTCCGCAATTATAACATTTCACCTCTTCATTGGACTTGTTGTTGTGACCTTGGTAGTTCCCTTTTCCACCTCGGCCTCTTCCTCGTCCTCTGAAATTTCCTTTTCCTCTGCCTCTACCTCTTCCTCCTCTGAAGTTGTCATTAGAGTAATTGGCGGAGTCCTTGGGTTTGCGATTGTTGCTAGATCCTTCTGCATCGGCACGAATGGATGAAATAAGCATGCCTGCAGTGAGTTTGTTTGGATCATCTCGGTAGTATGTGGTGAGGGAGGTGATGATGGGTTTGAATTGATCTGGAACTGATGCGATAACAGCGTTTTTGAATCGTGCATCAATAATATCCACTCCTCGGTTGGATAGTTCATCCTGAATTTCAACAAGCGTGTCAAGGTGCTCATTGATCTTCGCAGGGTTGTGGCATCTAAGGCTAAATAGTTTGCCTTCCAGGTATGCCTGTGTAAGAGGGTTCTTGGCATCAAAGTCTGTCTTCAATGCGTCCCAAAGTTCCTTCGATGTTTTCTTCGACTTGTATCTCCGAAAGATCTTGTCGGGTAATGCTCCAATTATGCCATTCAACAAATCTTTATCCTCCTTCTCTTCATCTCCTGTCCCAGCAGTGGTGAGGTATTTGTCATACCCAAGTGAGCTAGCGGCTCTTTCAACACGCGTTTCCCAAGTTAACCAATTTGAACCATCCTCCTTCAAGGTAGTGACCTTGTCAAATGCTTTGGTAGCTTTAGACATATCGTCGTCGCTATCTGAATCCAGTGATTCTGAATCTGATGAGTGATCTGAGGGATCTGGTGGAGGTGGTGGTGAGTGATGTCTGGATGGGTGTTCGCTTGGTACTGGATCTTCGTATTCTAGATCTGGTTCCTCTTTATCTTCAGCAAATGCAGATTGTTCACCAGTAGGCGAAACAGATAGATCAACAACTGATGACGTAGATTGTTGTGGCTGCTGTGGCTGAGGTGTTTGAAGCGGCGGAAAAGTGAGTGGGAAGGTGAGTGGAGTTCTGGGAGGTGTTTCTGTATGTCTCTGATGACTTCTGATTGCCTCTTCCTGGCTTTCAGTGATAGAGAGTGCCCAGTCGTTTCCTCTTGCGGGATCTAATAGGGGTGGATCGTAACGATTTGGGCAAGGGCTAGATCTGCAAGCTTTAAAGTTTGTACTATTTTCTGGATCTGAGTAATAGTCAATCCACTCGGTATGATCAAATAAATGAGATCTCTGATAGCAAGGGAGAGTATTACGATGTGGTTGGGCTGTAGAAACAGGTGGTGTGAATAATTGTTGTTGCAAAGGGCTGCCTCTCCTGGATAAGGCTTGGCTAGGTGAAGGTATACGAGATTGGGGACGTGATGTAGGTCTAGATGAAGGCCTGGATCCTGATCGCGATCTGATGATGCTTTCAGGGTTGTCAACTGGGGGTACAGGGATTCCGTGTCTGCGACTGGTTCGGTCAGAACTGGTCATACAACGTCGAGAGCAAGACGATAAGCAAACGATATAAGGTTAGAGCTCGGGGCCCATAACCTATTAGATTTAACAGGGGTTAAGGACACTTGAACACAAGTGAAATGAGACAACGGATGCGATTTGAGGCTCTGGTATAACAGTACAACACTACCTAGTATTTATACTTGTAGCTACTGTATGTGTGTGAGTCCATAGATAAGAAAGAACAATAAAGCATAGCTTGTGCGCAGCACTAGTACAGCAGTGTAGGACAGGTGATAACGGGAAAGACAATAAGACAATAGGAAAGGTGTAAAGATGAGTCGATAGAAGTGAGATAGATGTCGTGTATCATATGGATAGCTATACAAGCAAGTCAGATAGAAGTAAAGAATAGAAACGAATATAGTCCTGTGCATAATGTGAATCGTAGATTCCAACATCTGTTCCTTGACTTTGCTTTGATTCCAGCTAAGATTCTTCATGCCATTCATAACTCTTGTTGCCAAGATCCTTTGTTCTCATCACCAACCCTACTTTGACTTTGACTTTAACTAAGAGGGTCAGTATCAAGAGGCTATCAGAAAGTAGACAGTCTTGCTCATGTGAGCATCCTGTTGTTTCCTTTGATAAGGTTCAGCTGTAACCTCAAGGGTGAGCACCCAGGGTACATCAGCTTAGATTTCTTCTAGTGGTATTAAAAGAAAGTTAAAGTTGAAGGTGTCTTCAATACCTTGAAGGAAAGGTCAGAGTCCCAAAAACAAATAAACTCTATTGATGAGAGGGTTGCAGAAGGTGAAGTGATAGAGTTGCTGATAGAATAGCAAGAGTGTGTTTCACAATTTATTGCATATCAGAGGCTCACCAGCACTTAAAATATTATCTTTTGAATGAAGACCCAGGTTTAACATACAGCCAATGCAATTCTGTATGGTGCATTGACTCAATTTTCACAAGTTCTTAAAACATGATTTACCAAATCCAAGAGCCAAGGATATTTCAATATTCACAACTTGTCAAGATTTAAGGCATGTTAAGAGCTGAAACTCACCCTTGTATATACACAGGTGTTCAAAAGTCATGCACCTGCCTAATTTGAAACAGACTATAAAATTCTGTGAACCTGACTAAAGCACAACAGAATTAACATTGTTGAGCACACTCCACCTCATTCTCTTTTACTTTTGAGCAGAACCATCTCCTGAACCTTGGTAAGCAGTTGGCTAGTGACAGGGTCAATATTAGGATGTAAATTCAACTCTCAAGGATGTTATCTGTCATGAAGAGGTGAAGACAACAAGTTACTAGAAAGGTAGTAGATACAGTTACACACCTACACAGGTGTTCAAAAATCATGCACCTTCCTGATATAAAAGGTGCCAGCATATAAGATTGTATTTAGCTGATTGGACATGCCTCTGCTCAAAAATAAAAGAGAATGAGGTTGGAGTGTGTAAAACAATGTTATGGTGCTTTAGTGGGGTTCCCAGAATTTGATAGCCTGTTTCAAATTAGGCAGGTGCATGACTTTTGAGCACCTGTGTAGTCTGAAGATGACAAGAGGTCAAGCTAAGGGTGAGGATACAGGAGCATGGGGTTTTATATATCAGTAATCATCAGTAACTAATAGAAATGAAGGGCATCGTAAGACTATGAAAAGTTATAGGGAAAGGCTATGGCCAAGGTAATGGAACAGAATAATAATACCACAGCAAACATACTACCCCCCTCCTAAGATTCATTCTCATAATTAAGGTGTTGGGAGGGTGCATGGTATTTTTTATGGAATTTGGTGATCAACCTTTTGCAGTGTTTTTTTTTCAGTTCATGAATGGTTCCCAAGAATTGTTAGCTTCCTGGTGTTTTTTCACTTTACCAAATAATATTCAAGTCATCTCCATCTAATTCAACTGTCCAATAATTCCTGTATCTCCAACTCCAGTTCATCTTCTTCCAGTTCCATTGGAGTTGCATCCTTAGGTAACTAATTCCCCATTGATTTCATTGCCTGTTTGCTGGAAAACTGGGTAAATTCATGCAAGGGATAGAGGAAGATCCAGACAATAATTAATGTGTCCAATCTTCTGAACAATTTTGAAAGGTCCCAGCTGTCAGGGGCACATAGGAATTCAAGATGCACTCAAGATGCATTTGAGATGTGGTCAGGATGCATGATAGCAGTAGAAATACATTCTTTATTGTTCAGTATTAATTTAACAATGCCTCACTGACTTTTTAATATTGTAGGAAAGCAGATCATGCATTGTACATAGCATACAACCTTCACAAGTTTGAGTCATGTTGATAAATGAGAGACTAATGCCGAAATGGCAATCATTTTGTCCTGATTGAGTTCAATGTTGCGTTTTAAAGTTCAGGGCTTCCCATGGCTCTGAATAAGCTCTAGACAAGTCACTTTTAGTGTGATACACTGAGTGCTTTCTGAGTCAAACTGCAAAAGTATTGTTTTACATTCAGTATAAAACTGAGGAGCTGATTGATACATTTGACAGCTGATCAACATTTTTGTATGTTCTCATATTAAAATAGTACAATGAATGGTACTGACCTTCTTTGATAGCAAAATTTCAGACGCCGCATGGCAGGGTTCATTGATCTACATTCTGAACAACCACCTGACCCACCCAATAGAAACAAAAATGTAGCTTCAAGTTCAGTCCCTGCAACATACAATATGGGTTTTCCAGGCCAACAGAGTGGTTTAATTCCTATCCCAGGATATGATTTCTTGCCTCAGCCTGCTTCATACAATCTAGTATCATTTCCTACCCCATATATAGGTCATCCAATGCTTGGGCAATATGGACAGTACATGCCAGCACCTACAGTCCCTAACCAAAGTCCATTTATCCAAGCTCCTGCATATAATCCAATTTCCAGGACACCTGCAGGGCAGATGTCAATGCCAATCCCCCAACACATAATGCAAGATGTTAGTATAAATACACATAATAGCCATGATACTCCCCAGGATCAAACCCCTCAGATACAAAATGATACTCAAGAAAGACCTGTTACTGCAGACACCACTGAAATGACCTCCAATGATAATGAGGTTCCTCAAGCTCCAAATTATGTGAAATCACATTCATCCTTTGAGCCTCTTTCAGGACCTTGCTGCAACAAATCCACAAAATATTTACAGTATAGGGATCTTGCTGAAAGATGGAATGGTTGGCCACAGTGAAACTTTGCTATGGACATCAGTAGGGAAATCTATGAGGAGACAAGTGAGCTTACAGTACACTGGGCAGCTGGTGCAAATAATAGAGCAAAGTGGAGGACAGAGAAAGCAGACACTATAAAGGCAGGTAGTAGAATCAGAAGAAACTGTCTGGGCCATATAGTTTGTACAAATCCAGAGTGTGCAATTGTTGTTCATCTCCAAACTGGTGCAAAAAAAAGATTAGTGCCCAGCTACAAGAGAAATGTAAATGTGATGCATCTCTTGTCCACAAGTCTTGCCCAAATGTTGCCATGATTATCAAATGGAATGGAGGGGTTCAGTATTTCAATGGCATTGAAGAGCATAATCATCCTATTCTTCCTTATCAACTTCATGCTCTTAAGCCAGCAAAAGCTCATTTCAGAAAGACAGTAAAAGAAAACCCAACAATTGGACCTGTAGGTCTCATTGCAGGAAATACATTGAATGGTGAATCAGTTGCAAAAATTGATCCAGTTTATCTGAATCAAGACAGAGTTGGTGATGAGCAAAGAAAAATTCTCAAAGAAGGAAAAGGGCCAAATGGAGATGATTTCATTCAATGTTTTCTTGATTTTCAATCCAGATATCCAGGTTTCATTGTTTCAGAGACACTTCTTGGAGAAATTGCTGTTGTTTCAATGCAGAATACCTTTATGGCAGAAAGAGCTCAAAGTCAGGCAGGAAAAATTGATGGTCCATTTAATGGCATTGTTACAGATGCAGCTCATGGATGGTGGAAAATATCTACCTCTCTTCTCATCATGAGCTCAGTATTTTGTGTGGAAATTACATGTTGGGTTCCAATCTTGATCAGTTACTCAAATGGCAGTACAGCTGAACATTATGCTTTACATTTTCTTGCACTTATGGAGGGAATTGCTCATACTAGTGCTAAAAGAAAGATGGAGATTGTGGATGAGTTGTTTGTGCAGGTAAATAAAACTAACCTATTTATTTCATTTATGCTGACAATACTTTCAGATTGTTGATTTCAGTGAGGCTGAGCAGAATGGCTTTGTAATTGCATTCAACAGGTTCTGGAGGTGGAGAAATGATCCAAGGAGTGACAATGAACTGAATAAAAAGGCTCATTCACTTTTGCGAGGCTGTTCACAGCATTTCCCGGCAAGTCTTACACATGTATCAAAACTTACAGGTGTAGTTCCAGTTGATATGAGAAATTATTTATCAGACTGGTCAAATGCCTTTTGGAAGTGGAGGATCTTGAGTCATTCAAGGCAGTAGTCTCAGCACTCTGCAAAAAGTTTCCAAAAGTCAAATTGTGGCTGAATTGGTGGCTTCAGCCAACTCACACAGCAATGCTATTACCAATTCTGAGGAAGCTCAGCATTTCAGTTCAGATGCACTCAAGATGCACCAAAGATAATGATTATTATAAATGGGCTAGCAAATGTATTTCAAAACTATCTGAATCTTATGTCTCTAAATTGAACTTATCATAAAGGCCACAAAACACTTCAAAGGATTTTGGTTTGAATTATTAGATATTTATTTAGCTTAGAAAACCACAGAAAGAGCTTGAGCATGATGCAATGAGATCTAAATGTAGGCTATCTAAACAAAACTTAAAATACCAGTTAAATAGGAATAGATAAATGACCAAGAGTGTGACCAAATCCAGAGTTATTTAATGTGAAATCCTACTATCAACACAAGGAAAATTTGGTAGTAGAAGCCACAGTTTCATAGCAGTCAAAAGATGCAGTCAAGATGTGTCAAGATGCAGCATCTTGACACACATCTTGAATTCCTGGTGGCCCAGCTGTCAGTCTCCAAGCTTTTTGCTAGACAGTTAGTTTAAGGTCATCAATCTTTTCTCCACCTTCTAGTAAATTTGAACTACTAGGAGGCAAAATCCTTACAGGCCATTCTAGTCCAAGCAGTGTGGACATGAGGTGAGGTCAGCTTAGCAAAGGTCCTGTTTATAAATGTGGTCAATGTATAAGATTGTGAGATACAATGGATATGCATCATCAGATGCACAGATACATTGAATATGGTGTCAATTTGAATATGTAGAAAAGTAAAAGTTTGGTCACAAGGATAAAACTGTATGGTTCTCAATTAAACTCATCTTATGGTTTACAGAAAACACATACATTGTTTCTTCTTCTCATTCCTTCTTCTCATTATGAGATGTTCTCAGGAGATATTCTATTCCTCTGAATAGAGATTAGTTCAATAGAAATGCAAAGGATAAAGTAGATGTCCTACAGCAATATGTGTGAAAAAAATCTCTTTTACCTCTTTAAGTACATTTGCCCACCCACAACAAGAACCAGATTTTAGAACATAGTCCTGCCTACCACTCTCTTGTAATCATACATCTACATCTGCAAAAATGTTAACTTGACATATTTCTCCACAAGCTGTCTGCAGTGTGAGAAATCAGGATATCATTCAAATCTGGAAAGCAAGTTGGCACTTATGACAGATTCTTGAAGCTACCCCTCTCTATCAGTATCCCCAGGCTGAAAGTATGCCACCTCTATCACTCAATACCCTTCATGCCAACCCATCTCAGCCAGGTGATAAACCAAAAGGTGGTTTCACTTTCTCCCAGGCACCCAACTATTATCTATGCAAGGACCAATGATACTGACGTGGATTCTACTATTGGACAGATGTCAATACCAGTCCTGAGGCCAAGGCTGCTGAGGCTGAGTGCCTTTACCTTACCTATACTCCTGGCATTGCACCAGTTGAGTATGATGAACATGCTGGTCATTGGAAGATGGACCCAGTGCAAGGAATGATTGAAATACCTCCTGGAGTTCCCTTTGCTGTGTGCCTTGATGGAGACCAGCAACAAGAAATCACCATTACATGTCTGCAGACTCTGGAAAGTCTTGCTCTGTATGGAGAAGAAAGACAGAATATGAAATGAGAGGAGACATTTGGTTCTGAAAGCCTGGGTTTGAAGCCCAACTGTCGACCTCTGCTCCCATTGATGGTCATACAGATGGGATTGTATTCACTGGCTGCCATTGTAAAAGAAGGTAGTGGTTTGCTGCTTTCAAATGACAAAAGTCTAGATGCTCCAAGTCCAAATTCTCTTACTCTACTCAAACAGCTATCTGAGATATCTTCTCTGCTCCTTCTATTCCTGCTTCCACTTCTGCCAACACCTCACCAGAGCCTCCATCTACCCACACCACTTGTTCCCAGTCAAGAGCATTGACACCAGTTCTTGAAGAGACAATACAGACATCTCCTGTTTCCTGCTGCTAGACTAGATCTTTCTAAGCAGAATATCAATTCCACATCCATGTTCATGAGTCTCCAGGAATTATTGAATAAGGATTCTTTGGAACAACAGATATCCACCTTCCAGGCCATTTTGTCTATACCTGATAGCAAGTTCAAGAGCTATCCATTGTCAGCCCAGGATATCAGAGACGTTCTTGTTTCTTCATGGCATCTTAACAACAGTCTCTGCGCAAAGACACTACCTTTGGTGGCCAAAACATGACAACTCTGTTAAATGGACTTTACTTTAGCTTCAGTTTTGATATGGCTACTTGTGGTAACCAGAAACTCAAGGAGGTGAAGGCAGTCCAGACAGTTTTGCATCTTGCTGTTTGTTGTTTCCTGTGGTTTGTTTATCTCTGGTATCCTAGTTGGGGCCCAAGTCTTGCATCTGCAGTGTTTATTACATACACAGGTGTTCAAAAGTCATGCACCTTTCTGATATGAAAGATGCCAGCATATAATATACATCTAGACCCATTGGGCATCCCTCTGCTCAAAAATAAAAGAAAATGATGTTGGAGTGCTAAACAATGTTGATTCTGTTGTGCTTTAGTGGGGTTCACAGAATTTTATAGTTTGTTCCATAGGTAGGTGCATGACTTTTGAACACCTGTGACTATCTGGGATCACCTACGCTTTTTGTGACATTAGGTCAAGATCCCTTACTGCTCTGGTAACTGAAGTTGTGGTTATCCTAGCAGGACCCAAGAAGCAACACATCTTATGCAGCACCACTGGAAGAGTCAGCCTGTCGAGGTTGCCTCCATGCTTTTGATCCATCAGACTGAACCCACATTTACTTCTATGAAGCACCAGAGAACAAAGTTTTGCAGACTGTGAAGAAAAGCTGTGTCTGGAAGCTTACAAACTCTCCCTCACTGCTCCACAATACTACCCTACATTTGAACAACTCTTGATTCCCACTAGACACTTTCACACTGAGACCCCCAGACCAAGCACACCCCTGTCCACAGAAATGTCTGATTTTACCGCAGTCTTCATGCAGCTTGCAAACCAGAAAGTCAAACCTCAGAGGCAGGTTACCTGTATGGCTCAAAAACCTAGCTAACCTTCCCACTGATACTCCTGCACCTGCTGCAGCTGCTGCTACCTTCTGACCCAGACAAGAAATCCAGCACCAAGAAACCTGAACCTTTCACTGGAAAAGCACCTGATGTACAATGCCTCCTACCCTACTCCACGAACTGGGCAGCAAAGCAGAATGACATAAAGAATGCTGCTGATGGCATCTTTTCAGCTTTGCTCTTCATGCAGGGAGATGCAGCAGACTGGGGTACATGCTTCACAGCTCAGGCTGCATATACAAGGAAAATGCTACTGTCTGTTTTCCTTTTGAAGGGAAGTGGGAAAACTTTGAAGAAGAATTCAAAACCAGGTTTGGTTCCTTAGATCAAAAAGCAAAGGCTAGGAAAGAGATCAAGGGGATGAAACAGTGACAGAAAACAGCAGCTCAATATGCACAGAAGTTTCAGGATGTTGGATTGAGAACTGGGTTCTCTGACATTGACCTGATGGAAAGGTTCTGCAATGGACTTAACCAAATATCCAGCTTCAGATAATCAGCATTAACCTCAATCAAGGGAAACCCCAGTCACTCTCACAAGCAGTCAAGAGGGCATGCACCATTGAACTCACCCTCCATGACCCCAGTCTCAACCCAAAATCATCCTCTAGTTCTAATCCAATGGCCATGGACATTGATGCTACATGAACTAACAATGGGAAGACCTGAGAAGAGTACCAACAGAAAATGAGAGGAAGGTGCTATGGCTGTGGATTGGATGTCCACATGAAGGGGACATGTAGCTGGAAGAATGAGAAGTGCCATTACTGTGCCAGAACAGGACACAAAGAGGCAGTCTGTATGGACAGATTCATGGGGTTGGAATGAAATTGAGGGAACCTCTCATGCCAAAACAACTCTCAGCAAGTAGCTGCAACCTCAGACACCTTTTCCTTGTTTGATGATATCCCCACATTGACCTCTAAACCCTCTGCCCCAGCTGTTGATGCCGGACTATTAGCCCAGAATCAATGCAATCCAAACAGCCATGACACAGCAGAATGCTATCCTTGCAGCTTTAATAAAAGAGAAGGATTTTTAAAGAAGGTGCCCAAACCAGCTGCATCGAGAGCACCAGCTAGAAGATTTTCCATGGACTTTTGTTTTTCCTCCAAGTATGATTTGATCTCATCATGTATTATATCTATGACCTCAGAAATAAAGCCTGGTGCTTCACATTTTTGAATCCATGTGGGACTATAAGGGAAAAACTTGGAAATGGCGGCTATGATTGATAGTAGTGTTGTAACAGCTCAGCTTCAAGCTGGCTCACCAGCCAAGCCAAGCCAAAAATTTATAAGCCAGCTATGTTATGGCTTTACAGCTTTATATTAAGCGAGCTGCTAATCTTAGCTTTCAGCCAGCTGCTAGCAGCTAAAGCTATGGCTTTCTTATGTTTTAGGAATTCTCTGTATGCAGCTTGTACTACCCATCTACATGTGTGTTTCTGCCTTTGTGCATTTAAATTTCATGTCTCTGCATTGTAATATATTCTGAACTGAAGAAATCATTCATAATTCATGCCCAATGTCATGTTTCCTTACTTCTGTGAAACCTTTTGTGTGTTACCTTGTAATATTCAGAGCAATGATGAGTCATTATTTTAGTGGAAAGAACCCCACCAAAACAAACAAAACACTTTTAATTGTTTGAGGTGCTTGTGAACAGATACAATGTTCTTAGGAAAAGTACACTTTTGGTTTAACACATTTTGTAAGACTTTTGGGTTTTGTAACAGAAGGTATATCACAGAAACAGTAAACAAGTCAAGTTCAATCACTTTCTCTCAAAACAGTACTTCAGATTCAATGCAGATGTCCAGTCAAGATCAGATTGCAGCAGTAGTCCAGTATTCAGACAGACAGACAGACAGACAGTTTAGATTCAACAGTAACAACAGTATAAGCTCCAGACGCTCACTAGTGTACCGTACAATGTGTCACTACTTTTCTACTGTACAACCTACCTACTTTTATACCTATTCTAGAATATATTTGAATGTCCGCTAAAATACTATTATAATAATACAAAATTGTCATTCGGTAGTTGTATTGGATCCAATCATTCCTTATAAGTATATCTTCTCCTTTCTTGCTCATTTTATTGTAGAGATTTTGTAGGTTCCTACAGCTTTTTATTTCCCCTGGTTTCAACATTTTCAACTTGGTAGCAGGCGATCAAAATGCTCCACTACACTGCGGTTGTCACTCCTGATAGTCTCAGTAGAGCAATTGGTCGGATTCCCATTATCCAGCTACGTTCAGTACTCCCGGACTATAATACTTTTACTTTCTCTTTTATTATTGTGGCGCTACCGAAAGTCCTTGGTTAACTATTCCTTTGATAGTATTCTCTCTTCAGTAGTGCAGTTCTAATCAACAGATTAGTATACCTGATGATACTTCCTTTGAAGATTGATAATATTCAATCTATAGTTTCACTCCTAATACCAGTTGTATCCTGTTCTACCATTCTTATCAGTCTCAGTAGAGTTCTCTCTTTAGTCTTGGTCCAAGGTATTATCCTCAGTACTCTAATTGTTATTATACTCTCTCTCTTTTTGTAGTATTCGGTGGGCTACTGAACAGTACTTTAGATAGTAGTCTATCCATTTCCATAGTGTACTGGGCAATCATACTGATCTTAGAATGCTTTGTCTGATCACTGCTTCGGTAGATCTATCCAATTTCAATTATTACCCTCCTAATGCATTTATCACAAGACTTCTACTACTGAGTCTGTAAATCCCTTGGGTTGTAATAAGTACACAACTAGTTTAAGTAGGAATTTGAAGTTATCTTAGTAACTTCGATAGGGTGGATCTGCTACTATCTGTTTCATTTGGTAGTACATCTGTCATAGTATTCAGGATAAGCTAGATCTCTATCCATCATACTTAACATTATTACTACTGAATGGTCTGCAATACTTGATACTTTAACTAGCAGTTTGGGCTCACTCTAGTCCTTTATTATCCATTTTACACGAGATAATGTGCTTTATCTGTCCAAAAATAGTATCTAGGCGTATCAGCAAATTGGAGCAGTGCAGCCTATCACAGCAGTTTGCTTTTGATTAAATGAAACACATCACATCTGGAGCACATCCTTCCATTAAAACATGCTGCATAGAAGCAAGTTTGTGCGGTAACATTGCTGTCATGAGTCTATTACCTTTATGAGACATCTAGCATCTGACCCCCAATACCATGTACTTAAACCTGGCTGATGCCATCTAGCTTGTGCTCAAAGAAGCAGCCACTGTTGTCACAGGTTTGTTATAATCTGACCAAGTTTACGAGACATCTTGAGTTCAAGGTATCTGTTTGAGTATTTCTCTACCTATCTTTTCAAATCACTTATTGAACTAGCTGCTAAAATATTACTTATAGAAAAATCTTGGCTAAAAAATACACATTTTTGGAACCAGGAAATTGATGGTCATGGTATGCATTTCATTAATCAAGATTCTCATTATTCTGTGACTTCTGTTCACATGTCTAATAGCATTCAGTTGCATTTGCAGTGATATACAGGTGTTGTTAGCACATGCCTTGAGGCTAGATTCAAGGCATTTAAGTAACATATGCATCTTTGGTGAGGCAGTTTCCAATGCCTCCACATAAATCAGCTACTTCCAAACCTCCTACTAGAGCACCATCTACTCCTTTTTCAAAGCAGGGCTCAGGCTGTAGTCATCGTGGTCGTGGCCGGGGTCAAGGTCAAGGTGTTGCAATATCAAATGTTGACAACAATACTTCTCACACTCAGCAACATCACCAGGGTGATCCTCCACCTGACATTTTCTATGATAATGGTGCACTACAAACAACCTTCAGAGTTGATACACACTGTATGGTCAATTTTCAATCAATTTTAGAATCATGCTTATGAAGTATATAGCTTCTCAGCCACCAAATCCAACTAGGGATAACACTCTCCACTTCTATGAACTCAGTACTGGGACTGATAATTTTCGTGCCCATTTCCTTCGGTCACATTCAGAAGCCTGGTTTGAATATTGTTATCAGAAGAAAGTCAAGATATCTAGTGAATGATATCAGGCTCATTTTTGGGACTATCTTGCTGCCAGAAATATCCCAATCCCAGAGAGTGGAAAGCTAGCTTTTGATAGGCCTCCCTTTAGCATTGGTGCCCTCATAGATGCCATTATTGACTTTGCAGCTGCTGATGATCAGGTGAGTTTCTACCTAATTGAATGTGGTTTTTGCATTTTATTATTATTGGTATCTAGAGTATCAATGTTATAAACAATCAGCAATTTCGCAACCTTTTGCTCCTTTTGAGAGAGGATCTTGAGGAGAGTGACATTCCCAGCTGTGTTACAATCCGTGAAAGATTGATGCAGAGATGGAATGAACTAATTGCTCAAACCCATGAGCAACTGAAAGTATATTTGACATTCTAAAACATTCTATTAAAATATTAATTTCATTCATTTGATTTTGCAGAACTCAGTTGGAAAAATTGCAATAACAGAGGATATGTGGTCTGATCCAAACTTGAAGTCATATATGGCTACTGCCCATTGGATTGAAAGGAAAGCAGAGAGTTTAGCTGGTGGTACTTGCCACTGCTTGGTATTGAAGTCTGCCCTTATTGGTTTTATTCATGTCCCTGGCCAGCATACTGGTAAACATTTGGCAAAGGCATTAATGTTTACACTTGAGTGCTTGGAAATCATACCAAAGGTATGTAATTATTTTTATATATGATATCAATCTTTCAAAACTTAGCTTGGAGGTATAACCATGGATAATGCATCTGTAAATGATGCTTCACTTGTAGATTTTGAGGCTGAAATGGAAAAATCATGGCCAACTCTAGAATTTGACCATATAAATGACCAATACCAGTGAGTACAGCTGCAGTTTTCAACAAATATTCAATATAATTTTTTTTAGCTGTTTTCTACATGTAACAAATATTGCCTGTCAAGCAGCAATTGATGTTGCTGAGGATTCAACAAGGCAGTTCCATGGGGAAATTGATGAAGCATTACCTGGGGCTTTGACAACACTGAGAGGTGGAATCAAAGAGGTAAGTCTCATCATCAAAAATATTTGATGCAATTGACTACTCACAGTTTGTAGATCCATTGGTCATCAGCTCGACGTGAAGCTTTTGCACAAATGGTCAAGGAAATGATCAAAGTTGAACTGCAGCTTCTATGTGATGTAAAGATCCAATTACTTGGCCACTAAATGATCTTACCAAGAAGGGAGTAGGATTCAATTGGAAGGAACCTGAACAGAGGGCTTTTGACACTCTCCAACAATGTTTCATCACAGCACCCATTTTAGCCCTTTGGGAGCCTCAATGGCCTACCAGGATCAATGTAGGTGCATCTGGCTTGGACTGGAGGCATTATTTGGAGGGACTTCCTGAACTAGAGCTTTGAACGAGTTGACTTGCAAGTTACTTGCACTTGAAACTTGCAAGTATTAAACCTTAAAAAGTCATACTTGCACTCTCACTACCTGTGGGAATCTACACTTGCAACTTGCAAGTATGCAAGTACTTCCAGTGTTATGAGTATTTGCAAGTACCTGCAAGTACTTGCAAAATTACTTGCTATTTAAATACAAAAAACTAGAAAGTAAAAAGCTTCAAATTGTCAAATGGTACTATTAATCACTATCACTACCACTTTTGGTGTCTTCTTCTTCTGATCCTCCCAACTGTGAATCAGACTCCTCATTGTCACAGATGGCAATTACCTTCTCCTTCCCCTTATCTACATGCTGAGACTTTGTCTTTCCAATACACTTATGCTTGTTGAAGGGCCAATTCACTCATGGGAATGAGTTTCTTCTCTGTCCAAAACAGACTGTCATACCAGCATAATTAGACACATCACATTCAACTCTCATGCAACACTATTGGAGTTTGTATAGGTCAGAATTTTTGGATACAATGCATAACACTTCTCAGAGGTGTCATAGGTAGCATGGAGTTTAGCAATATGGACCCAATTTTGACCTAGAATGTATCAGATATGTTTAGAGCTTATTTATACTCATATACACACCTTTTGCAAAGTGATGCCAGCCATAGTGTCAGGAACATCATGTTTCTCTAGTGCAATGAAATCAAATTGAGGGGCTGTATTGTCTGTGTCACCAGTTTCCCAAAATGATATTGACCTCCTTCCCTTTGACTTTAGAGCCTGTAGGAGTAGTCTCCTAGGTTTCTGAGGTCTGGGAATTCGATTCTGATGCTTGCTTGGCCTCAAAACTTCAAGATTCCGGCATACAAGCATGCTTGTCTTCAAGAACATCAAAAACAAAAAACCTCATAGCATGCTCATATCTGGACTGTTTTGGAAGATCTTGGAGTTGTTCCTGGGGTTAATTTAGGCCCTCTTTTGATTGGTAATGGACACACAACAAATGGATGGTGCACTCTGGAGATATGGCCATGTTGGCCTGGTGGTACTTATCAATATAGGTACCAAGTTTTGCTGCAGATGGAAATGACTCTGGTGCATCCATTACTCTCTTTCTTATCTGTTCTTATTTACTGCAAAAGTTTCATGGCCATTGGATGGCTGGTTTTTTTACTAGGTCCATTTTTATCCCTTCCTCACCCCCCAACTCATAACTCTGCCATTTTTCACTGGATTTCTTCATGCCAAAGTGTGCTCACAAACTCTCTTGACCTATACAATTTAAACAAGCATCTACCAACGCAAATTGCCCAAGGTTCAGGCTCTCTATGTCACTTTTTACTTTCACCTGCTCCAAAACAAAAACATTGTAGCAACTTCATTTTAAATCATCCTGGAGTTGTTCCTAGCATTATCCTTACCCTTCTTTCCATTGGTGAAGCACGCATGACGAACAGATCAGCTGTTCTCAAAATCTAGTCATGTGTGCCTCATAGTACATATGCATATAGGTACCATGTGTTGCTGTGGATGGAAAGGCTCCAGGTGCATCCATTACTCCCTATTTGATGTGTTTTCACTTATTACAAAGTTTCATGGCCATTGTATGGCCGGTTCTTGTTCTAGGACAATTTTTTTTTCTCCCCATCCCCCATGTCATATCTCCACCATTTTCTGACAGATCCTTTTGCTCCAAAGTATGCCTACAAGTCCTCCTGAGCAATGCATCCACAACATGCCTCCAACGACATAATTTGGATGGGTTTTGCACCCTCTATGACATTTTGTTCCTGCTGCACCTCAAAAATCAACAACTCGTAGCTCCCTCATTTCTGGACTGTTTTGGAAGATGTGAGGGTCATTTCTGGGACAGATTTAGTTACTAATGCTTTGTAGGGTCAGGCTGGGGTCAGATTTACATGGCTGGGATGATGAATTTGGAGGCTGGGGTGATGAATTTGGAGGCTGGGGTGATGAATTTGGAGGCTGGGGTGATGAATTTAGAGGCTGGGGTGATGAATTTGGAGGCTGGGGTGATGAATTTGGAGGCTGGGGTGATAAATTTGGAGGCTTGGGTGATGAATTTGGAGGCTGGGGTGATAAATTTGGAGGCTTGGGTGATGAATTTGGAGGCTGGGGTGATGCTTTTTCAGCTTGGGATGGGCTGGGGTCAGTCATTTTGCTGTCTTCTTGGAAGCTGTGTGATTGTTGTATAAAAGTGTAAGAAATTTATGCAGACTTGAAGGCAAGAGTATGGTGTCTTGGACACCTCTTGAGTGAGTTACTGAAGTGTGAGAATTTTTCATGTATTTAAAAACAATAAGACTTGAAAGAAAAAACAAGGGCGTCTTGGACACCTGTTGATGCAATGACAATAAAAGTGTGAGACATTTGTATATACTTGGGAGGAAAGACAAGGTGTTGATGCCTGTTAATTAATTGACCAAAGCATGGGAGAAGTGGTTGAACTTGCAGGAACAAAAAGGCTGTTGTCTTAGACAAACTGTGATTAATAAAGTGTGAAAATTTTGTTAGTGCTTTAAGTCAAAACAATGGCATCTTGGATGCCCATTGAGTATACTACAAACTACAAATAATTTTGTAAGAGTCAGTCAATATTGCAATAAGACGCCTGCAGTTTAACCAACTAACTAATTAGAAACTATATATATAGCCAGTAAAACTAAGAATGTTTAAGAGGCCCATGGTTTAACTAACCAAGTAACTAGAAATTACATATATATTATTTGTAGCAAGTAAAACTAAGGACATCTAAGACACCCATGGTTTTGACTTGTGAAAAATATGTTGTTACAAATACTGCAATTGTAGCAAGCCAAATCAAAAATGTCCAAGATGCCCATGGTTGAATTTAATTTGCTACAAATATGTTGTACTACAAAGACAGCAAGTCAAATCAAAAGTGTCCAAGATGCCCATGACTTGTAACAAATAATGTATTTCGATAAATGTACCATTGCAGCAAGTCAAATTAAGACGACTGTAGCTTAACTAACTAAACTAACTAAACTAATGAAATATGGTACATCAAACAAAGAGTGTCTTAGATGTCCATGAGTTGATTATTTATAAATATATCCTATCAATGTAGAAGTGCAAGGTAGAGGTTTCAAAATAAAAACCAGCAGAACATTTCAAAAAGTGAATATAGCAAGAGAAGCAATTATACTTCATCAATCGCATTCACTGGAAGAGATTGAACAGATAGTCCAAGAGAAGCAATTATACTTTGTCAACTGGATTCACTGCCAGCACAACCTCTGCAAGCATCAAAATGTTGCTGCAATTTATCACCTGGTACATTCACCAGGGTGTCTCTCAGACATTGGTAAGTTCACCAGGGTAACTGAAAGTCCAGTTAGGGTTACTAGGTCTTTTTGGAGATTGGTAGGGCTGAAGTAGGGACAAAAATTATAGCAGGGCAGGGACAGTGAGACCAGGGAAGAAGGGAGGGACCAGGAAAGAAGAGAGGGACCAGGGAAGAAGAAAGTGACCAGGGAAGAAGGAAGTGACCAAGGCAACTGCAACAAAACATTTCATGCTCTGAGAGTGTATCATCTTTGATGATACAATTTTGTGTTTGTAAATTCTTATATTGTTTACATGTCTAAGGCAGTCAGCAGATTGTGCACTGAGGGTGTATCATCCTGGATGATACAATTTTGGGAATCCATCCATTGCCTACATTTTTGAAGTCAGCAAATGCACTGAGGGTGTATCATCCTGGATGATACAATTTTGTAAATCCATATATTGCCTGCATTTTTGAGGCAGTCAGCAAATTGTGAGACCACAAATATTTACTATGATGGGAATGTATCATTCTCAATGATACTATGCCAGTGCATAAGTGTATCTGCAACATCCAGATGCACTAGGTATAAATATCATTCAAAAGGTGATATAATTGATTGTGTATGAACACTAGAATGTATCCAAATTTACAAAATAGAATGTATCTGAATTTACAAAATAGTATTGTCAAGGACAACACACTTATGCACTGACAGTGGATAATATAATTAAATGTATTTGCATACCCAACTGATCCCAAATAGCATACAATAAGTACAATACTATTTGAGATCAGTTGTGGATACAGATATATTTATATACATACAAAGTGTATCATTGAGGATGATACACTTTAGGGTTAGGGTTAGGGTTAAAGGGACAAGTTAATAAAAATGAAACATGAAAAGGTTGTTGACTGGGATACCATTGGCATCACACATGAATCACTCATTCTGAAAATATGGACATGTGCTCCTCCTGGTACCTAAGTTTGAAGGTACCAGGACTTGCTGTCAATGAAATGTTCTCTGGTGCATCCCCCTACCTTCCTTTATATGTCCTCTTACTAGCTGCCAGGATTTATGGCCCCTGCATCTCCATTTCGTTTTCCAGGTCAAAAATAATGGAGTAAGTAAAAAAAGTTACTCATGGCACAACAATAGACCAAAGAGTCATCAGTCTTGGTGTCGCGAAGGGTGTGACAACGAGAGAGCAGAACGAGAACAAGACGAGCTTAAGCGAGTAGACTAGTCTGAATAGACCAAGTTAGATTAGAATAGTAAGGAGAGTACAATGCATACCTAGTCTGAATAGACCAAGAGGTCAAGATAAGGACTAGGTTACAGGATAAACGGCTTAAATACAGTGGTAGCTAGATCGAGATGTGAATGGAAAGCTGTAGGTAAACAGCATGTCTGCTGTATGTTCAGGAAAGATTCTGGTAAGATCATGGAAAGGCTATGGATAAGTATGATCAGACGGAAATGAAGAAAAGGTGTGTATAAGGTGTAAAGGTGCAAGGCAGCAATAAGGCTGCGTGCACTGCATAGTTAAGGTTTGAAAGTAAGGTTAAAGGAAATGGCAAATAGAAACATACAAGTATAAATGTATGTAAATAAAGGAAAAATGAGTATTAGTAATCTGAATAAAATGTTAGTATTTGATCTTCACGACACTTGGCATAGTACTTGTCAAGGATGTTGCATCTGCATTGAGCAGCAAACTGAATGCAGTCCAGCTTGCTCTAATCATTGATGACCTTCTCAAGTTTTTTATTGATGCTGTCTATAAGTAGAATGACTTCATGAATCAAAGGTTGTTTTTTGCCAGACATATGCTTGGTCAGATAAATGAATAGCTGTTTAAGGTAGCACATGAGATAAGAACAGCGAGAGCAGACCAAAGAATCACTCACCCATAACAATTCCTCCAGCTGTTCAATTAACACCCATTTATCTGTGTCAAGGGTGGGCAAGTCTTTATGGTTCTTCAAGAGACGCTTGACAGCCTCCTGCATGACAATGATCAAGGCAAATATAACACCATATGTGTTCCAGCGACTGGCAACAGTGTGCTTGAGTGTGTGATACTTGACACCCAATTTCACACAGTAGGTCTCAAGTTCACCACAAAGGGGTTTGAAATAATAAATGCGTTTAGTTAAACATTGTTTCTGGAAAAAAAAAAGTCAACAAGGTCATGAGAGATAACAGAGAAACTACACACCAAACACAGTTGTACAAGCTGATTTCCAGTCATCCTCAAGTACATAGATCTCTGCCTCCTCCTCAACATCCTTTACTGTGTGCAAGACAATCTCCTTGTCCTCGGAATCATGACCAGGGTCTACTTCATAATCCTCATCCTCCAATTCTTCCTCCCTGTCCTCAGCCAAATCCTCTTCTTCATCATCATCCACCAGTGACTCTTTGTCATCAATCTTGACCTTCTTGCTCTTAAAAGGCTTCAAAATTGCCTTAGGAATGAAAGGGTATCAGGAACCATGACCATAAGACAGAAAAAACACTTATGTAAACCACCAGGTTTATAACATGGCACATGCAGCGTACACAAGAGGATTCACTGGCAGGACAGTCCAAAAGCTTGAGTTCAAGCGCATCAATCATGGTATCATTATGAGATGCATTGTTGCCAACTAGACCAAAAATCTTGATGGATAATTCATTACAGTTGACGCTCACGGTGATGGATCAAACCCTACCTTCTTCTTAATACCAAAAGTCTTCAAGGTTTTGATCATTTCTTCAGCAAGATACAAGCCTGTATGTCTATGACAAAGCCTTGAAATCTGCCATTAGTAATGAGTTATCAAATGAGAGAAACTTGAAGCTTATGGTGTAAAATCCAAAGTGAAGTTGACAAGGTCACCATTGTCGTCACAAAAGTTGATATCCATGCCAAGAAAGGACAGTATGTTGGGGGCCGTCCATCCATCAAAGGAGACATGAAGAAAGCCAGGATGTTTCTGAAACAAGGTCAGCAAATGGTGAGTCAAGGAGACTTGTGGAAACATACCTGAAGTATTAATGCAATGTGGGGAATTGAAACTGCATGAATCTCCTTGATATCAGTGGAAACAGTGTAGGGCTCAGGGTTAGTGTTAGGGCTCAGGGTTAGGGTTAGGATTTAGGGTTAAGGTTGGGGTTGGGATGGCTCAAATCAGCTCTGGTGATGTTTCTGCCTGGACACATCCCTCCAAACAGCCAATTTCAGGTCCTACATGGTCCCATTGATGTAATAAAGGTGCTACAAGGGTACTAAAACATGCATTTTACTGACTTAAATTTTATTTAATTACCAGTACCTGCAAGTGTCAATATATCATTTATATCGTGCACATCATCTTATTGTGCACACTTTCATCTGTTATGCAGCATCAGGTGATGTTATTTCCTATTTCTTTGTTGATGTTACTTGCAAGTGTCCATTGGTTATTTTATCGTGTACACTTACAAGTGTTTTACTGCATCAGCTGACCTAGCTATCCACAGGTCCAACCAAAGGCAAAAGAGGCCCTTGTCGTAATGACCACCACCCATAAATGACATGATTGCCTGCTCGGGAGGGGCAACTTTCCCATTGCATGCTATAACATGAGCCTTGAGGTTAGAGGTAGCAGTGTCATACCGAGCATGAGTAATGGCATATTTAGGATCATGGAGATGCCTACAATAATGTCAGCAATAGTCAAGCATGCGAGTTGAGCTGGGACATACTTTTTACATGGGAATTGGACTTTTGGAAGACCTGATGAGGAACATACCAAGAAGCTGCTCATCCATAAGGCTCTTGTCGTAGTGTGATCTCCAAGCTGTGTCTTTCTCCTTTGGAGTCAGGCAGGCCTTGACATCAGTTTTCTTTGACCACTTGGGATGTGGAGGTGCATTCTTGGAGTCAGTGGCAGCTTCTTGATCTGAACCGTTATTGTTTTTCTTTTTGCCAATGTCTTGAGTTGTGGTTTTGGTTTTCGCAGGTTGTGCTTTGGTTGAATTGATGTTAGACTTAGCCATGGTTGGAGGAGGTAGAGAATAGAGGAGAAAAACACACCTGAGAAATAGGGGCCAGTGTCTTATATAGTCTCTGCATGTATAGGACAATGGTGACATTTGCAAGTATCCATGTGCTCATGTCAAAGTGCATATGTTGCCTGATATCTAGGACATACAGCTATGCTGAAAGGAGGCTTCAATGAATATGAGAATACGACGAAATAACCAGATAACACACCCAAGAGATAAACACATGTACAAAATTATCCAGCCAGTTGAAGTGAGCATGTGCAAGTATGGTGCAAAAGGACTGAGCATGATGGGAATGATTGTTTAAACAAACTTGAATAGCTTGATAGGCGAGAAGAGTTGAAGGTGACACAACAATACAAGATATCATTGCTGAGAGTGAATATGTCCCCATGTTCCAATAGAACATGGCTGAGCAATGCAAGCAAGTATGTATCAGCAGAGTGGAAGACATAGACTAAATGGTAAAGGCAATGCTAATTTCAGAACAAAGCTGATTTGGAATTAACAATTCAAACCTTTATCCAGCCAGTTTTCACAACCAGGTACCTGTGGGTAAACAGAGACTTTTAATGATTATCAGTCTTATTACTATAGTATATTATTCTGATTGTATAAATTGCATTCTTACACACCACTAGGTCTGATTTCAATGTGATGTATTATTTAGTAAGCCAATAGTATTAGTGTTCATATAAGATTTAGCTAAAATTGTTCATATCTTAGGCGACAGACCATGTATTTCTCTGTGTTTATATATCATTTTAAAGATAAGAAAAAACTGCATATTTTTCATTTCTAGAAGTAGTCCCAGAAATTGTGGCACCATGTTTTTACAAGGAAAAGGTGAAGCAAAAAAATATGGTACATAGGCAAGTTTGTCTGGATTAATAATTAGATTGATCTTCATTTCAAGACCTGGCTTCAAAACTCAATATCCAGAAGTGGGGAGATGTCCCAAAGTCAATAAAATAATGTTTCCAATATAAGTATACATTTTTATTTCTTCAGTTTGAATGTACTTCAAATAACATCAATTCCCATCAATAAAAACAATAATCAATACCTACTAGATACACCAGGTACCTGCAGTTATTTGAAATTCAAACCTGTATCTGCAAGTATCTGTATCTGCAGATCTGAATCTTTAAATACCTGGATCCAGCAGGTTTTCCCATGGATAACCTGCCAGGTACCTGGGAAATACCTGTATATGTGCTGAGCCCTAATGGGCTATTTAAGTAACATATTAATCTTGTTGGTTAATTGGACTGTTTCAATAATGTAGCCTAGGTTACTAAATTGACCACTACTTTTGTACCACTCTTCATAAACATTGAAAGTATCTTCAACCTTCTGATTTCTATTGTTTGCATTCACTGTGTTTCTGTGTTTAGAAGTCTCATTTGTAAGTTAGACCTCTTGATCTTTCACTACAACATTTGCAAGTACTTACAAGTATACTTGTATTTTTCAGAAGCCACACTTGCACTCTCAAATAGTAAATACTTGCAAGTACCTGCAAGTGTACCCACCTCCTCAGAAGCTCTAATACTACTGAAGACGAGTCTTATAATGTAGGGTATGAGTCTGATACAGAACAAGATGACTCTCCTGACATAGATATAGAAGTATTAGTGGACTGAACAGACAAATCTATCAATCAGGCTAGGAAACAGGTCTTTGATGGAGTTCATCTGCCTCCAAAAGAAAGTACCTCCCAAAAGGCAAAAGCTGTGGAAAGAAACCTAACAAATCAGCAACAAGAAATGCCTAGACAAAACAGGACTAGGGCTCAAGATAGGCCAAATCTTTCCAACAAAGTGCCAGCTGTCAACACCCCTATTCCTAATATTCCTGACAAGCCAGTACCAATGGATGTATGTAAACCTCAGTTTAACCCAAATGAAGCAAAAGATATAGAAATGAATGAGCCTATTTCACCTAACTCCAATGTAGCCCCTAATTGTACCCAGGAGATTAAACAAGATGCCATGAAACCTCTGGCAAATAAGATGAATACTAGGGTCACACCTACTACTAAGGACCCATCTACACTAATGGAGAACAAATGACAACCTCGTCAAGTGGAAATTGCCAAGGATATTAATCCAGAGCAGATCCTCAAGTCTATCCTTAGTACACCAGTAACCATTACTATGCATGATCTACTAGGGACCTCCAAGGACTTAGGAGATCAGCTGGTTGAGCTCCTCAGGCACAAGAATGTTAAACCAATAGTAGCACACTCATACCAAGCATCAGAAGTCAAGGGTTTCCTAATACACCTAGATATTGTTTTACCTAAAGGCTCTGTAAGAGCTATAGTTGATACTGGTTCACAACTCAACATTATGAAGAAGTCAGTATATGAATCATATGGGGAAAAGTACTCCCCACAAGGATAATTGTCAATCTATGGACAACACATTGCGAATTGATAATTATGTAGGATCAGACCATAGTATTTGGGACTAGTAATAAGGTATGGAGAGGTGAAGATGGACCCTGTGAAGGCAGAAGCAGTAAAAAAGTGGCCTATACCTAAAAGCATCCAAGAAGTACAAGGTTTTATTGGGTTTGCAAACTTCTACAGGAGATTCATACAAGAATTCTCTGATGTGGCCCATCCATTACATGACCTAACCAAGAAGGGAGTGATATTCCAGTGGGGACTCAAGCAACAACAAGCTTTTGAAGACCTAAGGAACCAGTTTATTTCAGCCCCAATACTGACTCTGTGGAATCCAGACCAACCCACTCGCATAGATGTAGATGCATCTGGCTTTACCACTGGAGGGGTCATCATGCAGAAGTTGAATGATGATCTCTGGCACCTGATTGCATTCCAATCTGCCTCCATGGATGAACATCAGCGAAACTATGAGATCCATGATTGAGAAATGTTAGCAATCATCGAGGCTTTGGAAGAATGGAGACACTACCTGGAAGGACTTCCAGAGCTGTTTGAGATCATCACCAATCATGACAACTTGTGTTACTGGAAAACTGCCCAAGACCTGAGTAGAAGACAAGCCCAATGGGCCTTGAAGCTGGCCAACTTCAATTTCCTACTAATACATAGACCAGGCAAGACCAACGTCCTAGCAGATGCCCTTTCTCATTCTCCTTTACACTGAGTATCCGATGAAGAAGACAACACCAAGCAGACAGTACTATGATCTGAAAATTTTGTTAAGTTAGCTGGGGCCCACTTCAGCAATCCATTAGAAGAAAAGATTCGTTGAGCATTGGCCAGGGAAGCAGAAGTAGTGGAGGGGTTGAAAGAGTTGAAGAGAGGAGGACTAAAAAGATTAGCAGATGGAATGGGAAGAAGATGATGGGTTAGTATACCATCGAGGAAGAGTGTATGTGCCGCCAGAGGAGGATTTAAGGAAAGAAGTAGTGAGGCAGTGTCATGACGTGCCGACTGCAGGACATGGAGGAAAACATGTGACCTTTGACCTAGTCAGCACTCATTATTGGTGGCCATCAATGAGGGCATTTGTGGAGAAATTCATGGAAGGATGTGACATCTGTATGAAGAAGAAGTTACAGAGACACCTGAGAGCTGTGATGGAACCATTGGAAGTACCTGAGGGACCCTGGGAGTTCATAGGAGTAGATCTAATCATGCAGCTTCCCAAATCCCAAGGCTATGATGCTATAATGGTCTGTACAGACCATTTTGGCAAACAGCTACACACCATACCCTGTCACTCCAATCTTACAGTGGAGGGAGCTGCTAATCTGTACTACAAAGAGATCTTTTGACTTCACAGATTACCACTCTGAATGATCTCAGATCAGGGACCACAATTTGCAGCTGCAGTAATGAGATTGTTACTCAAAAGGCTGGGCATTCAGTTGACCCTGACCTCGGGATACCGACCACAGTCTAATGGGCAGACGGAGAGAGCAAATCAAGAAGTGGAAAAATATTTATGGATATTTGTAAACCGAAGGCAAAATGACTGGGTCAAACATCTACCCATGGCAGAATTTGTAATCAACTCCCAGATGCATTCAGCTCATGGTCTAGCACCCTTTGAAGTAACCTATGGCTATTTACTGCACTTCAATATTCCAGTAGAGAGGAGAACAGGAAATGCAAGTGTGGAACAAAGGATTGAAGTGTTGAGAGAAGCAAGAAGAGATGCAGGAGTGGCCCTACACTTGGTGAAAAGGAAATTGAAAGAAGGCTTCAAGCGAGGAAGGAAAAAGGCACATCAATTTAAAGTCAGAGATCATGTCTGGCTTAGTGCAGAAGATATCAATGTCCAATTGTCAAGCAAAAAGTTGGGAGACTGACAACTAGGGCCTTACAAAGTCATTGAGAAGATCAGAAACCTAAACTACAAGTTAGATCTTCCCAGATCCCTAGAACAGATACACCTTGTCTTTCATGTCAATAAACTTTATCCATTCAAAGGCAACGTCATCAATGGAAAATTGGAGGTTGAACCTGAGCCAGTATATCTAGAAGAAGAAGATGATCCAGAGTATGAAGTAGAAAAGCTGTTGGATAGTCAGATTAGGTGGAGAAGAATTGAGTACTTAGTAAAGTGGAAGGGGTATGACAACAGACACAATTCATGGGAACCAGTAACAAACCTTGCAAATGCTAAAAGATCTATTACAGCATTCCACAAGAAACACCTGAATGCACCCAGAATATAGTCATTAAGGATGATGGACTCTAAGGAGGAGGGTAATGTCATGAAGACTAAATACTAACATTTTATTTTGATTACTAATATTTATTTCCTTTATTTACAGACATTTATACTTGTATATGCCTGTTTACTAATCCCTTTAAATCTTACTTTCAAACCTTAAACCTTAACTATGCAGTGCACACAGCCTTATCGCTGCCTTGCACCTTTACACCTTGTACACACCTTTTCTTCATTTCCATCTGATCATACTTGTCCATAGTTTCCCCATAATCTTACCAGAACCTTTCCCGAACACACAGCAAACATGCTATTTACTTACAATTTTCCTTTCACATCTCGATCTCACCTTTACTGTATTTAAACTAGCTCATCCTGTAACCTAGTCCTCATCTTGACCTCTTGGTTTATTCAGACTAGGTATGCTTTGTATATTCTCTACTCTCTTCTAATGTTAACTTGGTCTATTTGGACTAGTACTCGCTCTTGCTCGCTCTCTTGTTGTTGCCTCTTCACAACACCAAAGCACTTCAATAGTGTCTCATCTTTAAAATATTTGAGAGTGAAATAAGTAAATGATATTTTAAAGACAAATTGTAAACTTTTTGGGTTCAGATTAATATATTTATTTATATATCTTCAAACAATCTTACCTGGTTGTATTTTAATGTTTGATTAAAATATTACTAACCTATTTCATGGTGTTTTGTTTTATTTCCTACCAGATTATCTTCAGCATATTTTTAAAACATTTCACAAAGAAATATACTGACTTGCACCCAGTGATATGCCATCATGACATGCCAAGCCTCTTGCAGGGTGACTTCATTCATATCAACATCATCACAGTCATGGGCCAAGTCACTGGGTGCATCAATCTCCATGTCTTCCCAGTCTGAATTGTCAGGGCAGATACCAGTATGTCTCCAACAGTTTCTGATAGTCTTGGCAGAAACCTTTTTCCAGGCTTGGTTAAGAAGTCAGATGGCAGAAAGAAGGTCAATGGAATAAATGTCCATTTCCTCTGCTTCATCAAGCTCAATAGCTCAACGGTACAACAGAGTACAATAGTGAACTTTCAGGCAATAGATGATACCTGCATTGCATGGCTGAATATAGGGAGTAATATTTGGCTCAAAAAAATGAACTTCAACATTTCTTGGCATGTAATCAACTTCATGACCAAGGAAGTTGTCCATAGTAAGAGCAACATGTCACTTTTCTCAGTGCATCTTGTCATCAAATTTCTAAAGCCATCTGAATAAATGACAATGGTCAAGAAAGTAAAAAAAAATATAAGCTTAAATATAAACCTACTCCTCAAAAATGATCTTTGTCATCCATGCTTTCTTGTTGTGACAGTATTGAAATGGTGGTTGCATATTTTTCAGATCCTTTTTGCCAAAGCATCAAGGTCATTTGGATTTCCCAATAAAGAGAAGCTGATATTTCTCTGAACCATCCCATATTGCAACAAACAGCAACACTAATATGGAACTTGTTTTTTTTTTTTGCCTTTCATTTGCTTGGTACAGAGGCCACAGTCTGGGGGGGCAGATGGAAAAAAGCTGGTCTCATTAACATTGAATTGGTCTTTTGGATCAAATCAAACAAGAATATGACATTTTGCAACGCAGTCTTTCTCCACAACACATAAATCAACTGAAGCTGCTTCCCCATATCAACAATGTTTCTTCAATTGATATCTGTAATCAATTGTGTATATCAGTGCTCAAGGAAATAATAGAGTAAGGAAGCACACATGTCTCTTTGAATGATGTTACCCAGCCTGTTCCTGTCAACTGCTGCTCAGGTGGGACTTCTAATGCTTCTTCAAATCTCTTCCACTTCTCAACAAGCATAGGACCGGTGACATGTTTGTTTTTTTTTTCCATGAATTGAACCCAAAGCCAAAGAGCTTGCTCAACATCAGGCCTGGTGACAACTCTGGTCTGCTTGTGTGAAAGTGCAGATGGATTATCATTCTGTCATGTGAGGAGTTCCTCTTTCTTTGATAGCTTTTTGGATAACACACTCTAAGTGAACTTGAGGACACCTTCAGAAAAAGATCCAAAGTACTCAATAACCTATTTCTGGCTCATATCAGGGCGATCATCTTTGTATTGAATCACCTTGAGCCAGTAATAGAGTGTCAGGTCTTCCTTTGGCTATCAAAGTGGCTTTGCAGTTGTCTTGAATGCCTTTTTGTCACAATGGGGACCTTTGGGTTTAAAATTTTCTGGTCTTCTGATTGACACAAATGGTTTGAGTTTTGATCTGACCCATGATTAAGAGTGTAAGGGGAAGAGTGGACTTGATTGCAGAGAAATGTTCAACTTGATTTTAATGATGCAAAACCAGTGGCAACAGCTGCATTGTTTGATGCTAATTATTCACACCTAGCATTTGCCTGCAGCCTATGTTCACAATTACTAGATTTGGTAAAATAATACAGTCATGGAGTGGAACAATGTCTTAGTTTTGCCCATTCTTTATTCTGGAATAGCTTGCAATGGAATATCTCCACCCTCCACTGATGGGGGAACCCCCAATTCCATTCTGTTGCATGGATATTCCATGCAAGGTTATTCCATTTGACAAAATCAACTGTACCTCCAAAATTCAACTATCATTTCTCACTAGATTGTTTTCTACTTTGTATGTAAATAAATATGCTAGACCTGGCCCTTCTAAAAGATGCTCTGTGTTATTGAGGTCACTTCAATAGAAGGACCTGTAAAACAGAAGCAAATTTTGGCAGAATGACCCTTTGGTCATCTCAGCAACAAAAAAGAAAAGCATGTCCTGCCTTAAAAGGCAGGTTTGACAATGTGACATATGTCTGTGATGTCAAGCCCTAGAATTTATTAGCATACTACTTCTTTCCCTTGTACTACCATTTGTTTATGCCATATTTATCTCTTATGCCATGGAATCACTGCAGCTAACATGCAAAGATCTCCCTACTGCCTTATCAAGCATTCAGAATGACAATTTATGCACTCTCCTTGCCAAACTTTACCTTATTGAACCATTCTCACAAGTACCGGTTAAATACTTGTTTAATCTCAATGTTGAAGAACAAATCATTGCCCTCCAATTGTGTCTACTGGTCTATTACACAACCCATGGTACAGAGATTCCAAAGACACTGCAACTTCAAGCTGCACTTGCATGCCTCAAAGCAGACTCGCTCACTGTCACAGGAACTGGTTTTGGAAAAACGCACATCATGGCACTAGTTATTTTGTACTACAATGATCCGAATTGTGTTACTATTACAGTTTCTCCTCTGAACCACTTACAAACCACTCAGGTATATTTCCATCAGTGCACTTCTTGAGTTGTACCTATATATATTGTTAATTGGTAGGTTCAAGCTTTTACAAAGAAATATGGCATCAAGACAATTGCTATCAACCAAGATACTCCCAAAGATAATGAATTCTGGACTGTAAATGATACTTTCAATACCATTTACTATATTTACTGACCAATTCACAGAAAAACATTCACAATACTCATAAAAATGCATCCCAGGCCTCAACAGCAAGACACATTATTACTACAGCTGAACAGCTCTTCAAGACTGCTGATGAACACTGGCCATGATTTGCTGTCCTTCTACATTGAGATCATTCCTTTTGAAAATGTATTGCTCACTTCAATATTGATGAAGCTCACATGATTTTCTTTGCTGGCTTGGACCACTTTGGGATTCCAGCTTTTCAGAAAGCTTGGGGTCAGTTTGGGGACTTGAAAATCAGTCTACCCAATCCCATTCTGATGCACTGTTTCACAGCTACAAGTCCATTGCATGTACAGAATGCTATTGAAAATATGTGCCTTCATTCCAACTGAATTCTGGTAAAGACTACTGTGAACCAAGCAAATACAATTTATGCTTGTCATTGTGTCTCAGGAAGCTTGGACACTCTTGAAAATTATCAATGTTTTGTTTGTTCACCATTTCCTGATCACAAACCACTTTCCTATCAGCCACACATCCTCCTTTTTTTGACAATAGTATGCAAGCATTGAAGGTTTCATGCTATCTCAATCACATTTGCCCAGAGTGCTTCCATAATACAGGCTTTGTACAACATTACTACAGCTCTATGCCTCCCAAGTACCTTACAAAAACCCATGACAATTTTACTATGCCAAATGGTCTGTATTGAATTCTCTGTGCAACTTCTGCAGAGTCTCTAGTAAGTGGCATTTTATCTCAGTAAACTTGCTTGTATAAAGTTTTCAGGGCATTGATTGTCCTGATGTTGATATTATGGTCAATGTTGGTATCCCTTTGGACCAATGTGAAGATTTCCAACATACAGGTCATGGCAGTTGTTGATCTCAAGCTGGCCTCCACTTGATTTTATATGAATCTTGGGTATTGGAGCTTGATATCTCCAAGTTTGACTCAGTTGAATTATACAAGGATGATCCTAATCAGCCTCATACCGTTCTTGAGCCTGGAATGCCTGCTTGTGAACATGTTTCTTTGTCTGGTGTTCAGCTGATCAGATGTAAATGTGTGCATTCATTCAAGGCACAGTATTTTGATGATATCAAAGGTACATTCTTTCAACAATTCTATAGAATTAAATGTAAATCTGAATTTATACAGGACTTGTTTATGGTTCTCACTGCTGTGATGGGACTGAACATACAAATTCAGCATTTGTTCTCTCTGATTATTTGCCAGGTCCAATTTATTTGGGGTCTATGAGATTAGGTTCTTCAAAGAGAAAGGAATGTAAAAGTGATACAGAAGATTTGGAAACTGATGAAGGTGAGAATGATAGAAAGCAAGCTGCCAATCACAAGAAAGCACTCAATGAATGTCTATACCACTGGTGGGAGGATACACACCAAGCTGGTGAGTTATAGGATGTATATCCAGAATACTTGATTTTGAGTGATGCTAATATCACCAAGATCATCACTCCACACCTGATTCGAATGAAATCACTGGGAGACATGTTGGCATCTGTAAATGAGGAGATAGACAGTGATTGGGCTCAGTGTTGAGGTGAGAAGGTTTTCGCTATTATTCATAACTATAATACAGAGTATCCAGTCAAGATCCATAGGGCAAAGCATAAAAAGGTTAAAGCATAAATGTATCATTGTCTATTACTTCATTGCCCCACTGAGGTTCCAGAAGCTCATCCACCTCAATATTGTCCTCCTCATCACTTTCACCATTACTTGACCTTGAAGAGAGTTGTCCATAATCCACACCATCATTTGCTGACAACCACATGCCTTCCACTATAAATTCAACTTGTTTGTTGAATCTCTTCAGTGATGACTGGAGTTTAGTGAAGCCAACAGCACAACCCTGAAGTCAGTTGGAACAATGGAAGCATCAAGCTAAATCATTGCCCAAGGCATTGCTTCACATGCCATGAAGAAGTGCAAAAGGAATGTAAGCTGTCCATTTCCACAATCTGCCAGCAATACCATGCTCTCAAATGCTGCTGTGCTGGGCCAGCTACATGGGTTATAGAGTTAGATGATGATGAAGATAAACTAGATGACCTTGACCCCTTGGGTTGTGACAAGTTCCCAGATGAGACTGCTATTGAAGAAGGTGACAGGATATTTGCAACCACCGTTCCTCCTGAAGCTGATTTCATTAATGCCATGAGCACTACCTCACAATGACTAGCAGAAGCTCATGCCAAAATCTCCAAAGACCTGCATGATGGCCTCCCTGAACACTTTTACGATTACCTGGATGTTTTCTCTAAGGAACCCTTCGATGTGCTCCCCACTCATAAACCTTGGGACCATGCCATAGAGTTAATACCTGACTCTAAACCAGCCAACTGCAAGGTCTATCCACTGGCCCCCAATGAGCAGAAGGCCCTTGATGAATTCCTTACTGAAAACTTGTCCACTGGCCGCATTCATCCTTCCAAATCCCCTATGGCTTCTCCAGTCTTTTTTGTGAAGAAGAAAGATGGAAGCCTCTGACTTGTCCAAGACTATCAGGTGCTAAATGAGATGACAATCAAGAACCACTACCCACTACCCTTAATCAATGAACTCGTCAATAATCTCAAGGGCGCCCAGTATTTCACTAAATTGGATGTACATTGGGGCTTCAACAATATTTGTATTCATGAAGGAGATGAATGGAATGCAGCCTTCCACACCAACCAAAGTCTCTTTGAACCCCTGGTCATGTTCTTTGGACTTACTAATAGCCCTGCAACCTTCCAAACAATGATGAACGACATCTTGCATGACCTGATCATGGAAGGTGTAGTATCAGTCTACCTCAAGGACATCCTAATCTACACTAAAGATGTTGAAGAGCATCGTCATATCACCTGCCTAGTATTGGATTGGTTGAGACAGCATAAGCTTTACCTCAGAGCTGATAAGTGTGAGTTCAAGAAGACCCAGATTGAATACCTTGGTGTTATCATCTCTCATAACTGTGTTGAGATGGACCCAGTCAAGGTGTCTGGTGTTTCAGAATGGCCAATTCCAAAAAGGACATCTCTTCTTTCCTGGGTTTTACCAATTTCTATCGTCACTTCATCCAAGGCTTCTCACACCATGCCAGACCATTGTTCAACCTCACTCAAAAGGATGAAAGGTTCAACTGGTCAGAAGATGCCCAAGCTGCCTTTGACACCATGAAGTCTCTAATAACCTCCTCACCTGTCCTCATCATGCCTGACAACTCTTGCCCCTACCATTTAGAATCAGATAGTTCTGACTATGCTACAGGAGCTGTCCTGTCACAACAATCCCTAGAAGATGACAAATGGCACCCAGTAGCATTTTACTCTAAAAGTCTCAATGCAGTGGAACGGAACTACAAGATTCATGACAAGGAGATGTTGGCAATTATCTGTGCACTAGAGGAATGGAGACACTTCCTAAAAGGAGGAAAATTCCCAGTTGAGATTTGGACAGACCACAAGGATCTGGAGTACTTCAGGACTGCCAAGAAATTAAACTGAAGGCAAGCATGTTGGTCACTGTTCCTGTCCAGGTTTGACTTCACTCTACACCACTGCCCAGGCCACACAATGGGCAAACCAGATGCTCTATTCCACAGGACAGATTATGGCACTGGTGCAGACAACAACTCAGACATTGTCCTCCTCAAACCTGAAGTCTTCTCCATTGCAGCCATCACCGCTGCCCTGGATCTAGTTGATGAAGAAGTGAAGATTCTGAAAGACATCTGTTTTGCTATTCATCAGCATGAGCTCGAGAAGGGAACTATGGAAGTCCCACACTTGTTCAATCTGAAGTGCAGAATGGGATGAACGTGAAGGCCTGTTGTATTTCCAAGGCAAGATCTATGTTCCCCCTTCTCATGACCTCCATTGTGGTATCATCTCACAACATCATGACACCAGAGTTGCAGGTCACCCAGGTTGTTTCAAGACTCTGGAGCTTGTTACATGCAACTACTGGTGGCCCCAGATGTCCCGTTATATCAGTCAGTACACTAAGACCTGCAATGTTTATATGTGTATGAAGACATGACACCACCTTCCAATTGGACAACTGGTACCTTCAGATATACCAACAGAACCCTGGCAGTCAATCTATCTAGACTTCATTGTTGAGCTATCAGAAGCACATGGATACAATGCTATCATGGTGGTTGTTGACATGCTAGGGAAATGTGCTCATTTCCTTCCAACTCATACAATGGTGACAGCTGAAGGGACAGCCCAGATTTACTTCTGCGAGGTCTGGAAACACCATGGAATGCCCAGGACAGCATGTTCAGACCGAGGTCCACAATTTGTAGCTGACTTCATGCATGAACTCTGTAGGTTAGCAGGTGTCAAACAGGAGCTCTTGACAGCCTATCATCCTCAGACAGATGGCCAGACAGAACATGTCAACCAAGAACTAGAAGGGTACTTATGCCAATGAGTCAATCATCTATAAGATGACTGGGACGAACTCTTACCAGTAGCAGAGTTTTCCTACAACAACAAAGTCCACTCATCGACCCAGCAAACCCCCTTCATGGTTGACACTGGCTGCAACATGAAGATGGGCTTTGAACCACCTGTCCAATGTTCCAAAATGGAAGAGGTCAATGAGTTTGTAGATTGCCTAAAGTCTGGATGGACAGAAGCTCAGGCTGCACTTACCAAGGCCAAAGAAGAATACACTCGCTACTACAACCGCCGTAGGGACCCGGCCCCAGTCTTTCAACCTGGTAACAAGGTTTGGTTAGACAGTTCAGACATCAGGACCACTAGACCTTCCAAAAAGTTAAGTTATTGTTGGTTAGGACCCTATACTGTTCTTCAGGAAGTTGGCAAAGGAGCATACAAGTTGAAGCTACCACCTTCCATGAAACTCATCCACCCAGTCTTCCCAGTCATCAAGCTAGACTGTTACGAGGAAGACCCCATTCCATGCTGACGACCAGACCCCCCACCAGAACCAGAAATCATAGATGATGAACCAGAATGGGAAGTAGAAGAAATTCTGGACAGTTGTAGGTTTGGCCACAGCCACCAATAACAAGTGCTGACTAGGTCAAAGGTCACGTGTTTTCCTCCATGTCCTGCTAGTGCGTCATGACATTGTCTCACTACCTCTTTCCTTAAATACTCCTCCGGTGGAACATACACTCTCCCTTGGTGGTATACTAACCCATCTTTCTCTTCACTCTGCTATTCCATCTGCCAATCTCTTTAGCCCTTCTTTCTTCAACTCTTTCAACCCCTCCACTACTTCTGCTTCCCTTGCTGATGCCCAATGAATCTTCTCTTCTAATGGATTGCTGAAATGGAACGTGGCTAATTTAACAAAATGTTCAGTGTTGATACTAGAAGAGGTTCTTTAGTTATAAACTATTTATGAATGCTATCCTAGTCAACCTAGGTGTAGTGGTCCTTATGAATGAATATTCTGTAGGCGAGCAGATCACCTAGTTGTTCGTGGGTAATTCCTTAATAATCTGTGTAGGCTCGAGAGCGCAGTGTCAAATAGGTATGTGATGTATTTATCACTCCTGAGGTGAAGATTATAATGAGGTGTATCTACTATCTTATACCAAGAATGTAAGACAATAGAGATAGGTGTAACAAATAGTCTACAGTAACTAGTGTTAAGTTTCTGCAGATAGAGATGAGCAGTAGGTGAGTACTTTGTCTTGACTAGTAATCTAAATAAATGTGAACAGTTAGCAGTGACCAAAGTAAGTTATTAACAAGCCTTGTGCTAGTTAACAACTATTCCAATACCTAGAAGTATGTGTTACTTCTTTATACAAACCAAATTTCCTATTCAAATAGCAGTGGTAGAGTACTGTTACAAGTCTGGTTACTTGTCAACAGAGAGGGAGAGTATAGAGTAAGAGTGTGCAGTGAGTGTGAATTCTTGCTGTATATTACCTGTGTAAGCAAGCAAGCAATTCCCAAGAGTATCAGTAGAGTTCTGTTGCAAGTCTGGTTACTTGGCTACAGAAAGACAAAACAGACTTAAGTACCTGTGTACTTAAGTATAGACAACAGTATAGGGTTCTGATGCAAGACTGGTTACTTGGCTACAGAAAGGACAAAACAGACTTAAGTACCTGTGTACTTAAGTATAAACGGCAGTGTGAAGTAAAGCCTTTGAATCCCTTGTGGACTCTGGGGTGTAAATTTTACTTGGGGTCAGGGCCTGTTTCCAAGCTCCTTATATACCCCTTGAGCTACCTAATTACATAACTACTACTACTATTGTTTAGATTGAGAGTCCTAAAGTAAGCTAAATGATTCCCAATTCAGGGTAAATGAAACAGACTGAATTTATCTATACAAGGTAAGATTAAATTCTACCCTTCAAATTTACCCCTCTAAGGTCAGAGTAAATGCTAGCCTTCAAACTAAGCTGTATGAGGATAGATTAGCAATTAACCCATTCAAGGTTAGATTAAGTGCTAGATTCTTTATGATCTCTGGCTAGTTGGTCAGGAAGAGTATAACCAAAAATAGAAAGGTAATATGTCCTAAAATAGAAATGTAATATATCCTAATATGGAAGTGGAATATTATCAATCATCAGGGCATGAAAGTGTTCATGTAATGCAGAGCATAAACAAGTTGGCATAATCAGGTCTGAATCAAGGGTGGAAACTGTAGGACAAAATGTTAGAGTGTAAAAGTGTTTAGGTGATGTAAGATATGAGTAACTATTGTTGCATAATAGGATTCAAGATAGGGGTTAGAAACTGTTAAAAGATTAAACATAGAAGTTTTGAAGCAAAGAAACCAAATGAAAATTATTAGAAAAATACTAGAAAATTCCAAGTTGAAATTAGAGATGTCTTAGGTGAACTGGAGCATGTATAAAGGTTGTATTAATTGTGTATTCCTTGCTAGATTACTTTCCATGTCATTTGGTCTAAAACATAGTTTGACCATGACATCAGATTGCAGTACTGTCCGCTTGGTGTTGTCTTCTTCATCAGATACTCAGTGTAAAGGGGAATGAGACAGGGCATCCACCAGGACATTGGTCTTGCCTGGTCTGTGTATCAGTTGAAAATTGAAGTTGGCTAGTTTCAAAGCCCACCAGGCTTGTCTTCTACTCAGGTCTTGGGCCGCTTTCCAGTAATGCAAGTTGTCATGGTCTGTGATGATCTTAAACAGTTCTGGAAGTCCTTTTAGGTAGTGCCTCCATTCTTTCAAAGCTTCAATGATTGCTAACATCTCTCAATTGTGGATCTCATAGTTCCACTGATGTTCATCCATGGAGGCAGATTGGAATGCGATCAGGTGCCAGAGACCATCATCCAACTTCTGCATGATAACTCCTCCAGTGGCAAAGCCAGATGTGTCTACATCTATATGAGTGGATCAGTCTGAATTCCACAGGGTCAGTTTCGGGGCTGAAATAAACCAGTTCCTCAGGTCTTCAAAGGCTTGTTGTTGTTTGAGTCCCCACTGGAATGTCACTCCTTTCTTGGTTAGGTCATGTAATGGACGGGCCACATCAGAGAATCCTTGTATGAATCTCCTGTAGAAGTTTGCAAACCCAATAAAACCTTGTACTTCTCGGATGCTTTTAGGTATGGGCCACTTTTTTACTGCTTCTGCCTTCACAGGGTCCATCCTCACCTCTCCATACCTTATTACTAGTCCCGGATACTCAATCTCCTCTTTTTTGAACTCGCACTTTTCTGGCCTTAGGTATAGGTTGTATTCCTCCAACCTTTGAAGTACCTCTCTCGTGATCTCCCTATGTTCTTCCCTTGTGCTCATGAAGATAAGAATGTTGTCTAAGTAAACTGCCACTTTTCCAGCCATGATCAGGTCACTGAATATTGAATTCATCAGAGTTTGAAAGGTTGCCAGGAAATTGGTCAGTCCAAAGAACATTACTCTCAGTTCAAAGAGTCCTCAATTCATGGCAAAGGGTGCTTTCCATTTGTCTCCCTCTTTAATTCAGATGTTATTGTATCCCTACCATACATCGGATTTGGTGAAGTATTTTGCTTCTTGGAGTCGGTTAATGATATCCTGTACAAGAGGGAGAGGGTAATGGTTTTGAATGGTGAATTCATTAAGTTTTCGGTAGTCTTGAATGAAATAGAGCTTTCCATCCTTTTTCTTGATGAAGAATACTGGGGAGGCAATAGGTGATTTGGATGTCTGAATATATCCCTTCCTCAGATTGTCTTCTAGGAATTGCTTGAGTTCTTGTTGTTTGTTGACTGACATCAGATAGACCTTGGTTCAGATAGAGGCTGGGGCTCCTGGGGTTAGTTCTATGGCATGGTCCCATGGTTGATGGGCCAGCAGCTGTTCCAACTCTTCTTCTGAGAACACCTTATGGAATTCTCAGTATGCTTCAAGGATCATTTCCTCTAGTGTCTTCTTTTCCTTTCCTCTCACTGTCTCCTCTGCAATCTGTTGAGAGTATGTCATTCCTGCCATGCACCAGACTTCATCTTCTAGTTCCTCTATTACTCCTTCCCTTCTCCACTCTCTTTGCTGCTTTCAGTTAGCTTTGATCTTCACCAGAGTTAACAGCAGACTCTCCTCTTCTTCTTCCCTTGTTGCTCCTGCTTTCACGTCTTCTTCTGTTGCCCAGAAATCATCATTGTCATAGATACAATCACTTCTTCCTCTGACCTGCAATAACCCTTTCTCTCAATCTATACTTGGGTTTGCTTCTCTCAGCCATGGTAATCCTAAGATCACATTTTCTCCTCCTAAGTCTGTGACTAGGAAGTCCATCCATCCGCTCATTTGATCCACTGTTATGTTAATCTTAGGTTCACACACCTTTCTATCTTCCCAGCCCAATTTTCTGTTCTGTCTATATTATAGATCAGTAATGCTTTCTGTAGATCCGACCTAGAGATATACACGAGAGGTAAGTAAACTCCTCAAGCTGACACAGAATGCGTGAAAGGATCATCTTATTACCTAGAGATATACACGAGAGGTAAGTAAACTAGGTACAAGTCAGTACTAGAGAATATAAGAATATATAAGCAGTAAACATACCTCCTCAAGCTGACATGGAATGCGTGAAAGGATGAGGAGAGAGAAAAAGGTGAGGCGACGTGTATACGTTGGTGTCACGTGGTAGAGTATATGTAATCGTATGTAGGTAACAACACACCCCCATCCAAAGAACAGAGTGCGGGAGGATAAGTAATAAAAAAAATAAAGGAACAAAGAACAAGAAATACAGAAAGAAAGAAGAAAATTAAAATAAATCGGGGATTACAATTGAACCAGGCCCAGCAAAGTAACGTGGGTGGAATGTGTTGCCTGGGGTAATGGTTTAGTAAAAATATCAGCAAGCATGGAATGTGTGGAAGTCCAGTGAAGATTAAAGGACCCAGCAGTAAGGTGAGAGCGTATAAAATGGTAACGTACATCAATATGCTTTGATCGAGCCGAAATACTATAGCCTTTAGATAATTCTATTGCTGCCATATTGTCAGAGAAGAGTGGGAAAGGTGAAGACGTAGGGAATCCAATAAGCGTAGAGAAACTTTGAATCCAGAGCACCCGTTGCATTGCATGGGTAAGAGCCATGTATTCCGCCTCGGTGGAGCTTAACGCAACAGTCTTCTGGCGTCGACAGGACCATGAAATCAGCCCATTGTTGATGAAAAAAGCAAAACCCGAGATGGATTTGCGATCCTCCTCTGCAGAGGCCCAGTCAGCGTTGGAATATCCCACAGAGACATCATGTGAGCCGATTTCAGCAGGGAGAGAACAGTAATCACCCCCATACTGAAGCGCTAGGGTTCTGGTGCCGGCCAGATAACGAAGAATGCCTTTTGCAGCAAAGGCCTGCTCCAGAGTCAGTTTAGAGTTAAACTGGCTGAGGGCAATAACGGCAAAAACGAGATCAGGACGTGACACATTTGCTAACCATTGGATGGACCCAATGAGTGATTGGAACCACTTCAGAAGTGCCCCAGGTTCAGTCGGTGCCTTGGGAAAACCACCCGCAGGTATAGAAGGGAGTTGATGAACACAATGGTGAAGTGGAACAGAGGTAGGAGAGACATCTGACATTCCAAAAGACTCCAAAAGTTCATTTACATAAACAGATTGGGATATCCAGAGTCGTCGAGTAGGGCGATTCCTAGTGATACACATGCTGAGATACATACCAACAGGTCCGTTGTCCACAAGTCCATATTTCCCCTTGATTTTGGAAACTAGCCAGTCATAGATATGGTTGTTGTTGTGAGTGGAAAGACCATCATCAACGTGGAGACAAAGAATGATAATATGCTCAATGAGACCAGTGGGCAAACACTACCCCTGGAGCTTTATTTCTAGTGCAAAAAAGTTAAAATTAAAGCATATATTTGCCATATAACATTTATTCACTTTCTCAAGTATAAAAAGTATATGTTTGCCACTCATAATATGTTTACTTTGCCACTCAATATTGTTTAAGTTTCCTGTGTCACCAATGCAAAAGAATGCCACTCAAGAAACTATAAGTTTGTCAAATAACAAAGGATTGATTTGCCACTCAAAATTGTTTAACTTTCTTATATTGCCATGGCAACCCCTTTGTTCCAATTTACTTTCTTGCACAATAAATCAAGTCTTTGTCATTCAAGAAAGTTAAACTTTCTGGAGTGGCAAATCTTTGTATTGGTGGCACAAGAAACTTAAACAATTGTGAGTGGCAAAGTAAACATATTATGAGTGGCAAACATATACTTTTTATACTTGAGAAAGTGAATGAATGTTCTATGGCAAATATATGCTTTATCTTTAACTTATTTGCACTAGAAATAAAGGTCCAGGGGTAGTGAAAGGGACATTAGGGAGATCACTAGGTAACCAACGTCCGACAAAGACACCCCCATCAGCTGGGCAGATTGGAAACCGAGTGATAGGAGAAAAGTGCTAACTTCCCGGTACCACTCATAAGCTGACTGCTGAAGACCATAGAGAGCTCTATGGAGACAATAGTACCCACTTGGCAAAGCTTGCTCAGGAAAAGTAGGAATCTGGTGCACATAGACATCATGTTCGAGAGGAGCATTCAAGAAAGCGGTCTTGAAATCGAAAGTGCAAAGAGCCCAATCTCGAGAAGCTGCGAAAGCAAGTAGCCAGCGTATAGAATTGATATCTGGAACTGGTGATGTAGTCTGCCCATAATCCTCTGGATACTGAGTATCACTGCGAGCGACAATCCGAGCCTTTTCTTTTCCTTTTAGAATAGCTCCATCAGTGTTGTACTTGTATGCGAACACCCATTGTAGGAGAAGCGCTTTTCGACCAGGTGGTACTGGTCTCCGCCGGAAGAATCAAGTGAGTTGTCATATCAAGTCCATTATTCCTACTCTTGAGAATTCCCCTGTTGCGAAAGAGAATGAACTCACTGTTCATTTCCTACGTCACAACGGCGCTATAGAATTTTTGGATCAGAATGTTGTCGATTGGCTAGCTGACCGAGGTATTGTCCAACAACGCACTGCTCCATACGCACATGCTCAGAACAGGAAGATTGAGTGATACCTTCGTACTGTCCAGGAGATGGTGCAGACTATCATTGCTGAGGCGGGTCTGCCTCCCCAATTCTGGGAAGATGCAGTTCTCTATGCTATCTATACACTTAATCGCCTTCCAACTACGACTCTTCCCCGGAATATCACTCCATATGAAGCTTTGAATCATCAGAAGCCGGACCTCACGCACTTGCGCCCTTTCGGTGTACAATGCTGGTTTCTTATCCCGAAGGAACTTCAATGAAAAGGCGGGCCATGTTATATGGAGGCAATCTTTGTCGGCTATGAGGAACATAGGATTGGTTGGCGGGTCCACGATATCAATGGGAAGTACCACTTCAGTCGTGATGTGATTTTTAACGAATCGGCTTATGGTCGTTTGGGCTCTCGCCGTACAACAGATCCTTGGGTTTCACCTCCTACATCTGTCCTTGGTCCTCGGGATCCGATCGTCACTCGTTCTACTAGCAAAACCATGGGTACTGGTACAAACACACATTTCCTTTCTATGTTCGCCTCTCTTCCCTTGTCTGACTCGATATACGCATTACTCTCTTCTATTGACATTGTGAACTCCATTGACCGACGCAACGAGTTTGTCAGCCTTGAAGACATGTATGCTTTCTTTTCTGTTCCTTCCAACCCCATTATTCCGAAGCGTTTACCTTTACGACGAAACTGGGATCTCAACTCTCCTCCTCCAAACTTCTGTGAAGCCCTAGCTCGTCCTGACTCTGACCTATGGCATGCCGCGATGTCTCAGGAGGTAGACAGTCTTTGTTTACTTGAGGTTTTTGAGCAGATTGATGCTCTACCAGAAGTGAAATTCGTGAAATCGTCCAGAATGACATGGAAGTGTGAGGATCCATGTGGAGAAACTACAGGATGTGGACCACAAGTATCCATGTGGAGGAGCTCAAGTGGAGCATTGGCATGGTTCCCATGATGAGAATATGGATGCTCAGTACCTTTCCCAATAATACATGAGGGGCAGAGACCATCTGATACTCTGCCGTTCCACTCGATACCCGTCGCATATTCTCCTTTCAGCATCTTGTTAACGCGCCAACATCCAGCGTGACCAAGCCGACGGTGCCAGAGTTCACCATCAAGGACCGGTGATATGAAGCTCACCATAGCCATTGCAGACGTGGTGCAAAGAGGTGCAGAGGATTGGCTAGGAAGTAGTAATATACGAGAGCTCTCTGAAGGACAGAATGAACCTCGAGGAAACCAAAGCCTATCACGATAGTCCGCAGACCAAACGACCCATTCTCCAGAGCCAGTAACCACGTTGGGGGGAAGATGAATGGAGCCACCATCCTGTGTGAGCGTGAAATAGAAATCCCGCTCCACAAGGCAACTGGCTGAAAAAAGATTAAATGGAGCTGTAGGCGCATGTAGGCAGCCGTGCATATGGAGAATAACCTCCATGCCAGAGTCTGTATGCATCCGGAAGAGACAGGTACCACTACCCTGTGTAGTGAGTATTCCACTGCTCGCCATCTTCACGTTCTTGCTGCCAGCAGGATCATAAGAAACAAAATTGCCAATGTCTCGTATGAGATGGTGAGTACAGCCGGAATCAATGAGACTATCATAAGTCTGTACATAGACAGGAAGTTGCATCACACTGAAGGCTGAAGAGTCATCATTGAGGGAATTGAGAGGTTCATGGTCCAGCAGGCACCCGGCATAACAGTCAAGGACAGTTGTATTGGAAACAGGTGTAGCTACAGCTGCAACAGCACTGGGAGTAGGTGTAGTAGTTGTGACAGAAGAGTGAGAAGTAGTCTTCATACGTCTACTGAAAGTCCCTTCTGAAATCCCATTTGTCCTGCAATGGTTACACTTTGCATGCAGCCGATGCCATCCTCCACATCCCGAACAGCGTAGACAATCAGAACAGTCCTTGTCAGTTGCGCGGTGGTAATGTCTGTTCTTCTTCGTGCGGTTCTCAGAGGAGGAAGTTGAAAAAGAAGAGGAAGACGCCAGACGTGAAATAACTCTGTCCGAGACTTGGCCCAAAATGTCCTCAAAATCGGAGCGTTGACAGCGGGCCACCCCCATATTGGCGATGCGTTCGGTGTCGTTCCGCAAATTGACCATGTTTAAATTGTTCAGCAAACCTTTACCGAAATGGCGAATGACCTGAGACCAGTCTAGGAAAGGTAACCATAGGTTGAGCATGTTGACCTGAGTGCGGTACGTTTTGACATAATCCGTAACACCTTGGAGAGATGAAGCCTTGGACAAAAAAAGTTGTCGTTCCGCAACAGCAGCACAAGCTTCGTTCCACAGTCCCCAGATGCGATGCATTTCTTCATAAAACTCTGGAGCGGTGGTCTGATTTCCATTCTTGACATACTTGGGTAGACAACTCCGGACACTCTCTGATACACATAGCAGGAGGAGAGTACGAACAGCGTTGTCATTTGTGGACCAACACTGATGTTCGTCATAATCCTCCGGAGTACTGGCATGAGTAAGAGATGGAGGAGGGAAGTATGGAGTGTTGAGATGGGTTGAAAGTTCGTTGTGCAGTGTAGGACCACAAATGTGACCAGTAAGGCCCAAACTGCTAATAACACCAGAGATTTGATTATCCCAATCAAGAATGTTTTCAGAACCGTTCAAATGGGTGAAAGTCTTTGCCACTGTGACCTGAGTTTGGAAAGACGTGTTGTCGATGGCAGGAAGAGGGTAACGGAAGCGTTCTGGTATCTGAGGTGGCATGGGTAAAGTCAGTGCAGGTGCATATAATGGCGGTCCAAAAAGAGTATGAGATGGATGATATTGCATGGGACTGATGGGTGTAGTACCGTGGCCGACTGACGCTGGAGAGTAAACACGAGGAGCATATGCAGACAACGATGGGCCAGAGATTGGCGGTGGAGGCGATGTCTGGATGTTCTGGTGAGAAAAACCAGGAACATGAGGTGTACCAGCAATGGGTGCTCGAGTACCAAGAAAAAGTTGCTCGCCAATGTTGTGGATAAACATCGATGGAGCAGGAGCAGAGTGAGCACGAAACTGTTCCCCAACCAAAAAATGTTTCAAGAAAGCTAACTGCGAATTGTCAGCAACTGGCGAATGCACAGATAGATGAGAACGAGTTGTTTCCAGATTCGGATTGTTTTGAATAGGTGAAGGAACAGGCAAAGGGGTCGGGATTCCAGTAGCCAGAGGAACCGGGGGCAGAGGACGCTCTCTGGAAGCGGACGTCTGAAAAGCAGATCCCAGAGACGCTTCGGCATATGTGGACTGCTGGTGTGGGGTGGAAAAAACGAGTGGAACATGTTGAAAATGGTCTCGAAATTGCACGTGTGCTGTAGAGCGAGGAGATGGGATGGGAAAAGACTGTTGGACCTGAGGAATCTCCCCTTCAGCCACCGTAGGACGCGCTGCATTGAAAGGCCCCATGGAAGTAGATCTGTCAGTATTAAAACCCAACATATCTGCTGGTTCGTTGAAAAATCAATGAAATTGTCGCAATGATCGATCAACGGAAACAAAAGCTTGTAAACGCGGAGTGGTGATCCAGAAATGATTTCCGTGTCTGTAAATCTTCAAGGCAGGAAAGGATGGCCCATAACCTGTAGATCTGACCTAGAGATATACACGAGAGGTAAGTAAACTCCTCAAGCTGACACAGAATGCATGAAAGGATCATCTTATTACCTAGAGATATACACGAGAGGTAAGTAAACTAGGTACAAGTCAGTACTAGAGAATATAAGAATATATAAGCAGTAAACATACCTCTTCAAGCTGACACGGAATGCGTGAAAGGATGAGGAGGGAGAAAAAGGTGAGGCGACATGTATACGTTGGCATCACGTGGTAGAGTATATGTAATTGTATGTAGGTAACAACACTTTCTTCATTAAAAACATAGGGATTTTGTGTTTCCTGACAAACCCTTCATCCAGGAACAATGCAGTTGCTCCACTATCCACCATTGCTGCAGTGTTCAGTTCTAGTCCTCTTTCCTAAAGACACACATTGACTCAGTAATGCAAAGCACCGGGCTTTATTTCTGAAGTCATATTTAAGGTACATGCATGTATTGAATTGTAAGTAGAGGAAAATTGAAAGTTCTGAAACATATTTGGTACACAGGGTGCAGCAGAGTCCAGTACCAGCTTTAAAATCCTTTTGTTTTTTCATAAATGTAGCGAGAATAGTGGTTTGTTGAGCCATGGCCTCCTTCAAAGCTTGGATTTCATTGGTGGACTGGTTGATGTGGGTAGAAGACAGGCTGGCAACTGGTGGTGTGTCATTGAATAGTGAGAATGGGGCCTCCATGCTGGCAGCCACATAAGCTCCACCTCCACCTCCTCCTGCCTTTCCTCCTCTGTTCTTTTCTAGGCCCATGTATTTGTCCTGGCAAATTTTTTCCATGTGCCCTGTCCTGGCGCAATAATGGCACTTCTTGTTTTTCCAATTGCAGTTCCCTCTGACATGCTCCTTGCTTCCACAGCCAAAGCATCTCCCCCTCATTTCTCACAGAAAATTATCTCGGGTCTTTCCATTCCAATTTCCTCCTCCTCTTTCACTTCCAACTCGCATAGCATCAACGTCCATGGTGTTTGGGTCAGCTCAGTGATTGTTAGCAGTGTTGTAGGTGGGGTTGTGTAGGGCTAGCTCAATTTCGATAGCCCAGGAGATGGCCTGGGTTAGGGACTTCAGCTTCCCCTGCACAATGTTGATGCTTACCATGTGAAGTCTGATGCTGTGGTTGAGTCTGTTACAGAATCATTCCATGAGGTTAGTGTCAGAGAAACCGGACCTAGATCCGGCCACTGTCTGTTGCCCTTGTTTCATCCCCTTCCCATCTTTCCCTTGAATTTTCTTCCTGGCTTCCAACTCCTCATCTAAAGATCCAAACCTGGTTTTGAATTCTTTGACAAAGTCATCCCATTTTCCATTGAACGGGAACAAGACTGTGGTGGGGTTAGCGTAGTGGCAGAATATCTCATTGGCATACCAGGCCACCCAGTCTGCTGCATCTTCTGTCATGTAGGATAGGGCAGAGGTGATCCAGTCATGTGAGTTCCAGATTCCTTCCTGTTTTCTCACCCAATTCTGGAAGAAGGCAAGGAAGTGGTGTACATCAGTACCTTTGCCTGTGAAAGGGTGTGGGTTTGGTGTTGGCATTCTTCTTGTCCTTTTTCTCTGTGATGTCGGCTTTGCCAATGGAGTGGGTGAGGCAGGTGACTTTGTTCTAAGGCTTGACACAGATGCTGGTTTTGTCCAGGTACCTGCCAGGTTATCTGTGGGAAAACTGGACGGTCTGGATACATAATTTATCTGCAACCAGCAGATGCAGATATTGCCAGATGTGGATGGAGATTTCAAAAAAAAAGATGAAAAACTGGCAGGTATCTGGCATCTGTAACTTCAACTTTTAGTGCTCAAAATCAATCCTTAAAATCACTTTAATAAGTATATTATTATTGTTGGATTCTCTAACCCCACCAGGGTTCTGCATGCAGGTAGCAAAATATTTTATATGACTTTGACCCATGGGTAACGGTCTGTAAGTATAAAATACTATACTTTCCCTTATTCCGCACTTTATACCTTTATGTATCCCACTAATTCATACACCACCATGTAGCTGCAGTATGTGCACTCATTTTTTATTTCTAGAAGTAATTACAGAAACCTTGTTCTGATGAGTTATTCAGAATCTTATAAATTGTGGCACCACATATTGTAAAAGAAAGGATCCATAATAAAAATATGTTTGTAATGCAGCTTTGTAGAGCTCATTGCATAGATCAAATTTTGTTAATGAATCTTGTTTAGATACTCATCTTTCAAAGATCTGTGAAAGAAATACTGTCGTGAAGATTAAACACTGACATTTTATTCCAATTACTAATATTCATTTTTCCTTTATTTTCAGACATTTACATTTGTATGTTCCTGTTTACTGTTACCTTTAACCTTACTTCCAAAACCCTAAACCTTAACTACGCAATGCGCGCAGCCTTATCGTTGCCTCACACCTTTACACCCTGTCTACACCTTTCTTTCATTTCCCTTTCGATCATACTTGTCCATAGCCTTTCCATAGCCTTACCATAATCTTTCCCGAACATGCGTTGGTAGTGCTGTAGACCCTTAACCCTAGTTCCACATCGCAGATTCCTGTAGTACAGTATTTAAACTCTTCATCCTGTAACCTAGTCCTCATCTTGACCTCTTGGTCTATTCGGACTAGGTATGCTCTGTATCTTCTCTACTATTCTAATCTAACTTGGTCTATTCGGACTAGTTCTGTGTTAAGGTCTCTCGCTCTCGTCTCGTTCTCGCGTGCCCTCTCGTTGTCGCCTCTTCGCGACAAATACCCTCAGACATATGTTTGGATAAAAATATATACCTAATCATAAAATTGACTTTGGAATGATACAAATTTAAGAACACTATCTACTAGATACCTGATACCTACATCTTTTCAAAAATCTAAATCTGTATCTACTGTACTCACTAAGCGTCTGGATCCAATAAGTAAATAGAAATTCACCCAAATTCATGTTTTGAAGGTATTTCTTTCACAGATGTTCTAAAAATGAGTTTCTTAACAAGATTCAGAAATGAAATTTGATCTATGCAATAAACTCTATAAACCTGCATTGCAAACATATTTTTACTGTGGATCCTTGCTTTTACAATTTGTGGTGCCACAATATACAAGATTCTGAATAACTCATCAGAACAAGGTTTCTGGGATTACCTCTAGAGATGAAAAATGAGTGTGCATATACTAGCTACATGGTGGTGTATAAATTATTAAAAATAATGACTTTCAAGAGAAAACTTAAAAGAAGACTTGAAAATTGACTTATTTACTACATGTAGAATTAATTATCTTGCATGCCACATTTATATATCTGAAAGAATACAATCTTAGTTCATATAATCAATACTTCTCATATTTATGTTGAAAAACCTGCTGGTAACCTGCAGATTGCAGGTACCAGCAGGTCAGATACACCAGATGCTGGTATCCAACAGTGCAGATAATGCCAGATACAGATAGAGAATTTTTGAATGTCAAAACCTGCTGGTTTGGATGGTGGATATCTGCAGATGGATCCATGTCAAGCCTTACTTTGTTCTGAAGCATAAGCTGTTGCTTCATGAGGAATTTAATGAGGTCGTCTTTGGATAGATTGTCCATATTCTGATCTCTCAGTGGGGGGGCAAGTCATCTCTTGGCTTTTTGGGGGGAATTGGGATGATTCAGTGTACTACTCTGTCTCTCTCAAGAGTGGTTTCTTCTGCAATGGACACTAGGGCTGTATTGGGGCACACCTGCTTGGCACACTCCCAGAACTTTCTGTCACTTTGGATGTGTAGATGATGGGTGTGGAATAGATCTAATCCATGTGGTAAATTTGTACAGATGTCGGTCATGGTAGGTTTGAGTGCTGGTCACAATTACAAGGATGGGCAACCACCTTACTCCTTTATAGGGAGTCCAGAATTACATTTTGTAGCTCATGTAGATGGGGGATGACCTTACACAACAGCTCCTTGAACTGTTTGTACCTGCCCACCTATGAGGCTCCTCTTGTAGGCTAGAGTTGACAGGCTTGGGGGCCCTTGGGGAAGTGGGAGGAAGGGGAACAGGATACCAAGAAATGCAACGTGTCTGCACAGGTCTCTTGATAGACAGGCGCAGTAAAGGATCTTGACCTAATGTCACGAAGAGGCAACAACAAGAGAGTAAAGCAAGAGTGAGACGAGTTTTAAGTGAATACTAGTCCGAATAGACCAAGTTAGATTTAGGAAGTAAAGAGTCTACAAAACATACCTAGTCTGAATAGACCAAGAGGTCAAGATGAGGACTAGGTTACAGGATGAATGGTTTAAATACTATACTACAGAGATTGGAGATGTGAAACTAGGGTTGAGGGCCTACAGCACTACTAATGCATGTTTGGGAAAGATTGTGGTAAGGCTATGGAAAGATTATGGACAAGTATGATTGAAAGGGAAATGAAAGAAGGGTGTAAAGGTGCGAGGCAGTGATAAGGCTGCACGCACTGCATAGTTAAGGTTTAAGGTTTGAAAGTAAAGTTAAAGGAAATGGTAAACAGGAACATACAGATATAAATGTCTGTAAATAAAGGAAAAATGAATATTAGTAATCAGAATAAAATGTCAGTATTTAATCTTCACAACACCTGATAGCATCTTTTTGCAGCTAAGGGGATACATTCAACCTGGGATCATCTTGGACATATTTCAGCTGCAATCACTTCCATTCAAGCAAGCAAAAAGAAAGTTGGCACAATGTTCGATACATCATACAAGAAGAAAACTCATACTGACACTGATATGACTCCACAAGTTTGGGATATCATTTGTTCAATTGAAGAGTATAACTTGCTTGATTTCATGTTAAAAAGGGAACTGGACACCAAATGCAATCCTATACCCAACTTATGTGGGCTTTCAACCATCCATAACCAAGAATGATGTCTTGACTACCAAGTTGGGTAACTGCCAGTTGAATGCACTCTGAATGGTCTTTGAAACATAAGATGGTATCTAAGATCTCTGTTATAGCCCCAGCTTTGTTAGGAGAGCCATCAACATTGAACACTGGGATCAGTCTCTGAAGCCTTCAGGTTGGCAGGGAGTTCTTGCTCACAAACTCTGCATCTGCATACCCCATGCTTGTTGCACCACTGTCAACTAATGCTTTCCTGGAAACCAAGGAGGCATTAATGGTCGACTCTAATTCTACAGGGATGGTCAAGCAACGACTGCTGTCAGAAGAGATCACAAGCTTGTGGGGTAGATGACATTCCCAACATTTCAAGTGTCACCAAGGAGTTGGAGGAGTTTTAGGAGAGGGTTTTGGGGTTTTGGGGTTACAACTGTAGCAATCACACTGGAAACATATCAAAATAATCTACTGTGGAATATTTTGAAAATATAGAGATAATATTCCGCAAAAAATCAAAATAAAATCTGATAAAACACTGGGTGCAAGTCAATATATTTCTTTGTGAAATATTTTAAAAATATGCTGAAGATAATCTGGTCAGAAATAAAATAAAACACCATGAAATAGGTTAATAATATTTTGATCAAAAATTAAAATACAACCAGGTAAGATTGTTTGAAGATATATAAATAAATATATTACTCTGAACCCAAAAAGTTTACAATTTATCTTTAAAATATCATTTGCCTATTTCACTCTCAAATATTTTAAAGATGAGACACTATTGGAGTGCTTTAGGGTGCATACCTCAACAACCTGTCTTTTTTCAATCAATACAGTGTTGGAGGCATTAAAATATTTCCTCCCAAACTATGAATGGAGAATGAATCTGATATTTTAAACATTCATTAATATATGATTAAAATATTACAATGTTAAATATGAAAGAAAAGTACTTCAGCTTCAACACCATATCTGCCACTATTTTAACATGAGATTAAAATATTATGCTCTCAAATATGCAAACAATATTTTAATCAATTTATACACTCTTAATGTTTGTAGTAACATCTGGACTTAGTCCCATATCTTATAGGACCTCCTATTTTGATATATTTTGGTATATTCTTGTATACTTTTGTTGATTTTGCACATATATTTTAGTATATTTTTAGTATATTTTAGTATATTTTTGTATTTTTTGGTATATATTACTATACTATTGTATACTTTTGTCTATTTCACATGTATCTTATGGTATATTTCAGTATATTCTTGTGTAATTTTGTCTATTTCACATGTATCTTTTGGTATGTTTTAGTATATTCTTATATATTTTTGTTTATATCACAATATATTTTTGTATTTATTGTTATAAATGATCCAATGTTCACCATTCTTGAAAGGCAAATGGTCTTCTGCACCTTTGTCATGCCTCTCATTTGTCATCAGATGAGATTTTTCTATAGCATTCTGCTCCCATCCCACTACCAAGGCTGGGGATGTGAGGTAGATACATGCAAAGACATGAATATACTAAAATGTACCAACATATACTCAAATAGACAAAAGTACACAAGAATATAACAAACAATACAAAAATATACTGTGAAATAGACAAAAGTACACAAAAATATACTAAAATATACCATAATACACCAAAAGATACATGTGAAATTGACAAAGGTATTCAAGAATATACTAAAATATACTTATGTCTGTTTGAGTATATGTTAGTACATTTTAGTATATTCATGTCTTATACTATAATAGGACCCCTGGCAATACACTGGGACGATTGATCCCAGTTCAGACAAATTTGGGGTCAAAATCGGCCAAATCCCTCCCAAAGTGTTCGGACAAAAATGGCGCTGCAGGCGCTACCCAGACCTGGTTTCGGACAAAAAGTACAGGTCTTAGACCCAGGTCTAATCTTCATGGGCCTGTGTGTGTGGGACATCGTCACTGTCTGCAGCGGGATATATGTTTAGGCCGCCGTTTGTAGGAGTACACTGTACCGTAGTTATTCAAATTTGAAAAGAAAAACGTTTTTTATCTTCCACAACATCCCAAACTCGTCGCTGCACCCACATGCTTGAAGACAAAGAGAAAAATTTCGAACCTGCATCACCTTTAACCGCTCCTTTCGAGACCAGAAGACTTGCCTTAGAACCACAAGCTTTCCTAACCAAGCTGCTCTTCCAAGTGAGTATCTGTCGGTTTGGAAGGATTTGCAGGGGTCGCATGCCACTTTGGTGTTGGCCATGAAAGACTTCAAGAAGAGACAGCTGAAGTAATGTAGATAGTGATATTTTCTGACATTTCTATGCACCAGGTAGCCAGTGGAATACTTTGATGTCTTACAGTGTCTAATTGATGATCTAGGGCAAAAATTGGGCTCTGGGTGGGGCCATACCTAGGTTTGGGCAAAAACCTGGCTGAAATTTGAAAATTGGTTCGGACAAAAACCGGATAAGACATTTGGGTGTATTGCCAGGGGTCCTACTATAATACACCAAAAGATACATGTGAAATAGACAAAGGTATGCAAGAATATATTAAAATATACTTATGTCTGTTTGAGTATACATTAGTACATTTTAGTATATTCATGTCTTTGCATGTATCTACCTCACATCCCCAGCCTTGGTAGTGGGATGGGAGCAGAATGCTATAGAAAAATCTCATCTGATGACAAATGAGAGGCATGACAAAGGTGCAGAAGACCATTTGCCTTTCAAGAATGGTGAACATTGGATCATTTATAACAATAAATACAAAAATATATTGTGATATAAACAAAAATATATAAGAATATACTAAAACATACCAAAAGATACATGTGAAATAGACAAAATTACACAAGAATATACTGAAATATACCATAAGATACATGTGAAATAGACAAAAGTATACTATAGTATAGTAATATATACCAAAAAATACAAAAATATACTAAAATATACTAAAAATATACTAAAATATACTAAAAATATACTAAAATATACTAAAAATATACTAAAATATACTAAAAATATGCTAAAATATACTAAAAATATACTAAAATATACTAAAAATATACTAAAATATATGTGCAAAATCAACAAAAGTATACAAGAATATACCAAAATATATCAAAATAGGAGGTCCTATAAGATATGGGACTAAGTCCAGATGCTACTACAAACATTAAGAGTGTATAAATTGATTAAAATATTGTTTGCATATTTGAGAGCATAATATTTTAATCTCATGTTAAAATAGTGGCAGATATGGTGTTGAAGCTGAAGTACTTTTTGTCAAACTGTAGATATTAGTCATTAAAATATTTCTTTCATATTTAACATTGTAATATTTTAATCATATATTCATGAATGTTTAAAATATCAGATTCATTCTCCATTCATAGTTTGGGAGGAAATATTTTAATGCCTCCAACACTGTATTGATTGAAAAAAGACAGGTTGTTGAGGTATGCACCCTAAAGCACTCCAATAGTGTCTCATCTTTAAAATATTTGACAGTGAAATAGGCAAATGATATTTTAAAGATAAATTGTAAACTTTTTGGGTTCAGATTAATATATTTATATATCTTCAAACAATCTTACCTGGTTTTATTTTAATGTTTGATTAAAATATTATTAACCTATTTTATGGTGTTTTATTTTATTTCTGACCAGATTATCTTCAGCATATTTTTAAAATATTTCACAAAGAAATATATTGACTTGCACCCAGTGAAATATATAGAAAATATTTTGATGGAAGATTAAAATATTTCATAGTGGATTATTTTGATAATATATTATGTAATATTTTGATCCACAAGACAGTGGATTGCCAATTTATTTTTAAATTATTCACTCTTTATTCACAAGTGGTTTATTTTGATAGTCAACCACAATCTGCTATGTAAATGCATCAAAATAAGTTTAAAATAGTCTACCACATATTATAAAGATCATATTTTAATAGCCAACAATATAAAATTTTCTGATCTGTTGCTAAGATATGCTCAAAATATTGTCAAGAAATACTCATGTAGAATATTTTGGAGGGGACAAGTTAAGACTCAATATATACCATCAAATTATGATTAAAATATTATCTCCATAAGTCATCACAAAATATATTAATGACTGTAGAATAATTTTTGATCTCTATTTTGACTTGTGAGGAAGAAAGTTCACAAAATATCATTATATCTTGAATGTTATTATTGATTATATTACTCCAATTATTAGCTATATATTTGACCAGATTTTATTTCGATGCAATGAATAAATTTCATGGGTAATCATACAAACATTACAGTTTAATATACTCAGTATATAATCTCTATAATCTTAGATGGTATATCTTGGAAGGATGGTTTTTCATATAAGAGTACATGAAAAATGTGGTAAATTGTACAAAAATGTAGAAATGTGTAAAAAGTGGGGATTTGTGCAGAAATGTGAGGAAATAGAAAGAGAGATACATTCCTTGACTTTTCTACACTTAATTATTACACTTTTGTCCAACTTTTCATGACTGCATTATTCTACATCTTTTTAATAGTTGAGCACCTTTTCCCACTTTTCTGCATTTTTCCACACTTTCCCACACTTTTCTACACTTTTCCACACTTTCCTGCATTTTCCCACACTTTTCCATATTTTACTTTGTATACTATTCTCATTCAGAATAATACAAGCTTGAAACCCAATTGTTTAATGCCCTTAGAAACTAAAAGTGCAGAAAGTATAGCAAAATAAGGAAAAGACAAAAAGTGTCAAAAAGTACTGAAAGGTGTGGAAGAGTGTGGGAAAGTGAAGAAAAGTGTGGAAAAGTGAAGAAGTGAAGAAAAGTGAAGAAAAGTGTGAAAAAGTGTAGAGAAGTGTAGAGAAGTGTGAAAAAGTGCAAAGGTGTAGGGAAAAGTAGAGATATGAAAAAGTGTGGAAAAGTGTAGAAAAGTGTAGAAACATGTAGAAAAGTGTAAAAAGGTGAAGAAAAGTGTGGAAAAATATAGAAAAGTGTAGAAAGTGAAGAAAAGTGTGGACAAGTATAGAAAAGTGTGGAAAAGTGTACAAAAGTGTAAAGAAGTGTACAAAAGTGTACAAAAGTGTGAAAAAGTGCAAAGATGTATGGCAATGTAGAAATATGAAAAAGTGTGGAAAAGTGGGGAAAAGTGAAAAATGGAAAAAAAGGAAAAGGTAGAGATATGAAAAAGTGTGGGAAAGTGCAGAAAAGTATGGAAAGGTAGAGATCTGAAAAGTGTGGGAAAGTTTGTGAAAAAGTGCAAAAAGGTATTGAAAAGATAGTGTCAGGAACAGCTCAACTGGGGATCAGGATGCCTCTCATGCCACCACACAGGGTCAGAAGACAGCAAAGGGAATTAGTAAGCCAGTGAGATCCCCAGTTGAGCTGTTCCTGACACTATCTTTTCAATACCTTTTTGCACTTTTTCACAAACTTTCCCACACTTTTCAGATCTCTACCTTTCCATACTTTTCTGCACTTTCCCACACTTTTTCATATCTCTACCTTTTCCTTTTTTTCCATTTTTCACTTTTCCCCACTTTTCCACACTTTTTCATATTTCTACATTGCCATACATCTTTGCACTTTTTCACACTTTTGTACACTTTTGTACACTTCTTTACACTTTTGTACACTTTTCCACACTTTTCTATACTTGTCCACACTTTTCTTCACTTTCTACACTTTTCTATATTTTTCCACACTTTTCTTCACCTTTTTACACTTTTCTACATGTTTCTACACTTTTCTACACTTTTCCACACTTTTTCATATCTCTACTTTTCCCTACACCTTTGCACTTTTTCACACTTCTCTACACTTCTCTACACTTTTTCACACTTTTCTTCACTTTTCTTCACTTCTTCACTTTTCCACACTTTTCTTCACTTTCCCACACTCTTCCACACCTTTCAGTACTTTTTGACACTTTTTGTCTTTTCCTTATTTTGCTATACTTTCTGCACTTTTAGTTTCTAAGGGCATTAAACAATTGGGTTTCAAGCTTGTATTATTCTGAATGAGAATAGTATACAAAGTAAAATATGGAAAAGTGTGGGAAAATGCAGGAAAGTGTGGAAAAGTGTAGAAAAGTGTGGGAAAGTGTGGAAAAATGCAGAAAAGTGGGAAAAGGTGCTCAACTATTAAAAAGATGTAGAATAATGCAGTCATGAAAAGTTGGACAAAAGTGTAATAATTAAGTGTAGAAAAGTCAAGGAATGTATCTCTCTTTCTATTTCCTCACATTTCTGCACAAATCCCCACTTTTTACACATTTCTACATTTTTGTACAATTTACCACATTTTTCATGTACTCTTATATGAAAAACCATCCTTCCAAGATATACCATCTAAGATTATAGAGATTATATACTGAGTATATTAAACTGTAATGTTTGTATGATTACCCATGAAATTTATTCATTGCATCGAAATAAAATCTGGTCAAATATATAGCTAATAATTGGAGTAATATAATCAATAATAACATTCAAGATATAATGATATTTTGTGAACTTTCTTCCTCACAAGTCAAAATAGAGATCAAAAATTATTCTACAGTCATTAATATATTTTGTGATGACTTATGGAGATAATATTTTAATCATAATTTGATGGTATATATTGAGTCTTAACTTGTCCCCTCCAAAATATTCTACATGAGTATTTCTTGACAATATTTTGAGCATATCTTAGCAACAGATCAGAAAATTTTATATTGTTGGCTATTAAAATATGATCTTTATAATATGTGGTAGACTATTTTAAACTTATTTTGATGCATTTACATAGCAGATTGTGGTTGACTATCAAAATAAACCACTTGTGAATAAAGAGTGAATAATTTAAAAATAAATTGGCAATCCACTGTCTTGTGGATCAAAATATTACATAATATATTATCAAAATAATCCACTATGAAATATTTTAATCTTCCATCAAAATATTTTCTATATATTTTATCAGATTTTATTTTGATTTTTTGCGGAATATTATCTCTATATTTTCAAAATATTCCACAGTGGATTATTTTGATATGTTTCCAGTGTCATCTCATACACTGACTCTGTGACAGAAGCAGAATCATAATCACCATTGTCATTGAGTAAATATGTGTATAGTGGTGTGAAGTGATTACTATATGACCAGGAGGGCATATCCCTCACTCCTGGTTTTCCTGAAAACCCTCTATGGACCTCTCAACTTCCTTGGGTTCAACATGGTTGGCTTCAACCTCTTGTGTGTCCTGGAGTTCAGAATATACTTGGGCGATCTCTGCCCAATCCTCCGTGGTCATATCTGCAATGTGCAGATGTTCTCATTGATGGTTAGGGCACATGATGGCCATATGACCCAGCTGTCCACAGGTGTAGCAGCATCATTGTGCAAGGAGTCATTGCCTGGTGGCATTGACTTCCATGGGAATGCCAGGGTGAAGGGGAGTGGGAGTGGGGGCAGGAGGAGGAGGAGCAGTGACAGCAGGTCGAGGGGCAAAGGGTAGTGTACAAGTGGATGAGGCGGACATGGGGATCTGGGCAGGGAAAAGAGTTTGTCGTGGGGCTAGAGCCTGGACTGGGAAGGTTGGTTTGGTTTGAGGGGCTGAAGATGTTGCCCTCTGGGTTCCTCTAAAGGCAGCGTCTTCACGTTCGTGCCTTTCAAACCTTTTGGCTAGTTTGTACCAGCCCTTGACATCCCAATCTTCTGGGTGTACCTGTTAAGTCCGGGCAAGTCCGAAGCTAGGAGAGAGAGTTCTGGAGCTCCGGAGCCTGGGCAGAAGTCTCGGAAACACTAAAAATAGAAAAATCGGATCTGAAGCGGATCCTATGAAATAAGAAATGAGAGGACGAAGTCTGAGTATTTACCGGGCCGGAACCGGATCGACGTTTGTGTTGGCTCAAAATGAACACAAGAGAATAAAGACCAGCTTAGTCGATTTTTGACTTAAGCTACATACAAAAAAGTATCTAGCTTTTATACTACGGATCCGGGATGGACCAGATAAAACTCGTTGTAGTGAAAGGACAATAGCAAGGGGGCAATTAAAATGATAGAAGGAGAAATGTGCGCAGAACATAAATCATGAGAAGGTATGAGGAGAAACGAGTATACACTGTGGATGGGAAAGCGGAACTACGGCACAGCGGAGTGGAAGGAATATGAAAGTCAGAAGAAAAATGTGGGAAAAAATGCGGATCCGATGGATCCGTGAGGAAGCGATAATGAAGGAATGAAGCGTGGGAAAATATTTTCGGATGAAGCGGATCCGAGCGGATAATAAAGGATGCTAAATAGTGCGAGAAAATATTTCGGACAGAGTGGATCCGAGCGGAATAGGGATTAAATAAAGTGCGGGAAAATAAGTCGGACAAAGCGGATCCGGATGGAAGGTATGGATGTAACAGTATCCCCCTCTTAGGCTCGAGCCCTCGAGAGACATAGGATAGAAGTTTGAAATGCATGTATCTGGGAGTAGTCTGAGAGCGAGATGGATAGTCAGAGGACTAGAGATTGAGTCGAAGTGATTTTGTGGAAATCGGAGTGACTCGGATGGGATGCAATGGTAAGCAGTTGCTAATCCAAGGCAAGCGCGCTGAAGGAAACAACAAGATTAGTATCTGGAAGAAAGTATTTGCTTTGTACTCGATCAACCAATGGGTTGTAGTGAGAAAGCGAAATGATATCCTAGATAAGTTTTCAAGTAGAATCCGAAGATAGACAAAAAATGTCAAGGTAAGGTAGGAGCTCTCCAGACAAAAAGTCAATGCAGATCAAAAGAAGCGGATGCTAGAAGTAATAAAAATTATTGATAAAAAGAATTCAAGTCAGAAACAAGAAAACGGTGGGTCCGAAAAATAGGTGTGCAATGGACATAACTGAAACATAGGATCCGGCGGATGTGAAAAATTGAATGTGCAAAGAATCAAGGAACCGATGGAATGTGTAAAATGAAATAGTAAAAATATAAAAGCAGGAGCCGATGGATCCAAAAATCGGATGTGTAAAATGAAAGAATGAAAAAGTATAATCAAATAGGAGCCAGCGGATCCGAAATTGGATGTGCACGAATAATAAAAGAAACATAGGATCTGACGGATCCAGAAAATTGGAGGGTCAATATCAAATAATGAACCAGTGGATCCAAATCAGATGCATAAGATGAAACAATACAAAAGTATATATAAGAATAGGAGCCGGCGGATCCGAAAATCAGATGCATGAAGAAAAAATAATAGTCAGTCTAGATCCGAAAATTGAATGCACAAAGAAAGCAAAGACAATTAGTGTGGATCCAAAATCAATACATATAAAATGGGATTGTGAAAGGTGAAAAAGATAGAACGGATCCGAAATAAAATGCACAAAGGAAAGGAAAAAAAAAAAAATCGTACGGATCTGAAATTGAATGTACAGGACTAAAAAACAATTGAAAGGAGCCGAAAATCGGATGCGCAATGCGAAAATTGGAGCCTGCGGATCCGAAATTGGTGCGAAAAAATAAAATGCAGAAGGATTTGGACGTAAAAATATATATAAAAAGAAGGTTCATGAAGATCATTCCGAATCGGAGGCAGAGTCTGGTTCGAATCCAGAATCCGAGTGATCTGAGCCAGAGTCAGAATATACATCAAAGTTATCGGAGACAGAGTCGGAAGGAATATTGGAATGATAGGAACCAGAATCGGATTGATTTTCGGAGGCAGAGTCAGAAACATAGTCAGAAAAATGATTGGAAGCAGAGTCGGATGCGTTCTCGGATGCGTTCTCGGATCCGGCGGAGCCAGAATGAGAAAGATCAAGCTCTCGGAGGTGTTCCGAATGACATTGCCAATAGCGAGCATCAAGTTGAGCAACCTGCGTATGCAAATTACGCAAACTAGCTGCTTCTGCAAGATGTGACAGCTCATCCTTGAGCCTCGGAGCCAGGCCTTTCCGGAAGAAAAAGCGGAGTGATGGCTCATCAAAGGGCACTAATGCAGCATACTGATTAAATTTGACAGTATACTCTGAGAGACGATCATTGTCACTCATCCGAAGGTTGGAGAGTTTATGTTCTGCATCTCCAGTGGCATCGAAAGGTCCAAAATTGTCCTGAAGCTCCTTGACAAAGTGCGAGAAAGACAGACTCCAAGCCGGAGGGTTCTGCGGATCCGGATCTAAAATTTCCGGTTCAAACCAGTCAAGTGCTGGACCAGAGAGATAGGAAAGGATGAATGCAATTTTACTCGCATCCGAGGAGAAAGTGTCCGGAGAAGAGTTAATGTTGAGCTGAACAGTGACTAGGAATGAGCGGAGTTTGTGGGGATCATTACCATCAAAGATTTCAGGTTCTTTAATAAGAGACTTGTCTGAACCCAATTTCTCGATAGTTGTGGCAAACTGAGTGAGTGCGCGCAGCAAAGGATCCGATGAATCCGAAAAAATTTCCGGACGGTCCGGACCAAGCGGAGCCTGCGATGGAGCAGGAGAGGGAAATTGATGTCTATGTGGAGTGGCAGGAGTAGGTGTCGGAAGATCAGATGCATGAAGAGAAAAGATTCCAGAAGAACGGCGTGAGTTCCGATGGGGATTGGTATTATGAAAAGTGTTTCCAAAGAGATTTCGAAGGATGGGAGAGGAGACGGAAGGTTGAGAGTGAGAATGAGATGATTGAGACATAGTGACAATCCAACACAAAGTCGAGAGGAAAGTCAAAAATACTGTTAAGTCCGGGCAAGTCCGAAGCTAGGAGAGAGAGTTCTGGAGCTCCGGAGCCTGGGCAGAAGTCTCGGAAACACTAAAAATAGAAAAATCGGATCTGAAGCGGATCCTATGAAATAAGAAATGAGAGGACGAAGTCTGAGTATTTACCGGGCCAGAACCGGATCGACGTTTGTGTTGGCTCAAAATGAACACAAGAGAATAAAGACCAGCTTAGTCGATTTTTGACTTAAGCTACATACAAAAAAGTATCTAGCTTTTATACTACGGATCCGGGATGGACCAGAATAAAACACGTTGTAGAGAAAGACAATAGCAAGGGAATAAAATGATAGAAGGAGAAATGTGCGCAGCACATAAATCATGAGAAAAGGTCATGAGGAGAAACGAGTAAAACATGTGGATGGGAAAGCGGAACATACGGAACAGCGGAGTGGAAGGAATATGAAAAGTCAGAAGTGTGGAAAAATGCGGATCCGATGGATCCGTGAGGAAGCGATAATGAAGGAATGAAGCGTGGGAAAATATTTTCGGATGAAGCGGATCCGAGCGGATAATAAAGGATGCTAAATAGTGCGAGAAAATATTTCGGACAGAGTGGATCCGAGCGGAATAGGGATTAAATAAAGTGCGGGAAAATAAGTCGGACAAAGCGGATCCGGATGGAAGGTATGGATGTAACAGTACCTCCGCTTCTGCAACTTTCCTTTCTATTGCTGGGCAAAGACCTCGATGGAACTTGAGGACTACTGTCTGACCTACATGTTTGGCATCCACTATCCGAGCTTGGATGGTAGGGTCAGTTGGGTTAATAGAGTACAGAACTGGCTCCATGTTGAGCCCAGAAAGAGTGGTCAGGTTGTGGAAGTTGTCAACATACTCATCCAGTGGTGGAGCCTTGGAAGTAAGAAGTGCCTTCAAGCACCAAGCTAGCCTGGTTCCACTTGTCCTTGGGGAGGAATTCTCTGTAGAATTCTTTTTGAAAGTCATCCCATGACTGCAGATGAGCGGTACCATAAAGATGCTCATAGTCAATGAGTCCTTGACAGTAGACAGCTGCACAGCCTGTTTGGAAATAGGATAGCACCCACATAATCTTCTCCATGTCATCTCCAAAAGATACTGCAGAAGCATAAATAACAGCAGAAGTCCACCAGTTCCTGCCTGAGGAACAGAGTCCATCAAAAATACCTGGAGGACTAGCCTTGGCATGGGGGTGTCTAGAGGAATGAGATTGCTGACATAGAAACAGATCTGGAGACAGATCTGGTGTGGTTACAGGATAGATTACAAGTGGGGTTACAGGTGGTATAGTGAGAGGGTCCAGGTGGTGGCAATCCCAGAGGGGGAGCAGGTGGTGCTGTAGGTGCGGGAGGTGGTCTGGAGGCTTGATCTCTTAGGAGTTGGATAGCAGCAAGGATGTCATCAAGGGTTCCCTGTTGCCTTGCAGAAGATTCTTCCAGTCAAGTCAAACATTCTGCATTGGGCGACATATCTGTAGGCTCAGACAAGGAAGGCTGGTTCTCTTGAGGTTCAGAGGGAAAAGTGGGGAGTGCCTTGAAGGAACTGGAGTTGGTGAGGGTGGGGTGGTATGAGCGCTTTCAGAGTCACTCTCACCACTGGGAGCTCAAAAAGAAATGGTTGCTAAGGAGGCACTTGGCCACTAAGAGGGCTGTAAGGGCAATGCCTGGAAGTGTGAGGACTACACTCAACACAACTGCAGGTGGGGATCCAAAGGTCTATAGTCAGTGCTATGTACATACATGAGGGACATACTACGCACCTGCAGGTGATCCAAAGAGAAAAACTCAAAGGACAACCACTACAGGTAATGGGTATATATACTATTCATGACAGTGCAAGAGAAAGGAGTAGTGAAAGTACAATGGAAGGAAGAACAATGGAGAACAAGGGGAGAAAACAATGGAGGAAGACAACAGGAACTGAAACAATGGTAAAATGATGGAAGATGAGTACAAGGTAACGATGTGATCATGGGAGGTATGGAACGTGATGATGGCATGGACAAAGGTGTTGTATTGGAAGTCCCCTGACAACTATATTAACCATAAGTATACCAAATTAATTATATTGGGGTTGCCTTCATCAGATGGTCCTATTAAATGCCTGCAAAATGAGCCCTTCTAAGTGTCATTCAGATGTTGTCTGGATCCACAAAATGCTGAGTCTTTTGGAGTCATGGGAAAAGTCTGAGTTGAGTCTATCCATCACTACAAGTTGAATCTATGTTTACTTGTTTCCATACACCTAGCTAATTTCTATACATGTATCTGAATATTGACTTGAGGAAAGATTGTATAGAAATCTTGGCTGTCTATACTCACTATAGTCCTATATGCTCTATATAAATGGGATTTTACTGATGGAAATCATGTAGCACCCCATGTGATTGCTGCAAGCTCAAAGCAAGCTCAATACAGATTATACTCAGCTCTCTGTTATGTGGTCCAAGACATAAATCTCTTATTCTAATGGTCTTATTCTTACACAACTGCATCCAACCTGGCTGGTTGTAAAACATGCTCAATTGCTTCCAAGGTTAAGCCCCTTGTAAAATATGCTTGAACAGTTTACTCTGTGTTACAGGACCACACATGTTATTACCATCTAGGTTTATATTGCCATGCTGGAGGCATGCTGCTAGCCCAGGATTTTGTCACAGGAACTTGCTTATCATCAGAGTTGTCTTACCCATGGATTCATTCATTTAAATTCCCCATCATCAGCTCTTATTGTTATCACATTGGACACAGGATTCACCCATCAGAATTATATCACATCAGCCACCCCATGCCCATACAGCCTATTGCCACATTTATATTGATTTATGGAAGCACACTGCACAAGTACACCCAACATGAAGATGCTATTGGAATTGCATCATTATTGGAGACCATTGGATATTGGCTAACAAGAGAGATCTATTGAGAGATGCTCTCAGGAACAGGCTAGGTGAGAGATAATGGAATTTATACTGGGCAGTGTATACAAAAAAAAAAATAAACTAAAAATTTCTAAGAAATCAAAAACAGTTCAATCTATCAATGCACAACTAACTGCTGTTATAATTTGCCACTTGCCAGCATTGAGTTTGAACTGACTTTGCAAGAAAGTATTTACCTTCTTAAGGTTGGACATAGCTTAATTCTTGCTTTGCAGTTAGATATGTGTAGATAATAAAGACATGGGTCAGTTTAATTTTGTTTTAACTAAGGCTCGCTACAGAAGACTCAAGAAATCTGCTATATCTTCTATACAAATCTAAATTTTTATGGAATGTATAGACAGTATAGATATTTTGTTTCTCTAAAAATTTTTACCGATGTATTCTTACATTACATTTCTGTCCCATTGGTTGCCTTCAGTCTCTAAGATTTCCAGATATGCTACATGAGCCACTAGTCCCACTAGGAGGCCATGCTGTCCACAATGGGAGCCTGAAGCTCAATCTCCCCTGGAGACATGAGATGACTCTCGAAAAGAGCTCAGGGAATACTGGAATTCAGTCCATGGTGGTGTCTAAAACTTGATCAAGTTTCAAGTTGACATTCCGACAGAATCATCGCGACAGCCTTCCTCATCATCTAGGTGTGACAAAGGAACGTGATCTGAGGCTTACATAATCACGCACGCGATTCGCCGTGTTTGATTTCTTGTTGAACTCGCGTTTCCAAACTTGAACAACGACGTCAACTGTTCTCGAAATGGACTACAAGTTTGGGGGCAAGTATTTGCTAGAACAAGAAATAGCGAATGGTGGTTGTGGTGTGTCTGCTTTCTTGTGTACTGTTTCTTGACCCCTCACTCGTACACAGGAACGGTATTTCTAGGTTCACACCACATCGCAGGGAAACCAGTGGCTATCAAGCTTGAGCCTGCCCAATCCTATTCCCCTCCCAATCCTACCCATAGCAAAAACTCCCTCCGAAAATCCAAGTCACATCCGGACCTCAAGCGACGCCACCAGCCAACCCCTCACCCCCTTCACCCCAATGGTTATCCAGGACCTTCTCCACTCACTACCGAATCTCAAATATACAAGCGTCTCATGGGTGGACCCGGTGTTCCTTTCTTGATGTACTCGGGAAAGCAAGGCCCTTACAACGTCATGGTCATAGACCTACTCGGTCCCAGTTTGGAGGATCTGTTCAAGATGTGTAACCGAACCTTTTCGTTGAAGACCGTGTTGATGCTAGCTGATCAATGTGTGAGTGACTAGCTGTCTTTTGCTGCGTTGCATAACTGAAACAGCGTGTAGATATCCCGCATTCAATACATTCATTCGCATTCCCTCTTACACCGAGACATCAAGCCCGCCAACTTTGTCATGGGCCGCTCATCACCTTCCCCTATTGCCACCTCCCTACCATCAGAGTCTACCGTTAACATAATTGACTTTGGGTTGGCAAAAAAGTACCGAGATCCGGTGACAGGGGAGCATATCCCGTATTGGCAGAACGAGGATGGATTGCACGGCGTTGGAACGAGTCTTTTCGCGAGTTTGAACACGCATTTGGGAATAGGTCTGTACCTGTCACATTACCGCTGTCTCGTCGACCAACTGACGTACTATGCGCAGAATCGTCTCGTCGCGATGATTTGGAAAGCTTGGCTTATATGCTGGTTTATTTTTTGCGTGGAACTCTACCGTGGCGCAAACTGAGGGCTCCAACACAACCTCCTCCTGGTGTTGGTAAGTTGTCTGACATTGTTCCTCGACCACCTAAAGACATGTCCTGTGCAGATCCGGCGACATACAACCCGGTTACGTACACGTGGAATCTCATAAGGGACGAAAAGCTAAAAGTAGAAGCCGAGGACAGTTTGTGCAAGGGGCTTGCGGAGGAGTTTGGAATTTTTTACAAGTATGACATCTTTCCCCTATGACTCTTCGTCTTCTTATTCTTCATCTAGGTATGCCCGCTCTTTATCCTTTACCGACCTTCCCGATTACGATGGCCTTCGTACTCTTTTCCGTGGACTTGCCGACCGTGCTGGCATCGAGTATGACGGTATCTTTGACTGGACTATCCCTGAACCCTCGGCCGACAAGGTTGCTGAAAGAAGAGCAAAGTTGGGCGCTGGCAAATTTGGAAGCTCTAGTCCCCACCTGCCCCTCAAATCAGGTGTAACCGGTATGTTTACCAATAAATTAGTCGTTGTCAACGCTGACTTGGACATAGACCACGCTATCGGTGGTGGACGCTTTTGCGAAGCATGTAACAAACGGGCAGCGGAACGGGAATTGGGAGGTGACGCCCATATGGATAGAGTGCGTTCCCTCAAGCGCCGACGATAGTAGGGCTATGTAGAAGAAGCGCGAGGGAGCGAAATCAACGCCATTTTGATTTTAAGCTTGCGAGCATCCATCGACGGGTGAATCATTGGTCGACAGTCCCCATTGACTTTAGAGGGCTGTTTTGCTGTGAGTTTATCTACAAACTTGCTTTTCTTCTTTTACCAATGATCCCATAGGACCTGGCTTATTGATACCGTCGGTACTCGTTGCTCTTACCTTCGCCGTCTCCAGTCCGTTGCGGGCATCTACTCGAGTTATTATTGTGCAAAAAGCCCGCACGACCTTCGAGACCGTCGCATGCTTTATATTATTCGCTGTTAATGTACAATAGTGTTGTGCTCTGCCATGTATATAAGTCTGTTTCTCATATATGCATGTATGGTTATTATGCATTCTTTGGATTGTTGTGGTCAATAAATATGCTTTCAATGTACAACAGTAACATATATCCAACGCATGACTTCCTAAAATCTAGTGTCCATTTACACCATTCTCCCCCTTTACCTGACTTAGAGCAGCATCTGCCTTTTGTAAATCGCGTTCGCTCAAAGACTGGAAGGCACCTCCACCTGGTGTACTTGCGCCGCTCATAACCGAACCAGAACGAGACCGTACCTTCATCACTAGCGGGCTGTAAAAGAGTGGTTAGACACGGCGAGACAAGATCCATCTGGACATACAAGGGGTATGAATCCTCTTCCTCATCCTTTGACGAAGGCCAGCCATAGTACCCTCTATAGTCGCTCGTTCCAAGAGATTGCATCTAGAGCTTGTTAGATTGAAAACAACACTATGCATAAAGCTCACCTCTTCAGTCAACGTTCCAATATCTCCAGGTGTCGCCGCTCCTCTCAATCTCGGGCTAGCCGGTACGCTCAACGGCGGCATCCTGCCAACACCACCACCAAAGTAATCCGACGCATCATCGCCATCGACATCAATAATCGGTTCTCCGTCAGGTCCATAAAACTGATCAGGGTAAGCTCTCCTCAATGCCAGCTGTCTACTCTTGCTGTACTCTATACCCAAATTCTTCCAATCAAGCAGAGGCGAAAGACGTTCGACACGATTACGTTGGTTGATACGTTGACGACGAGATTTGTTACAGAATGAAAACATGTACTCGGCAAGTTGGTTGACGGAATCTTCGGCAGATTGTAATCGGCGATCCACAATGTAGCAGCCTTCGTCCTCGGGGCGTTCAATAAGGTCTTGCATAAAGCAGCCGAAACCAGAGAGGTTGGTCGTGATGCTCGGAATACCCATCTAGTACCCGTCAGAACCAAAGCCGCACAAGACTTTTGATTACATACCACTGTACATTCTGCAGGTGTATAACCCCATGGTTCGTAATAACTCGGGAACACACCCAAATGGCAACCTCGGACAAACTCTTCATAGTCTAGACCCAAGATTGGGTTATTCGAGTTGAGGAAATCGGGGTGAAAGATCATTTTGACTCGGTCATGGTGGTTGTTGAAGAGGTTGACGCGTCGGATTTGGCTCAGAATGGGATCGTTGCCGTCATCAGCCATGTTGTGGGTAGTGATGGGTGGAAGAGAGTTGCGGTTGAGAGCGAGGATACGACGTTTGAGTAGGACGAGGTCTTCAGACGACAAGAGTTCTTCGGGTGTAGGAATAGCCTTGTTGTCTCTGGATGCAAGATCAACAATAGAGTGATCTAGACGCAGGATGGACTGACCCGTGGAAGCGAGCTGCGTGATCAAATAGACGCGCGCCGATGCGGTTCTGAATCTCTGTGACAGTGTCCCGGAGTTGTTTCGTTACTGCTTGACCCTTGAGAGCTTCTATGGTGTACGAGTTTGTTGCGGCAGGCATGATAATAAAGGCCACGACGGTGACGGTCGATCCAGCCTTTTGCAGACGATAATTGAGGCCTGGATACTGTTAAAAAAGACGCGTAGAAAACAGAATGGAGGACCCACGGGCCAACGACTCGATAAACATGTCTACACCCTTGTTGCGATACTCGTACCTCCCAGCCGTAAACATCTAAGAGGGGTCAATAGCTGACTTTCTTCAGGGCGAGCAACTCACGTAAAGCGTGTTTTCTAGGTCAAAGTCGAAATGACCATAGAAATGACCACGAATGAATTCATTGATTTTTGCCTTTGAGGTTGAATGAAGGTTTTGAAACTCGTGCATAGCCTGGAATTTAACAACGTTGAGCCCATTGGGCAAGACACCGTCTGGTTTGCGTTTGAGTAAATGTTCCGACTCGTAGGCGGTGATGTGGGATACGGTTGTAAAGACATCAGCACAGTGAGCGGCACTGCGTTCTATGCAGTACCTGTGGTAGATGCCACGTTTACCGGCTTCGTGGTCGACGTCAAAGTACTGGAGATTGTTGTAGAAATCGACCGAGCCAGCACACAGGTAGCGACCAAGGAGAGTGGCGTGGGTAGTGAACACGGTGGTGACGTCAATGTGCCGTTTTCTACAGAGAGGGATAGCGAGGCCAGCTTGCCATTCGTGAAAGTGCGCAACGACGGCCTTGTTGAGCTGGCGGGAAACGTACTAGGAACAAAGAGACGCGTGAGAGACACGTAGGAAGCGACGCCAGGGCAAAACATACATCTCCAAGGAACCAAGCAACGATATAGCCGAAAACGATGGTCTCGTTTGTTTCGTGATCGTTGGGAGGACTGGGAATACCAGCCAAGTTCCAGAGATCGCCCTTCCACTCGTCAAGCTTTGAATACATACTGCCAGTGTCGAAAAGCAACACTTTTGGGGCGCCCTCGATCAGCCAGCGACCGTACAAGAGTTTGACGCCCTGAGCACGCATAGACTCGAGAGTTTCTGCGAGATGGGGATCTGTGGGTTCCTGCTGCTCGACTTCCATGGGGGCGGTCTTGTAGCTGAGAGGACCGATAAGGGTGTACCTGTCGCCATACTCTGCGACTGTGACTGGGACCTTGGTCTTGATGACGGTGTAGATACCGCCGACCTTGTTTGCGACCTCCCAGGCGCACTCGAAGAGAAGAGAATTGCGGACGTCGCGTTTGTCAGAGGACATGGATGGTGAAAGTTCAAGTTCAAGTTGCAACTCTGGGGAAGAAAGTGACGTCAATGAAATACATCGCGTTCCGGTATCTGATATTGTCACGTGCACGGATAATTCCGAGCAGGAGCAAGTCGGAAAAGCCCGCTCTACCCTCGACAACGACCACGATGAGCGGGTCATCCGTGAAAAGCATCCAGAAACGATTCTACAATGCTCTTCCTCGTTCTCCAGCACGACCACGCTCGAATTCCCAGTCACGTTCTCTCTACACCCCCTCCCTTCTTCCCTCGTTTTTCGACTCGCCTCCGCCCCCGACCAACTCGTCTCGACCTACCAATGCAATACCCACAAAAGCCAGGATTCTAATCGAAGGCAGAGGCCAGGTCGAAAATGGCCAGGCTTACACTTCCAACTCAGGCACATCCGCTCCTCTTGCCCTTGCTACCTCTTACCAGTCCATTTCACCCGCACTCGCCAGCTCATACGCCTTTCTCCCGACACCGCATTCCTCGACCAGTGCTTCTACCGCCCAAACATCATCAGACGGCAGTGCACCTGGCAGAAAGCAGAAACAGCGCTATCAGTTGGATGTCGGTGCATATGGCATTCCCAAGAACACCAGGTTACAACGTCGATCTTTACACACCGCCGCTGCACACGACGATGCCCACCTCGCCGTTGGCGTCGGAGAAGATGCTTATTTTATTCGCAACAACGCAATGGGCGTTGCCGATGGTGTCGGCGGCTGGTCCAAAGGCAAGCATGCAGGTATGTCTTTTTTCCTTGCAACCGTCGACTCGTTGCTTAGTTCCGCAGTGCGATCATCCTCGTCTTCAACACCAAGTGCCGTGTTTGCCAAACACCTCATGCATTATTGTTCTGCAGAAATAGAATCTTCTCAACCTTCTACTCCCGAACCCATTCCTCTATTCGACAATACTCCCTGGAAATCATCTTACGAGCTCGAGCTCGAAGAACAACTAGAAGATTCCTTAGAAGAACTCGAAGATGGCATAGACGTATTGATGATTCTCGAAAGAGCCTATCAGAAAACTCTTGATGCACACGTCGTACAAGTCGAAGATCCCAAATCAACATCCAAACCAGGCATCTCATGCTCCGCTCCACCTTCTTTATCAATACCACCCTCCTTGAATCCTCTTTCCGAACCCCAAAAACCCGTCCCGTTACTCGCAGGTTCTTCGACTGTTCTTCTCGCAGTCCTCGATCACGTACCTCGACCCACCAATGGAGAGACGGAACAGGCACATGTGCGAGGCCTCAAACCAAGCGCAAGCTCCAATACAGAGTACGACGCAGTGATCAAAGTAGCGCACGTTGGTGATTGTATGGGAATGCTGGTCCGAGGTGAACAAGTCGTTTGGAGGAGTGAGGAGATGTGGTGGAGTGTAAGTCTTCCCAATTCCCCGCCCTTCTTCCTTTGACTGATCCGTCCCTAGTTCAACACCCCTGTTCAACTAGGCCCATCTTCATCCGCAACACCCTCTTCTTCAGCACACGTATTCACTCTTCCCGTCGAAGCAGATGATATTCTCATTCTCGCATCAGACGGGCTAAGCGACAATCTGTGGGACGAAGACATCCTCGATGAAGTCGTCCGTTTCCGAAGAAATTACCTCAAATCATCGTCATCATCCCCTTCGGAAAACACCGACGAGAATCAGCTGCCAAAATCCGCTTCAGAACGCATCCTCTGGCGCCGAACACTCGCAGGCCTCTTATCTGAAGCTCTTTGTTCTCGCGCGCGCCGTGTTTCCGAACGTCGTCAGAATCATGTTATTTCTGTTCCTATACCTGTGCCTGCCGGACAAAACTCGGAGACACAGAGGCTTATCCAAATCGAGGACGAGGTACCGTTTGCTAGAAGGGCTAGAGAACAGGGGAGAAACTTTAAAGGTGGCAAGGGCGATGATATCTCGGTGATCGTCGCTGTCATTTCACCTGCCGCAGATTTGGCAATGGTCAACGAGTCGCAGTCGTAACCGGACTTTTTAACATTATTAGAAATCACGATTCATAACGTATTTATGCTTTCGGTCAATATTCATTATAGTGTACACTTATGTACTTTTACCCATACAAAATAAATCAGTCACCTTGTACTCTAGAAATCAACACTCTTTTTTACAAAACCATTCATGGCAAACAAGATATATTTCAATAGGTGGTTGGGATGCGTGGCAAGCCCCTCTATAGTACTCGTCGACACTCGGCTATCTCCTGGAGAGACTCTAACATGCTTAGTTCCCAGTACTAATATCTCTCAACTCATACACCTCAGTATATATCTCACTTGCATTGTAAAACAGCCTCATAACCTCATGAACCCTCTTTCCCCTTGTTTCTCCCAGCTGTGACTGCGCACGATGAAGCAGCCCATCCAACGCCAACTTCAAACACTTCCTTTCATAATCACATATTATAGCCAACTCGCGCTTGAGTTCTAGATCCGACTTGTTCTTCGCCTTGCCCTCAAACTCGGGGAAAAACGTCGCGTTGAGGTTCTTTTCCGCTTTGTCACGCTTCAAGGAACCGTAATCATTGTAGATACGGCATATGACACTGAGATGGGTGCTGAAGAGGAAATATTCAGCTTGTGAAAAATCTAAAAAAGCTACAAGCATCATACCAACAATCCTGAGCGATATATTTGATCAGCGATCCAGGAAAGTAATCCTCTTCACGCTCGACCTCCTTCAAATTTGCACTATGCCCCAAGAGACATGTCATAAACGCAAAGGAATACTGCGAACTCAGATGATCCGAGGCGGTCGTTCGCACCCATTTCAAGTACGACGACCGAGGTGTAAGATACAGATCCGCCGATTCTTGGGCCTGCAGCCGTACATTATCCTCGCACTGGTCGATGTGGGCGTTGAGGTAAATCTGCATTTCGCATTTGAGCTGCAGTTTATCGTTTGGACTGGCTTTCACTATGCGCGGATAGGTGAAGATAAAATTGACAAAGTGCGCTAAACGGCTGTGGATCTCGGCGTAAACGGAAGAGTGGCCGTCCAGGGCACCATTAGTTGCCGAGAGAGGTTTGTACCCAACAACAGGACTTCCAGGACTCGACTCATTGAAGATTTGCTTGACAACCTCCCTCACACTCTTCAATCCCTCTGCACCATATTTTTGGATAATCAAATCGAAAAATTCATCCGCCTGGAAGTTAACCATCGAGATAACGATCATATCAAAAACCGTCTGAGGACTGGCGTAGGTCTCCTCCATTCCATTTGGCCCGGTCCACGAAAAAGGGAGGTATTCAAAGTATGCATCCCCCTTCATATCAATCCGATCGAAAACATCCAAGCGGGCACGAGCAAGAGCAGGGAGGAAGAGGTATCCTTCAATAAGCCAAGCGCGCAAACGCCATTTGGATTCAGTGAAATGAGAAAACATGGGAAGTTGGAAATAAAAGTTGGTAAAGTATTCGACGCGTTTTACTGGGATGGGTGGTGCACCAGATGAAACAGATTCGGGGGAATAGGTGGGTACGGGCGCATTTAAAGCAGAAATGACATATCCCCGGCAAACGTGTTCAATCCCATACGCGACTTTCCCAACCCAGATGTATGAGTCTGGTTCAATGTAAGAGGATTGAGAAATGTTGGCCTGGATGTATCGTCGACCGGCTGCGACCGAAGTATCAATCTGGTCACGAAGCAAAGCGTGGTAAGGGAGAGACGCGAGCTGCGCCAAGGCAAGGACGCAGTAAGCCGTTTCTTCGACGTTTGGGTTTCTAGTGCCCCAAGACCCGTCCTCATTTTGAGACTGCATGATGCGAAGGAGAATCTGGAATAGTGCAATCGGGGTCTTGAGGGTGAGAAGGTCTTCGCTGACGGCATCACCGTAAAGGCCTCGTCCGTGCAGATGGATAAACCGTACGAGACCTTGTACTGCGAGTAGGCCGACGTACCATGGCGAAAGGTGCTAGAATTAGAATAGAGTCAGCAATGACAGGGAGAAGCCAGTGGGTATGTCATTGTACCCATTTATCCCGTACTATGCCCTCGGTAGTCCAATACTCTTCGGTAATGAAGGTGGCGGCCTTGACAATTTGCGACGTGTACTTGGAAGAATTGGGGTACTGGAGGAGTGCAATCAAAACGTTGCAATTGGCACTCAGGCTAGGGTTACGTTCATACTGAAAGCACTGGAAATGAGCTGGGAGCTCGAATGCTTCAAGAAGACGATCAAGTGGAAAAGGAGTTCCGATATATTGGAGAGCGGTGATTGCTTTCGCTGTGTCGTCAGCGTCTGGGCCAACATTTGGTGCTGTAATAGTATGATGTTAGAATGCCGTGGAATAGATGCACAAAGCACAAACGTACCAAAGCCAATGATTCCCTTTTCCGCAGTGAGAGCCGAGTGCAAGATGTTACCGATACGCTCAAGAGATGGTTTATCGAGCTTTCCATGCTCAAAACCGCTCTCAAAAAGGTTACAGACCGTCTAACGAATAAAAATATGTAAAGCGCCGTGAAACGGTCATAAGAAACCCACCCAAGAAAACTCAAAGACCGTGGTGGGCCAAACGTTGCAGACAGATCCGTGGCCGTAGACCTTGCACTGGTCAACAACATGACGAAGATATTGCTCCGCCTCATTATCCCAAGTAGAAGTGGACATGAGGTACGCAGCTGTAGAGGATGGGGAAGCCATGAAACTGCCTCCTCGCTTGTGGTGCGCCAATCGATCAAAATCTATCCTGCCAATGAAGGCCTCTAATGAGTGAAGAACGGTGGTGTGATGGCTGTAAACCACCTCAAAGTCAACCTTCTTGAGCTTGTGGGTATAGACTTTGTATAGCAATTCACGCTGGGGAAAGTCAAAATTGACACCTTCCTTCTCCAGAAGCTCGAGGATGCATGGAATGATCATCTCGAAGGCAATACGCTCGGTCGAGTTGACATCCCATATCTGCAAGACGTCGTTGAGGTAAGCAATGGCCTTGTCGATACGTTGGGGGAGATCGAGATAGTGATCAGAGCTAGGCCGCAAATGTCGCTTGAAGGAAAGAAGACAAACGAGCCCATTCATGACAGCGTCTACAACGGAGCCGTCACCGTTCCAGCTTCCATCGTCAGCTTGAGAAGCATAGATAAATTGAAAGGATTCAGGAAACACCCAGTTTGCAACGCCATCGATGGTTCGAGAGACAAGAGAGACCCATGCTGTATCGTAGATACTGCCGCTCATGGTCCCCAAGCCGGAATCGGTGTATCTACTAACCAAGCTTTTGAGCAGGTCGTTGGCAGAATCATAGTCGTAGGCGGAAGGCATGGGTGAAAAAGATGAAACGAACGCAAAATATCAGTGAAGCATGTTCTAGACGTATAAATACCACGCTCGAGCTCGCTGTTGGACGTAACATTGTGCCAAACTTGACCGGAGACTCAGACGTACACTGAAAACGTGAGATGCTAGATTCGGCACCCGCTAATCATTCCAACTTCCTAAACGAGATGCCGCTGCCTAGTTCTTTTCGTCATCCCGGCCGCTGAACTTGCAATAAACATGGTACAAGAGATAGTGGTACGTACCCATTTTTTTTAATAACCGGCCATGCCTTTCTCTGAAGCAGATATCCCAGACCTCGCAGGAAAGACTATCATTGTGACAGGTAAGTTCGCAGACTGCATTAGTGCTTGCTGTTAACCGTGTATTCCCTACAAAGGCGGTAACAGCGGCATCGGAAAGCAAACAGTCGCTGTTCTCGCTAGCAAAGGGGCCAAAGTTTATCTAGCAGCTCGTTCGGAAGACAAGTACAAGCAAGCATTGGCAGATATTCATAATTCGCATCCAGACAGCGTCAAGGCTCAAATCGAATTCCTGAAACTCGACCTGTCTACTGCTGCTGGTGCCAAGGCAGCTGCAGAAGACTTTAAATCGTGCGTCATTTAGGTCCTGCGTCACTTTCCGAGCACTAGAAATTACCCTGCAGGAGGGAGAACGTCCTGCATGTACTCTACAATAATGCAGGGGTCATGGGTACTCCGAAAGGGAAATTATCTGAAGATGGGTACGAATTTGTAGGTACTTTCCCCTGATTGTTACCGACTTCTGTCCTCAACGGAATGCGCTTAGCAATGGGCTGTCAACGTGCTTGGACCCTTTGTCTTTACACACCACCTCCTTCCGATCCTCCTGAGTACAGCTGAAAACTCACCCCCCGGTACTGTGCGCATCATCAATACCGCTTCGGATGGTGCTAAACAAGCACCGAAATCTGGTATACCTCTCGACGACCCTACAGTTGGTTCCAAAGCAACCCCGTTCCAGTGCTACGGCCATAGCAAACTTGGAAATATCTTGATCACCCGTCAGCTCGCTCAGCGGTACCCAAAGATATGGAGTTTCGCACCGCACCCTGGACCGGTACAATCTGAGCTCATCAGAGAGCTCGGGATTCCGGGACCTGTCAAATGGATTTTGAATGCAAGTACTTTTCCTTTCTTGATCTGTTGTATCTGATGACTCTCGACTATTTTCAGCGAGTGGTATTCAAACCTGTACAATATGGTACACTTACACAGTTATTTGTTGGCACTTCTCCGTCTGTAGACGCAAGCAAGAATGGCTCATTTCTCGTTCCACTCGCGTGCGTAGCTGACCTTTTCATTTCATGCCAACTTTATTTACTTTGACTACAATTTAGTAAATTCGAGAGCAAGCTCCCTCATCCTCAATGTTCTGACGACGAATTTGGAAAGAAGGTTTGGGAATGGAACATGCAGGCTATGAACAAGGCAGGAGCCGACTAAAAGGCGTTTCACTCTCGTTACTAGTTCATATCATTTTTAGATCTCTCTTCTATATCGGATTCATACTTAACTTTATGCCTACTTGGGAACATGCGCTATTCTTCTTAAGTCAAGTACTACAGTTCCCGTGTGCACACGGTGTAACTTATCTCGGAGTATGACCCGAATCTAATGACACAACATGACAGTACGAGCGTTTCCTGACAGAAAACTAAGGTCAGTATCTCCTGTTCAGATACAGAGTTGCTACAATTGAATGTATTGATCTCTCGGGTAGTTCATGGAGGATAGGTGAATGAGGAGAGAGCAAGTTCGAAAGGCAGCAATGATGAGACCATGATTAAGACTTAGCTTAGCACTGTGCAAAGGAACGTGGTGCAAGTTCACTTATAATATCATCTCAAGTAGACATGTTTGTCAGCCAGTTCCCCAAACGAAAAGTACCCTGATTGAGGCTGAGAACAAGGAGTAGCGCGCGCGGAATCCCAAAGCTTGAATGCAAAGCAAAGCGTCGTCATTTCCCGCAGTATTTATACTTTAGCTTAGGATGTCAAAAAGATACTGGGGCGAGAGGTGCCAAAATCCAAGGTCGTCCAGCTATATGCACTCTCAAATCGACATCTAATAACGAGAATGGACCCTCGAACTCGTATGTCCATAGTATTAACCGAGGGCGGTAAGGTAAATCCAAAGACACGAAGAATTCCCGCTTCTATACTTTGTACCGCCGGCCAGTCCTTGTGAAGAACGTCTGCAGAACATATACCTGGAAGCTAATGAAGAGAGTGAATACGAAGCAAATTAGAGCAGATTACGAGACTAACATGGCCATGCCAATGATTCCTACACTTTCTAGGACGGCGTACCAGAATAGTCGACTAGAGAAGTATTAGATTCGTGCACGGATGTTTCGTTGAATGGAACGCACTTTTGTGTAGATTTGACTACTGAGAAACCCCGATTCTCTCGAGTGTGGAAGCTAGGAGTTGATAAGTGAAAAGAGGAGCACTTTATGCGTCAAGAACACGCACTGTTTTTGAGTCCTCTTAATGTTCATCAGCAATCCATTCAACCTAAAGATACTCTCTTCCAGAGCGCTCGTCTGCTCAGAGATCTGACCTGGCTTGGCAGGAGCTTCTCTTCTCGGTTCACTTTCCACCATGATGTCAAAGTCGATAAGTTTTTCGGTAAGAGTGGACATGTCGTTTTCGAAGCAGAAGGCATATTCTCCTACAGTGTTGGCAGTGAGGACGTAGTCACCTTGTCTCTCGCGTTGTCCGTCGAGTACGATCTTGTCGTTGGGATCCTTGATGTCAAAGTCAATGTCGAAAGAGCCACCAGATTGCACCTAGTTGACGTGTCATTTGGAAAGTTGAGGACGCATAAAGACATAGGAAGCATACTGCAAAGTAGAACTAGTAGACACGTCAGTTGTGGAAAAGTAGTGTGCATAGTCACGTACGCCAATCTTTTCCCCGGCTTTGTCAACGTCTGCGTAGAAACACAATCGTTCATTGGCAGCTATTGCTGTGGTTAACGCAGAGCCCCGGGCGAGTAAGGAGAGACGTAAAAGGAATAATAAGGTGAATATTATGCGTTCAATCATGACGAGAGGAAAGCAGGTGTTGGCGGAGTTACAATGCTGTCCAATTCAATCCAATGCAGTTTGTTGTACAATGTGGATCCATATGTATTCATTGCTACTGTACATTTACAACCAATTATTGCACAAAAGACTACCAAGGCATATGCAAAACTTGACCTTCCTCTCCACTACCAGGTTTGCCCCAGACAACCTCGGCCGTGGGCTGTCCTTTGGCGCTAAACTTCATGATGATGTTAAAAAGCGTGCTTGACCTCGTCTCAATGGGACGGGCAGGGTCCTCTTGGCAACAAATGGATCCCGGTGCATTATACATGTCTGAAAAAATACATTCACGCAGCACGGTACTGCTGACGGCTTGCTTATCAGAAACCAATTTGTTCGTTAGCTCATTGATACGATTCAGTCTGACAGGAGAGTTGGCTAGCCAGGGCGGTTCATCAACAGACCTGTTCTCAATAAAGTGATTCGTATGAGCTATGAAGCCGTGTTCATTGGGAGGTAGAATGGCCCTGCCGACGGGAGACAACTCCAAACTTAATGGTCCAGTAAGGTCAGCAATCAGGAGGTGTTGTGCAGACGCAACGCCGAGAGACTCTAGGGAAGAGATTGCAGCTTGGGACGAGGTAGACTCGAGAGCGATACGAAGCGCAAGATGAAAGGGCAGTTTTGTGGGATCCGTTGGGCGAGCGCGGATTGCGTTCAAGCAAGTGCCCACAGAAGACGAATTGAAGCCTATCTTCCCGACGATGCCAGCCTAGCAGGACGTGTGCTCAATTCCAGCTGAGAGTAAACAGGTCATATACGTACCTCGGTCACCATCCAGATCTTGGGCTTGCCAGGTTGGTCAATAGACATCATGAGAATGTTTTCCTTGACTCTGGCCGTCCAATCCCAATTCTGGCAGAGATAAACTTGGCCCTCGGAACACTTCCAGCCAAGACTTGTGCACCCATCAGAGAAAAGTCCGAGGGCAATCTCTGATCTCGCATTTAGAGCGACAATGTCCAATACATCTAGGTCCGCTCCCTCCGCGATGGCAAGCATCTCGGTATATAGTGCAGGAGTCAAAGACTCTACGGTAGCTGCATAGGCCTTGGCGATCTCCCTTACCGCAGACCAGTCGAGTTTGGATGTAGTTTTGAACATTGCCTCATAGACTTTGATCTGAGCCTTGATCTGGGCTGAGAGACGCCGACCATGCTCGAGACCAATCTGCAAAAGCACATAATGAGTATCAGATATGGTGGCAAACAGACAGATACCTCTCTGGGTGAGCCGAATAGGTCTACTCTGAGTGGAGCCATGAAGGAGTGTGGGAGACGCGTCTTTCACTCAAGCCACCATGATCTCGGACGATATGGAACTGCAATATCCGGATGAAAACATCGCACAAGACCTGGAATTACTGTATCCAGAGGACACTATAGATCCCAAAATCATACCAATCGCGACTCCTTTACGCGTACACACACCGCTCACGCGTTACCCGAGCGACTGTACAGATCCAGACATTTCTTCTCCATTCCATTACTCGTCTACTAAAGGGTCCACATCTACATTACTTCCAAGCCATGTCCTCGAAAGCATCCAAGCTATCCATTCCATCTTGTACCCAGAGACTCCAAATCGAAGAACAATACCAGAACGCGTCCATTCTTCTTCATCGTCCATCACACCTTTGGCCGATCTCTACACTCTCTATCGGTCGCCCCTCGGCACCACTCATAATTCCACCGGTCAAGAGGATCCGCTTCCTTCCACTCCAAAGCGGCCTGCTTCCAATCCTTCACGTTCGCAACAATTTTCCGATGTTCCCTCTTTCATTGCAAATGAAATCCAAGATACTCACTCATATTGTGCATCCGAGCTCTCTACTTCATGCTCTCCCGGAACCTTCCAATGTATCAGAACACCATCTTCTCCTGCTCCCCGAAGTTTTGCAGTGTGCAGACCGGCACGCTTCTGGCCACCACTGGCTCCAATTTCTGACGATCTTTCTCCGCTCAAGATATCATCTGCTTCATCTTCCGTGACCCAGCAAAAATTTTCCAAATCTTTTGCTCCTCTTCCTACGCCTCCATTTGCCAAGCACAAGCGGAAGCTTCAGGGAGACGACCAAACTTCGTCTGTAAAACGTTCCCGTGCGGAGTACGATGTACAACTATCTGCAAGTTCTGGAATGGATTTTGACGCTCGAGAACAACTTGAAGATGACGATGAAGGCCAGGACGCACATGTCTCTTCTCCCGTCATGCCCTGGACGCCACGACCGAACCCAGGAACGCCAGAGATAGACCCCGATTTCCCACTTTTTTACAGACGGTTTCCTGTTAGTTCTTTCTTCCAACTTCCTGAAGACAAGTAAATTTTAGCAATTCGAATCATTTACCCTGGTACTCACTTCATTTTGACAAGATCACGTTGTGCCCTCTTCAACAACAAATTTCCGGGTGGTAAATACAATACTCCCAGAAACGCATTCGATCTGTATACTCCGAGGATTGTAAAGGGCAAGGGTAAGGATAAGATGGGACTTTGTCCATTATGTATCGAGAGCGTGGAAAGGGGAGGTAAAGGAGAAGAGGTTTGGTTGAACATGAAGTTTTCTGCATACAAGTGGTAAGAATCGTCCAATCTCTATGGAGACAAGCTGACCGCGTCTCATATTTTCAGAGTGTTATAGCTATTATCTCATTACTTCACTGATTTTCTCTACAGCTATCATATGCAATACCAACATGGTATGCCTCGTCATTTATTTATCTACACCTCGCTCATTATTTTTAGGCATCTCCTCTTCCACCGGTCAGCCTCTCCTTCCGCCGACAGCTTTCCGTACTACGACTCGCCGCTCCCCGCAAAAGAAAGAAAAAGCGAAGATCAGGCAGGGAAAGTGTCACCAATGCCAAGAATGGGTCGCTATACAGGGTATAAAGGATGTAGATGTTAAGGTCAGTTTACGAGATACTTTGAGTTACGCCGAACGCTAATGAAACTGTAGGTGAAGGAAATGTTTTGGTTCGTAACCAAATTATGAACTATGGCCTCAGTTCGAGCTAAAGATGCGTTAAGGTGGAAACATGCAGCGTCATGCCATGGACTCTCAAATCAAAAGGTGCATGACGTCTTTGAAAAGGATGAGTATTTCGACAAGTTGGTGGAACTAGGGTTGTAATACTCATTCGGGGCGTTATTTCTACGGTTTGCTGTTGTTAGTTTCTTGATGGATGGACTGGGATTGGCATTGCGTTTTTCGTTTTCTTTTGCACTCTTTTGTAAAGTGTTTGTTGTATGCTCAGTATTTTTACTATTCACTTGCTGTTATATTCATAAAATCAGAGCCATGTTAACGGAACTTGGCTGAATCTGCGCCCATCTGAGCGACGGGAAAGCTGAAGAAGTATATTGTGCTAAGTAAATGCGTGATTCCTCGAGAATCGACTTTAATGGCTACTATATTTGATATCTTCTCAGAGCCCACCGTCTGACCTGAGTTTGAGCCGCACTCTAAGATCACCAAATGGCATGCCGAGTGGGGTACCAAACGTGGCGAGATTCTGCTTTGGGATGGTCTTATCCATCCCAGGTCCCCGTTCTCCGATGAACCGTGAAAGCCCAGTTACACCAACATATTCGATATCAAAGGTACGTAACAAACACAGTACGACGTTTTTGATCTGGAATGAAGCCAAATATCGACCTGGACACTGCGATAATGAAAGATGGGTATAATCAATTACTAGTTGAACGTAGCACGTACCACGGTTGTTCCAAATCCAAACGGTAGCATAAAGGCGTTCTTACTTCCATCCGTTGACATGATATCTGTCGCACCTTGGTCCGAAATATCTATAAATCGTTCGGGTTTAAATACGTATGGGTCTTTGAACACAGCAGGATCATGGTGGGTAGGACGCATGAACAAGATGATACGATCTCCCTTCCGGATAAGCAATTTCTTTTCCGGCTCTTCAGGATTCAAAGCGATTTCAACATCAACTTCTGCTCGGCGGTTGAACATTTGTTTTCCATGATAACGAACCATCTCCTGAAAAACACTGCTAAGGAGAGGGAAAGATCTGTCCAATGCTGGGAGATCAACCAAGAAATCACTGAATCTCGTAGGGCGCTCGTGCTCGATGCCGTCTGCGTCTACGAAGGTTATGGTTGGTTTCCGGGCAGTGTAAGTGGCAAATGCTACATCTGCTTCTTTACGAACTTTCTCGTAAAGACCGGGATGGCCCAAGAGACGGCTAATAATCCAGAAGGATCCTATGCCAATGTTGTCACCGGCGAACATGTACAAGTTGACCATTTTCGCGGCGTCTTCCATTGACATGTCTGACTCTAAACCTAGTACTTTGGCTACGACTTTCATGAATAGAGGAGAAGAATGTGAAGTGGGGTCGTCGTTCTGCATGTGAGTCTTGAGATGTTTGAGGACCTCTTGTGATAGATTTTGACGAGCTGAACAAGAATGAGGACCGAAGAATGACCTGAAGAGTAAGAACTACCTACCTTGTATACCACTTTTCGCCCAAGACTCGGGCAAGCCGGAGAAGAGTAGTGGAAAGGCATCGTGGAACTTGTTGTGGTCATGCCAGAAAGGTTCACCAGGGTAAGCATCCCCTAGAGCGGCTTTCGAAAACGCCCGATAGCTGATTAGTTTCAAAAACAGTTAGCAAACCGTCTTTCCAGATCGGCTAGGAGATTACACACATCAACGGTGAGAAGACATCTGCAAAGTCGATGATTTTTCCGCTCAGCATTTCTTGGGGACTATAGTTGGATATGAAATCATTCAGAACAGCCTTGAAGAAATGATGGAACTGTTCTAATGTTGGCCGAATAGTCCATTTTGCCATATCCCTTTATGTAGGGGGATCGATTATTAGTTTTACGAAAGATAAAATCGAAACTTACCGAGACAGAATTTTGAAGGCCGTACTTTGAGAAGTCTCTACACGAGCAGCCGGTTCCGAGATACCAAAGATAATCTGAAGTGCTTCGTATTCGACGCCTTTTATTGAGATATTCCTGGGTTGTTTAAGAGCCCACTTGATAGGTTCTCGGGTAGTTATATATAGAAAACGAACGCCTATGGTATCTACGAAAAACGCAGGGCCGAATCGTCGACTAGAGTACAGTCAGAAGGGACCATTTCGGAAAAGAGAGTCATCGTACATGTTCTTAGCGATGAAACCATCGGTGTCAAGACCGATTGAGATGGCACTTCCTAGCCATGGAATCCAGTATGGAACTACGGAAGGGCGACTGGGATCTTTGAAAAATCTGCTGTTCCAGATAGAATCGACGAGATGACCGATGATGAAGAGCAGTAAGCAGGAGAGAAGAATAGGATGGGCTCGAAGAACCTGGATATTGACGCTAGAGCTGAGGCGCCCACTGTCTGTCACGAGTGTGTTGTTTTGCATTGTCAAAGAGGGAACACCCAAGAGAGAACTACTACCTCTCTGTATTCTTGAAAAGTGAACGCGATTGTTTGCGGAATGCCCCAAAGGGCAAGTAAGAGTGCAACACCGTATTTTACATACCAAATTGGGAGGCCGCAGACTCAATACGGTCATGGTGTTACGAGTTCTGTCCTGGGCAAGCTCCAAAACCTGTCACAGGGTTTCCTAGACTTCATTAATACTTCTATCCATTCGATACTAACATTAGGTGCATTTTAGGTATGGGTTCGCGCAAGATGTGAATCCAGTCGTGCGAATACCTCAAGAAATATAACACATTTTTCCGAAATTCGGAGAGCTTACTAACCAGAGTTTACCGCGTGCCAGAAGTTTTCGTGGTCGCGATGATACCTCAAATCAGAGTCGAGCGACTCTAAGACAACATCCCGTCTTCGAATACAATTCATTTACTTACTCCTTTCGCTTGGATTCCAGTCATGACGCCACACGTTTAAGAGTTCATCTCAGTTATTTAGGTTATCTACAAAATGAGCATGGGGAAACGATATCCAACCGATTAGTCTACAATGGGCTCCAAACGCAAGGGCATCTTCAAGACCACCTCCCCGTCTTTCTCGGTCACAGGCACCATCACCATTTGCATACGCTTGCGAATGTCCTTCCCGCTCGGATCAGGATAAAATTTGAAGTGACGAATAAGATCAAAGACGAATACTTGGGATTCCAAGAGGCTGTTGAGCACGACGCGGTGAGCTCACGGCTTGCATAGTTCTCAGGACACGAAGGTGGGTACTTACAGGAATCGCCAGCTGCGTATCAAAAGAATGTAGTCAGTGAAAAAAAGACAGAAGAGTGGGTACATCGCGAGACGTACCCAAGACAAGTTCTGATTACGATAGAAGTCAAAGAGACGTATGATATCAAGGAATATTCTTAACTTACTTTACACCCGCAATAAAGTTAAACAGTCCAGCATAAACACTAGGCGCAAATTTTTTTGACGCCTGTTGTTTCTCGCCCATCTTGAGCCACCGATCAATATTGAACTCTTCAGCATCGTCACCCCAGATCATTTTATCAAAATTATATGACACCATGTCTGCATATATGATAGTACCTTTCGGTATAGAGATCTGATTCACCGTCACTCCGGTGGTAAGCGTCATAGGTTTGGACAAGGGAAGAATTGTCTCTTCTTTCGTAGACATTCTTTCGTTGTTGTGGACGACAGGGTAGTAGCGCATAATCTCCTATGACACGGTTGGCTTTTGGTAAATTGAAGTGAAATGGAAAGGTACCTTGAAAAATGCATCAAATAGAGGCATTTCCGTCTCGGAAAATATGCTCAGGTCTCTGCGTTCTTCAGCATCTTCGAACCTAACAGCTTGGGCCATGACTTCCTCACGAAGTCTGTCTTGGAGTGGGATATCCTGAGCTAGGTGATAAAGAGCCCAGGATAAACTAGATAGTCATCCGTCGTATATCAGAAAATTGCAGAGTAGTAAGCAACAATACAAACGCACAATGCTGCGGATGATCCTAACGTATAAGACGAAGTTGAGAGATAAAAATAGTATATCTCACGAATACATACCATGTCCTGCAAAGAAGCTAGAGGAGGAACGTGAACTACATTCCGTTAATCAGTCAAGATTTCACTCACAGTGTAATAATTTGGGCAACCAACTCTGAATCTGTAAGTTGAAGTTTAGCTTCTGAATCAGCATTGGCTTTCACTATACGCAAGTATCAGAACCAGTGACAAGCGAACATGCAAATCAACAGTGGTAGAATACTTGCGTATCAGGCTCAGTAGATCGTCCTCCTCATCCGTCAATAGCTGCAACGTCTTTTTTCGTTCTGCAATTAGCGCTGCAGCAGCTGCCTGAGCACTAACAAGAGCCTCATCAGCTTTACTCAATAGCTCATTCTTGATGGGTGACACCCGTAGGGCAAAGGTAACCATCGACATCAGCCACGAAGGGGCATAACGCAATAAAACGGCTCCAGCTGTTTCTTCACCACCCATCGCGTCACTGCATAGTAAATTGGTAAGGAAAAGAATGTTTTAGATACACTTGGAAAAAAACCTACAGAAGAGACTTGTAAACTTCTGCAAGATCGGAATAGAAACTTTCTGAATCCAGGCAGGATACACTCCCGCTGCTCATTTTGGCTACGGCGCCAAGGCTCCTTCCAAATGCTGCTAGACCAATCATATCTAAAGATGATGCGCCCAACCAGCTGCAGGAAAAGATGATTATTTATTTCTAAAGATATAGGTGCAAGGTTTGATTACGCACTCAAAAACATCAACGACGGCACTTCCTTTGGTTCCCGCTGCTTCTCGCCATGCAAAAACGAGCTAAGAATGCTGAAGGGTGGGTCAACGGCGGCGAAGGTATCAAAAGTCCACTCACAGCTTGACTACCTGACCTAAATCTAGGGAAGAAATTTTTGACCCGATTGGCAGTAAATCCAGGCTATCATACGTAAGAAAAATGCAAGTATCCTGTTGACAATAACACTCACCTGCATGATCCGCTTTATGCGATAATGTGCATCACCTTCAGAGGTGTGAAACGTATGCGTTTTTTCGCAAGGCGACATACTTCGTACCTTCAGCCAGGATGATACCTCCTGCGCCCAAAATCTTTTCGCCAATTGCTTTCATCGAGGGTGGTCGACAGAAAGCGGAATTTGGATCATAAATCTTCCATAAAGCAGCAGGGTCCGAAATCAAATAGCCGTATCCCTGAACTTAGTGTAAAACCCTGTGAGCAAATTGGGTAGAAACACACGTACAGAAAAAAGAGGACCCTTTATTCTGAGTACAGGTGCATCATGGAACATTCGTCGCCATCTGAGGCTCGCATTCTGGATCCCCGTAAACGTGGATGATATCTCGAGTATATTCCCTTGATAAGAAGTTGAGAGCCTGAATAGGTCTAGATTATTGGGCTCACCTGCAAGAAACGAAGTTGAGAGAGGCCCCGGAATATGTTTCAGAATGTCAATCGGTTGTCGCGACCGAGAACGTATCGCGATGAACACCACAGCGACAAAGAGGCCGAGTAGGATCGAGGACATCTGTAAATGTGAGCGGAAAGTAAAACGAAGGATTTTACATACCTCCAGCTCATTTACTTGATCTTGATTGTTTGCGGTTTCCCGAATCGGATGCATGGAGAAGCGGACGATACAATGAATAGCGGGCCAGTGCTCCAAATGGTATGTTTACTAGTCACGGTGTTGTAATGGCTACGAGTGATATCGCAGTCAAAAGAAGAATGTAGCTAAGAGGGTTAGGCTGCTCTCGCGCCTCGAGCCCGTCGCCCACTAGCCTGCGACGTCGTCCATGAGTCGACCAAAGAGCCGCTTTCGACTGTCCAAGCGTGCCGGCCGGAAACGGGTCCACAGGGTTGTCCTAATTCCCACGTGTATTCCTTTGCTCACCAGTGCCATTTACTAAGTACTTGCTGGCATCCTTTCGAATCAATGATCCAACTCAGAAAAACAACACACATCCCAAGCTCCGGCACATGTACGTTTATCTCTCTAGTAGTAGGAGCAGAAAAGTGTTCAACCGCGTCAAACTGGTGCTTTCCAATCCGAGAAGGATCTGGTTTTCATTCTGGTGCAATACTGGCACTCAGTTTGTCTATAGGCACTGTAATACCCAGTAACAAATGACATTTCTCTTGTAGGCGGTTCTCTCCATAGTCAATACGAATTCAAACGCGTACGCTGATGATACATAGTTGCAATATATAACCTACTCGACTACGACATTGTCTACGCTTAATTGTGCAACAAATTTCTCCAGCCCTGGGCTTCCTCCAATTGCAATGATTGCATCCTTAAGCTGGTCTTCTCTTTTCCTCAAACATTCATGGGTATATTTCAAAGAACCCGTCCTGCGAATGATTTCTATCGCCTGTTTTTTGATCTCCACGTCTTCAGGGCGCTGGCGAATAATTTCTGTGCAGAATATCTATAGGTGATTTGAATGTACTTATCAGGCTTTAAACAGAACTCACCCAAAAGACCAGAATCATTTTCATGCTCTAGAGAATGTATGATTGGGAACGAGAATTTGCCCTCTGTCAAGTCTTCCGCGAACCCTTTCTTGTCCTGGAAATTTATAGAAGTCAGGTTGATATAATCGTCCCGAATTTGGTAGAGCAATCCAATGTTGACGATAATATCAACAAGAGTCTGGTCTGCTCGGACGAAGGGATGGCTCATCAACAGTCGAGCGGACATGCGAAGCAGTGCCCCGGTCTCTGCGTTGAATACTGAAATCAATTGACATAATTAACCACGCTCGTGAGTTCTTACTTCGCTCTGCCATCAGCAAATATTCATCTACTGTCGGGCAGACAGCGTTCTGTCTCCACCATAACTCTAGCCCTTGACCTCGGTGGAGTTCGAGCATCTCTTCGCAAAAGATGCTCACCATATAATCCGTGCTAGCGCCGAACTCTACAGCCAGTGCGTTTATCTTCGTCATGGCTATGAAAAAAACATAGTTCGCTGAGTTGATGGTAAGAGGTATACCGTATTTGACATGAGCTGAAACCGAGCCCCGACGTAGAACAGATCCGTCTTCGATATCATCAAGTCTTCAATTTCGAAAAGTCAGATCTAGTTAGAACTAGCATCACGAACAGATGAATCACATACAAAAGGGAAGCGTTGTGAAGATCTTCGATTATACTCGCGACACCTGAGACCCATCTTTGGGGAAGTTGGAGGTGGTAATTGAGAGAGTTCAACAAAAGCTCGCGTCTGCCTTTGCCTCCCAGTTGACGATAGTATTCGAATGGTTCTAGGAGCTTGCGCTAGAATCAGAATCATCTTTGTTAGTGATGTGAACAAGATTGTGAACGGGGCTCTACCTGGTCTGATTGTTTAATATCTTTTTCATACAAAGGGCTGACTTTATCGTTTGAAGAAAGACCTGGCAGTGAAGCCAATATTCCTGTCAAAGAAACCATGCCAAAATCCAATTGGAAAAAATTAGGAATGGACCAAGACATAGTGTTAAACCAACTTTTCAAGGTGGCATTTAAGCCTGGAAACATCCCAATTTCATCCACTTAAAGGGTAGCCGCTGGTTGGCGGCGACTAGTGAGTGTAGCTCATGGCGAAGACCTCTTTCGGACTGAATGCGGTTGTCCGATTTGGTAACTTGATGTTCGCGGAGAATGAAAACGGTAAGTTTTCCGCACTACCACTTACCCAATCTTTGATCCATAGAAAGTATTATAACTAGTCGAAGAGTCGATCAATTTTGTTATGGCCATGTACAACAGCACTGTCTTGCCGATAACTTTAACCCGCCTGTATGATGAGCACGCAGACTTGTTTTCGGGGACTGCGATTGCTATCTCTACAGCGATATTCGCTCTTGCCTCTGGCTATGTCTACAATAGCTTGAAGTATCCAATTCTTTACTATACGCCTTTCCTTGGCCAGCTTGGCTTCTTCTCTGCACGCCACGACTTTATGGACTCTTCTCTACGCTTTGCACTTCAAGCTAAAGCTTCTGGGAGTGAAGGCTCCGGGCGGGGCGGGGTGTACAAGGTCAAAACCGTTGGATATAAGGTTAATGTACTCTATGGAGAAATTGGGCGAAAGGTAAGCACTTCCTTTCTTAACAGCACGAAATAACGCCTATTATTGCCAGCTTTTCTTTGCGGACAAGAGCCTGAGCCTTTACCACGGATATCTCTTCCTTCGCGGAGGAGTAAGTCCTCTCCTGTTGAAATGTTCGATCTGTTGATTTGTCAATTGAAAGTTTCCTACGACATCAAACCTCGGTGAGGCCGTGGAGCCTGACAACAACCACCTCAAGACAAGATTGTTACACTTCATGAATCGGGAGTATCTCAGCGATATGCTACCGGTCATCGTGAAGGAAGTCAACCAAGCAGCAGATCAATGGAGTAAAGAGTCGAATATAGACCTGTTCGATAAAGTCTACGAAGCAAGTAAATCTTTGGTGTGTAGACCCGACATCTAATGAACCCATTCTACCGTCAGTTCATTTTCAAATTAACTGCTCGTCTACTCATCTGCACCGAAATTGCTGATGATGACGAGCTCCGGAAGCATGTACGCACGTTGTACTGGAACATCGAAGATGCTGCCACTTCCTTGTAAGATTTTTTCGGCTTGGAAATCATCTGATGTCTGAGTTCTTCGCATCACAGTACAAATCTGGTTAGCTGGATTCCTACGGCTCAAAAACGATTGGCGGCCTCGTCAACTATGGAACTCTCCAAAATTCTGTTTGGAATTATAGCAACCCGTAGAAATGAGAGCCGCAGGGAAAACGATCCACTCCAATATCAGATTGACAAGGGGGACTCTGACGCCGAAATCATTCAGTTCATTTTCAAGCTTTTATTTGCTGGCTCCGTCAACACCGCCGCAATTTCTGCTTGGATAATTGTCTATGTAAGTTGATCCAAGCCTGTCTTCGTGAGATTTTTCTCAATGTCTTTTAGCTCACAAGAAACCCTGATTATATGAACCGTGTCTTAGATGAGCTCCGTGCTGCTGCGAACGAAGTTGGTGGCACCGGCCCCTTATCAGAGCGGATTCAGCATTTGTCCATTGATGCCTGGGAAAATGATATGCCTGTCCTTGAAAGGGTCTCTCGCGAAACCATCCGACTCGTTTTTGCTATTTTGGCTCTCCGCCGCAACGTTGAGAATGATTTGTATATTGACGGAACATTGGTATATTTGCTTCGTGTGACATATCTTCATTGATGCCCAGTACCTTTTCTTAGATCCGCAGGGGTGAATTTCTGGCATATCCAATTCATGATGCCCACCTCAATCCGAATATCTTTCCCGATCCTGAGACATGGAATCCGGATCGCTGGCTCGATGGAAAAGATAAGGAATTTACTTATGCTTTCCTTGGTATGCTACCTTTTGTACAATCTCCTGCTTGCTCATTTCCAATTAAATTGTCAGGCTGGGGTGTCTCAAGATTTCCTTGCACGGGTATGCGCATTGCAAAGATTGAGATGAAGGTCATTGTTGTATGTTCCTTCATCACCTCAGAAACTCGAGCTGACTATTTGTGACAAGGGTGTTGTCATATCATCTTTCGATATGGCAGTCACTGATCTTCACGGTAACCGAGTCGATGAAACCCCCAAGCCTAATAGAAATGACTGGCAGCATTTTATGCCTTTGGAACCTATGAGAATGGACATCAAGCGTACCGTCAAATAGCCAGGAGCTAGGGAATCATACCGTCATAGATATGTAGTAATCATTGAAAAGATTTATGTAATTCATTTCATCGCAAGTTTTCGATACACCATATACTCGCATACATATCCATTCTTTTTGCGAGCTGCTGGACGTGTAACATCCACAACTCTGCTCCAAAACTGACGTAAGATGATACGCCCTGTCCCGGAACACCGAGCTCATGTATATCTAGGTCCGAAATTACTCGGTATAAATCCAACGTCCAAAAGACATAATTGCCCTTCAAGCTAAGCATGTAGACCGTGAAACAACAACCCCGGAACAAACGCATATGCGCTGACGCCAAATGTCTTCAATCCGCGCCCCGCGTAGTGCACCATTCCGACTCAGTTTCGGAATCGGAGTTGTTCAAAACAATGAACTCGAGAACATCCCTCCGAGTCTTTGGTGACTCCGGAGCGCGCACGAGAGAGGGTCACCGGGTTGTTACAATCCTTAGTTTCCGGGCAGCGTCTCCGACAGTTTCTCACTCATGCATTTTGCATACCTTATTGTCTGTCTGAACCCCAAGATTAACCGAAGCCGATTCTTCGTATCCGCATCTTCACTTGTCACGAGAGCACCGAAGAATTCAAGAAATGGACTACTCCGACATGGAGTCGGCCAGAAATAGTTCTCATATTCCCAAGTGACGCACGGCAGGAATATTAACAATGGAGTATAAAAAGTGCTATGTTACCATTCATCAGACTAAAGACTACCCATTATCGCTTATCGTCTACTTCTGAACCATGCCTGTTAGCACAAATAACAGCGTTCATCAGAAATTGCGTATGGCCATAATGTGAGTCGAGTCGTTCTAGCGCAAATGCATATTTTCATGGCTTTACTTTCTCTAGTGGAGGCGGCATTGGAGGGCTGACTTTGGCTGCTTCCTTAGGCGCCCAATGGCACTCTTCTGCCGGCGTAGATGCCAGTCAAGTTCTTTCAGTTGACCTATACGAGTCTGCAGCCAAGATCACGGAAATTGGCGCGGGCATCACCGTCTGGCCACGAACATGGAAACTCCTCAAAGCTATTGGACTGGAGAGGGATTTGAAGGACGTATTATCTGAGAGAGAGAAGTGCGACACAGAAGGAGAAAGTACGTGCTTGTGTACACCGTCTACCTACGCTAACGGGCGGATCTTCTCCTTCAGGACTAGCATTTTCATTCCGAAAAAGCGACCAAGAGCATGGGTTTACATTTCACCAGCTTTATATGCAAGGCATGTCTATGGCCAGCTATTCCATGAAAATCCTTGACCGGTTTTTTAGGTGGCTCTACTTGCTTTCATCGACAAGACGTCCAGAGAACTCTTCTCAACCACCTGCCTTCCTTCTGCCAAATTCATCTCAACCATCGACTTGTTCAGTGTACCGAAGCTTCCGACGGGGTGACACTCACATTCCAAAATGGCGTAAAAACAACCTACGACCTTGTTATCGGCGCTGATGGGATTCATTCTGTCACCCGGAACTGTCTTTCCGGTTTCCGGTCCAAGAATCCTAACTTGTATTGCCCTTATCCTGACCCGAACCTTGCCAAGGATGGGGTTTTCTTTACGGGTACGGTCGCCTATAGAGGATTGATTCCAAAGGAGAAGATGGAGAGTTTGCATCCTGGCCATCGGACAATTGAGGAACCTGTTATTGTATGTGCTTCTTGTCATTATTCACCGACGCTGCAAGGAATTGACATATGTTATTCACGCAGTATTGTGGCAAATCTCGTGTAAGCAATGTCTGCTAGTCTTTTCTCTCTAAATTTCGTTTGCAACAGCATATCGTCGTCTATCCAATCAGCCAAGGCAAAGTCATCAATGTCGTCGCATTTACATCTCAAGTCGACAACGAAGGCAAACCTTTGGACGGACCGACTGTACGGGAATGTACAATAGAGGAAGTTCTCGAAGAGTATAGAGGGTGGGAGCCGGAGGTAATTGAGCTGCTCGAGGTCAGCTTCTAATTCTTGATAAGGTACTCATTCAGTTGACTGTGGTGTGTAGTGCATTGAGAGACCGACTTGTTGGGCTATTCTGGATCTTTTGCCCCTAGGTTCCTACGTTTCTCCCAACAAACGAGTTGGGCTTATGGGAGACGCAAGCCACGCTATGTGAGTCTGCTAAGTCCCCCGCTGGTTCTATATGTCGACGCTTGGTTATAGGACACCTCATCTTGGTGCCGGCGCTGGTCAAGCAATGGAGGTAAACTGCCATACTATCTTACCTAGCCCATTCTCACGTTTCCATACCTAGGATGGGTACATTCTCGGTGGCATCATTTCACGTCTTCCATTCCTTCTTCCCAAGGAGTCGACTTTGACCAAGAACGACATTGGTCCAATTGTGTCTCGGATGCTCCAAGTATATGATTCAATCAGACAGCCATTTGGAAACTCGATCATGTCTCGCGCTCGGAAGCAAGGGTTTTATTACGAATTTAATGCAGAGGAATTCGTGAGTCCGAAGACGGAGAGTGGTCGAGGTGAATGTTTTGCTTCTCCCAGTCTTTAGCTGTTCTTTAATGTTAATAAAAAAACTTTAGTTAAGCCAACAGATGACTCGTTTTGGATTCCACTTTTGCAAAACACATTTACCAATCACTGGTCCTGGGCATGGACAGATCCAACGGCAGAGGATGACATGAGGAGGGCAGAGGAAATGCTAAAGATGCCAGGCCAACAAATGATACGCTGAATCTCCCATTTTACTCTCTCACAGCTGAGGATGAGCTGCAAAGCTCTACATGTGTATACGTAGTAAATTTGATCTGAGCAAGCTATCTGCAACGAAAAATGTGGCTGTGTGCTGATCTTATTGCTTGTACTTATTTGCCTTGACTCGAGGTGATGTTCAGTCACAGGTCACAGCACCCTCTGAACTATTGTGACACAAGCAGTGAAAATATTTTTTAGCCTGAAAATTTGGGCCTGCGGCACAAATAAGGTGTTTTAGAGCAGACATTTACTAATTTTACAAGAATTTAGCCAGTTTTACATAGATTTTATCTGATTTGGGACTGAACTTGAACTTCATTTCTCACATGTCACATGTTACAGCCGGGCCGAGGCTTTGAACTTGAGAAAAAGTGAAGTTCATTAGTCACAGGTCACACCCATGAACATCACCTCGAAATAGTACAGTACTTCGAAAAATCGACATATGGCTCACTGGGTGACGACGAGTTACATCTCTTTTTGATCCTTTTTCTCTGAATATTGACGAGCGATGAGGCCGACTGTTCAAAGCTGGGCCGGGCTTCCCGATTCCTATGCGTGTAGAAAAATTCCATTCACGAGTGTTCCCACGCCATGGGCCACGATAGAGAATCCAAAGGTGTTCAAGCGTCATGTCTCACGAACCAGAGTGCAGTAATGCATCTCGTCCTATCTGCAGCTACCTGTCCTTCTGAATTGTCCTGATGCTAGTTCCGCAGCAGCTTCCGTGGGTCTAGTTTTTAGGTTGAATTCACCTGTCCACACTCAGATTGAAGCTTCAAGTGAGTTTGAAATCGCATTTTTGATGTTTCGCGCCTTCAAATCCCTGAGTATCAAGTCTCCAACATCCATATTTACTGATTAGCAATCCCCTTTTGATTATTCCGTGAGGCTTCGCAGCTCCACTACGCCACCTCTCTGGTTATTGCAACTTATCTCTCTGAAGCTTGTCCTTCCCGCGGGTTATTTACCTTTATTCAAGATAATATTTCATGCCTTCATCTCAACTTGGAAACTGTCTATCTGGTTACGTATATATATGTTTCTATCGATACTGCTTTGACTATAGATTCTGATCGTCGGCTAGCCTTTAGCCATTCCACTAAGAGAGCATATTGTTATGCCGTTATCCATCGAGATTGCATAGGACCACGACATTGGTGAAGATTGAGTCTAGTCTCAGAAGCAAAAAAATGAAGACATGTTGGACACCTCCATTCGCAGTGTTTTCCGTGCTGAGAAACTTCGTGCCGCCAGAGATCATGTTTACGAGAGAACCTGATGCCACAATCCCTAGCGATACAACAAAAATGCTTCTTGTATTTTGGCTTGTGGGTCATCATATGCATTTCACGTGTGTATGTGCTGGTAAACATGCGACCACATCTTGGCTGTCTGCATTTGAATGGACGAGGCCGTCTAGATGTGTTGGCGTTCTCATTCAATGTGGCACTGGCTCCCTCAGAGCCACCTTCAGGGCTGGAAGAAAGAGGCTCTACTTCAGAGTCATTCCCAGTTGAAAAGTCAATAATGGACTGTTCAAAGCTTACATCAGTGCTGGCATGGTGAAAAATATATATATTACTTGCTATGCAATTTTCCTCAGTGGCATGATCCAAGGGCCTCCTTGTATCAGGATCCATGTATTCAGAGGTGGCTGCAGATAGCATATATGGCAATTCACTGAAACCAGATATGGGAAAAGATGTTGGAGGTGTCTGGAAGTCCAGGGAGAGAAGACTCTCTAAGTCAATGTTTGGTGAAGCAGTGGAAGAAGGTAAACCACTTGTAAGTTCTTGACACAGTTGATTCAGACACATCACACATGTGAGATCTACTCAGATATACTCACCGGAACTGTACAGTAAAGAGAATAGGAAATCATCACAATCCCACTGACTACTGCAAGTCTCAGGAGATAATGTGGACAGATTCATGGATACAGGAGAGACATGGTTGTCAATTACTGCTGTAAGGGATTAATCTCAGGTCCATAGAAATTCCAATTTACTCACATGGTGATTCAATTTCAGGAGTGGCATCCATGACAGAGACAACACTAGTGATAGGCAGATCATTCTGCTGTGGTGTTAAAACTGTGGTTTGGGGGGATATTTGAACACTAAGGCATAACCCAGTCTGCTCAGTACTGGTATGAAAGGAGATATTATGATTTGACAAGCTGAAAGGTGAGCTACTGGGGTGTGCTAGTGGCTTTAACTGGAATGTCGGCTTTGAATTTGGATTCTCTACTTGGAGGACAACCTGGAAATTGACAAGGCAGTTTAGAGGCAGAGAAAAGGACATATTGTTCTAGAGGAAAGAATTAAGACATATCTGGTTTTTATTTTATAATTTCAAGCCGCCGGGAAGTGCTCATGATTTGACAACTCAAGCTCAGGTACCCTAAAGCAGACTAAGCTAAAAGAAGACAGGGATAGGATGGTTCAATTAAATTGACTTGAAGCAAAGTTTTTGTCAATGGCGGCATACTGTGATGCTCTATCAGTTGTTTATCCATGCTAGTCATTGTTGAGATCTTCGATAGACCTCTAAAAGTCCGCAAGTCTTAGGAAGCATAACATAAGGTTGAATAAATCTTAGGAATCCAGCGATCGGTCGGGAAACCGAAACTACAAGTACAAAATTTGGATCGAAGAATTAATCCCCTGTCACACGGGTCATGCTGTCGGAATTTAAAGGCTTCTCGGCACTGCACGGCTGAAGCTCGCTGCTCGCTGACGGTGTGGTATCTGTTGCCAGTCTCATTTCTGGGCATCGCTTTGCCTTGTGACAGTGGAAAAGAATATTAAATCCAAAATTCACGCCTTCGAATCTTTTCATTGAGCCAGCCAGAATCCTTCTGAAGTTACCAGACTAGTTGAATTTCTTATTGATAAGCGTTAAGCTTGAGCCATGAAACTCACGTCACAAGTCCATGAGAATCTCGTAGAAATGTACCTGGAGTTCAAATCGCAATGCTCTTCTATGTCAAGTCCCTAGTACTGATGAAAAGAAAGCGGACCATCGCCACGCATGGCAAGTGCGGTGTAAGTTATCGACAAATGCCGATGATGCCGGCCGACAAGATAGCGATCAAATGGACTTATACACGACCAGCGGGCCTCGTAATCCCCTACAGACAGGTTAGCCAAGAAGGGGTGGTCCCGAGTACGCGCAGATAATATCTACCGCCTTACTAATGTAACGAATCAGCACTGCGTACAAAGCTGAAATTGATTCTATCCAGCTACGATTAGTTCGGAGGCTGGGTTGGGTCTTTAGTTACGGGAAGGTAGACAACTTGAAGCTCACATACATTTGACAATATCAGAGCACACCCGCAGGACCTCATCTCTCATACAAAGTTTGAATGGAACCAAGTTTAAAAGGAGGCCAAGCTTCCTGTTGCAGATGTGCTCCATGTATCTGCATTGCAAATTTAAAGTGAAATCTTACCCTGTACAGCGGGTGGCGCCGTTCAATTTTCTGCATGAGTCACAGATATTTGGTTTAGCAATCAATTAAAATATGGTCATCACGCCGCTTTTGGCGGTTTTGTTATAACCAGGTCATATCTAGAAAGTCCGTTATAATTAGAGGCCACAAGTATAGTAACATCGACAATGGTTGAAACCAGATCATAGCTGATTAGTATAATACTAGCCTATGTAAAGTCAGGGTTGCAGCCAGGTTATAATTGGGTTACAATTAGCTATAATCCAACTGTAACCCACTTGATGCCAGTGTTACAACGCTTGCACATTTGGTTATAATTCGTTTTTTTTTTTAGCTGTAACCTGGTTATAACCAAACTGCCAAAAGTGTGACATGCTCATAAAACTCAAAGATTTGTTTTGCTAAAGTGAAATAAAGCACACCTGCAGCCGAGATTCTGGAGGGCCTTGCCTGTAAGATTTGAAAAATGGCACAGGTGTTGCTTGATTGCACCATTGGTCAAACATTTTGTTATATTCCGGCTGAGATTAACGTCCCCACCTTTTAGCTAATGTTGCTACAACTTTGCTGTAGACCGGAACTCAAGCTGTGTCAATCCTCTGGCTCAGCTTGTAAAGCGGAAACTGTAACTGACCGGCAACAAGTGGGGATACCTAGTAAGTGAACGGGACGAAAAGACGATCTCAGATCATCTCCCCCCTGAAGTCATATCCTCAACAGAATGTGTACAATACCCTTCGTTTTGTCCCGTTCGGTCTGTCGGCTTAAAGCCGTTCAGCCACTCGCAATTGATAACTGGAAATAGAAATTTGCGTTAGAAACTTGCGTCCGTCAGTTTTGCCTGAGGCTCCAGCGCTTGAGCCAATGTATCTTGAGCGGAACGTTATACATAGCCCATAATTCACTGTCAATTGCAGCCGAGACAAACCGTGACAGTGCTGCTTAGAAATAATCGGGCTGGTTAGACCAAATGATTCAAATGATAGTGGATCTTGTTGCTTCTTTCAGTTAGCCTTATCAACCGTGATGAGTAGTACGCGCAGAGGTTCTGACGTCCAAACGCTAGGTAATTATAACAAGTTATTGATAGAGCAAATAACACAAAAAATAATCTAAATAGCTAGTAGAAACTTGAAAGTTGTTGACAGTCAAAATAGCTGACGTTGAATAGTACCTGAGCAGTCTAAACGATCTTATAACCCCCCGCCCGAAGCATAATATCATCCGGGTCAACCCTTGCACGAATCTCTTTCAGCCGTGGAAGATTCCAAGCGTAGATATGCTCGACTGGAGTGTCCGGTAAAGCGTAATTCCTATAAACACGTTCAGAGAGCACTTCATAAACACGATTATCGCCCTTTATCACTCACGGATATTCGATCTGAAAGCCAACGTCCTGCCCCGCATCTACTCCAGCTTGAACAAGATTCTTCGTTGACCTCCTAATACTAGCAAACATGGCCTCGTCTGCTGCTGGATCGGTCCAAGAAAGCTCTAGGTTCTCGGGAAAGGTGACATTAGCGGTTGAATGAGGGAAAGCAGAATCTACGGCTTGGTCGTAGTAAGATTTGAGGAATGGCTCGATTGTCCAAGATCCGAAAAAGTTTGGATCGAGGGCGTTCATCTTGGGACCTTCGACATCGCGCTGGAAAGGGTCAAGTCGGCACAAATTCACACTTGCTCATATAATACTATGTTACCTCTCTTTGGAAAGCTTGGACCACAGGAAGAGGGTGACCAGCAAGACTGATAGTTGAGTACTGGGTTCTGAAACCGTCCAAAAACCCGACAGTCGACAATGATGATGTTGTCATATTGTCGAAAGTACGAAGGAAAAAGTCTGATTGGCTCTGGCGGGGAATGCTGAAGCCAAATGAGTATAATAAGTAATAACTCACAGGAAACTTGCCTCAGGAATTCCTTGAATACCTCGGGGGGTTCTCCGTTATTTTCGTTGTTGTAAAAGAGGATTAGGACTTCAAAAGACTGCATGAAACAATGAGACACGAAAAATCGGCAAGCAGAACGCGACGAACCGTGTTATTGCCGTAGGTAAAGCTGGCAATAACTTGTGCCTACATTAATAATACGTGACTCGTAAACTGGCAAGAACAAACGCACTCACATCCGGGTCGGTGTTATTTTCCGAAAAGTTGCTGATTGCTGCCGCACTAGCATCGGAATTATTGGGTTGAGTGTAGATTGTACCTCCCCAAACCCTGTTCGTTTGAGGGAACCCCTTCACTTTGAAGTTTGTCACGATACCAAAGTTATTCAGACCACCTTTCAGTGCAAAGAACAGATCTGGCTCCGTTTCATTCGTCACAGTGAGAATCTTTGAGTCAGCCGGGTTGATCAATGTGTACTCGACAATATTGTCCATGGCCATCGCATGACGATTCGAGAGCCAGGAATAACCTCCACCAAGAAGGATCCCAGATACTCCTACCGTAGCAAACCTACCGCCAAGCACATTAACGCCTTGTGAGACGACTCTGGTGTATACATCTTGCCATTGAAGTCCGGCACCAAGAGACACTATGGCTGTTTCGCCGTCGGGACCAGTTTCTGAGAGAGAGGTGATGTCAATATCCAAGAAACGGCCCATGCTGACAAGAACCCCTGTGGTGGAAGAGAACCCAGTGTTCCTAAGGATCAGGTTAGAACTCAGGGATTGGTCCGGCAAAATGAAAGGGATACAGATTGTGACCTCCACCCATGATACCAAATTGTGCTTCGGAATGGTTACGTAGGCTGGACATCTTGGGACGAGTGGAAGCGAGTCAGCGATCTGCGAAGTAAATTTAACCAGGAACTCACTATGAGTGCCACATCCTCATTCGTGCCAGGCTCAATGGCGCATGTAGCGTTTGCTCGGTTAAAGAATGAAGCCGGGCGAGTAATGTCAGACTCGTATTGCGCGCTATCTATTCAAACGTTTGTCAAACAAACTTCAAGAAGGGCGACGCAGTGACTTACTTGGCCAGAAAACTTCAGATGCATTCGACAGCGTCTGTTCTAGGTCATGGCATGCCGCTAACGCATCAGTGCCATTGGAGGGATGTCGGGATTTCGAACCGCCTGATTGCGCCACGGAAAGGGAGCTTTGCAGTAGTGACAGAATCGCAACTAGAAGAAATAAAACTCGCGACAGCATAGTTAAGTTAAATAAGAATAAGGAGAAGAAGGTAGATGATGAAGGCTACCACCCCTCAGATGATATACTAGCCATAGTGGCCGAGCCATGCGTCTACATTGGGTTCCCGCATTGTACTTTGGGCGGTGCATGTCATATCGCTTGATAAGTGGCGGGTTCGACTTTATACGACCAGGACGTTTGGGTCTAACATTGACGCCTTGCCGAAACATTGAGGTTTGGTTGGACTCTGAGCCAGTGAGCGATCTATTATTGTTCGGTTGTAGCAGTCGCTCCGATGTATATAGGAAGCGGGACTGCTTAAGATAACCCAGCGGATAACCCATATGGACAAGGCGTTCGTTCCCGTTGACAATGGTTTCAGGCCAAGCAGATCATGGATATCAACCTGGGTGGGATGGCTAGACAGTAAAGTTTCTGTCTCGGACTGAAAAGTGGAGTGGTGAGTTTGCTAGTACTCAGTATATTGCATTACAATTGACGAGTGTTGGCGAGAGTATGTAGTAGATCTTCCAAATCATTGACCAGGACAGTTTTCTTGGGCTGAGAGTAGATGGATGTATATATTTTGGAGAAAAAAGACTGGGTGTTTGCCGGCGTCGAAAAGCGGTGCACGATGCGTAGTAAAGAGCCGTAAACTCTCTTAGATTTCCACTTTCACCACAAATTCACGACTTCAGCCAACATGGACGGGTGGAAGACTCTTCAATCCAGCATTGGCAGCCTCAACCTTGGCCAATCTGCCAACAAGTTCGCAAAGGGTTTCCAGTCGAGCGTTCAAGCAACTAGGGAACGTCTCGGTCAGGTTGCTCCTGATGAAATCACAGAGCTCCCTCAAGGTAGAGTATTGCCTGTTGTTAACAGCAGTTTTCTAAACTGGAAGCTTTATAGAGTACAAAGACCTTGAAGCGCGCGTAGATGCTCTGCGCAATGCACACCTTGCGGTGCTCAAGTGAGTCGTACCTGTCCTGCTTGTCGAATCAGACTAAACGCTGCTCTTTCAGGATCACCAAGGCTCGTTCCTCAATTCATGTCATTTGCTAAAGCCTAATCCTTCATTTTACCCAGGCATACGATTCAGAAGCCTACGACTACCCTGTCCATATTCAGGAATCCATTGCTGAGCTGTCAACATCTATCGGCGCGGGTATCACCAACTTTGCTGCCACCAATTTCAAGGGTACTTCCCTCCCAGCACCCTCTCCCGTTACGCCCGTCCCCGCACAACACAAGACCTTGCCTCATGCTCTCGGTCGTGCAGCCACCCAGGCAGCCAAGACCATTCAGGACAGTCCCGCTGGAGAGGAGAACAAACTAGGCAGAGCCCTTGCCCTATATGCATCAAGTTACGACACGATCGCGGCTGCCCGTATCGAACATGATATCGCTGTCAAGGAGAACTTTTTGCTACCGTGGCAGCAGACGCTGAACACGAGTATCAATGTAGCTATGAAGGCCAGGCAAGCGGTCAAAGTTAGCCGATTGGAATTGGATGCCGCTAAGCAGACGTGAGTTGCGGTTTCCAGGCTCTCGACACGCAGTGATTTAAATATGTATCGCCAGATTGAAAAACGCGAACCCGTCGAGACAGGAACAGGCTAGATTGGAAGTCGAGAATGCTGAAGATGACCTCGTCCAGAAGACCGAAGTCGCCATCACCCTCATGAAGACTGTTTTGGAGAACGTATGTGTTGGACATTGAGTCTATTTATGGCCATTGACCTGTAATATAGCCTGAACCGTTGAAAAACCTCAATGAGCTCGTGAAAGCTCAGGTAATTGCTCTGGTCATCTCGAGTTTTCAAACGCTTACCGGTATTTCCAGCTCAACTACTTTTCTATTGCCGCCGAGGCTTTGAACACTGTTCAGGGTGAGATAGAAGAACTCAGCGTCGCTGCAGAGGGAGAGTATAGGTAGGGTTTTCAGCTTCGTCATACCCAATCCTTCTCACAGCTTGGTATCAGAAAGTCCCGCGACCACTGAAGTTGCCCTTAATTGAAGATGCGTTGACGTCGCTCATGCTACTTTGTACTCGAATTCGGATGTGCTTTTTTTTTCTGTAACACTTTTCTGTCTATGTGGGCTGCTTGGACTTGTTATCATAGTACGTTGTATGGAAAAAAGTCCGTCAAAGCTCTGTTTCAGTACATGAATGAAATGTTTCTCGTATGTAAAAAGTATTGGAGTAGTGGAGCTTTGCATTAACTTCGGACCGAGACCTGTGTTGTGTGGTCGTGCTTGCTGCAAACCGGGGAAAAGTGACATAGTTCGCTTATTTCTGTTCTCCCCACTACATCCAGCTGGTCGACGTGTTATGATTCAAAACTTTCACTAGCATGCTTGTTCGTAACTCCAAAGCATCTTCGAAAACCGTTGTCACCCAAGTCCGCCATGCTTCTGGACGTCTTGGACCAAAGTCACAACCGAGCAGAAACTCTAGCCCGACGCCATTCAGCGAAGAAGCTAATGTTGTGAGGCGTCGTATCCTCAAGGCAGAACGGGATGAGCGTATGGATATCACCACCCAGCTCACTCCTGTCCGGACGTGAGTCGCAACAAAAACTGTTTCTTTCATAGTTTCTCATGGACTACAGATACATGGGTGGTTTCACCCGTCCAAAAGATTTGCGGATCAGCAATTGGTGGCCCGGAGGCGCCTATTCTACTTCAAGCAAGTTTTATGAGGAACCGTCTCCCTACGCTTACGAGCCTCACACCGTTTTCCTCCTCGAATCTCGTTACCCCGTACGCTACGGCATCGGACGCGTGGACTCTATTGAACATATTGTCGGCATATGTAGAGCCACCGATTTCGAAGCTGTCGTAAAGATGTACAACTCTTTGGAGGCTCCAGCAGAAGGCCTCATTGCTATGGACAATGCCCGTTGGCCTTGGACAAAATCTCCTGAACCCAAATCTGTAAAGTGGTGGGACTCTAAAGAGGAGCTAGAAGAGGCAAAGTCTCTGACGTCAATGTCGCTAGAAGAGTCCTTGCGACAAATGTCTAGAGACGAAGGGTCTCAAGCCAGGTTGCAAAAGGACGCTCGAAGACATATGGCTCAGACCGTTGCTGTTGCGGAACGAGTTTCTGAAGAGAACCTTGATGGCTTGGAATCCAAAATGAAGCGCTGGCCGGGTAAAATTCCCTTTGAAGTCGAGTTTGCGGACGGCACTGTCGCTCATCCAAGTGGATTCGTTCCTCCCACTGCCGTTCACAAATTTGGCGACCACGAACATTATTCTTCTAAACAGACTGTCAAAGCACGCAGACGAGAGACGGAGCACCATTCAGACACTTCTATCCGAGTTGATCAGTGGGAAGCTGTCAAGGAACGTAAAGAAGGGCAGCAGGGTCCACTCATGGTTCAATTGACGGACGGAATTATTGCAGGTGACGTCTTTGCTGCTACCGCACCCAAAGATGCCAAAATTCCTACCGAGATCCATGGTATCTACGATAATGCTGTTGCTCAGCCTATGCAGCATCCATCTGGATTTGTTCCTCCTACTGCTCGTATGGCCCGTGGCGAAACGGATGCTCGTACCGAGGTCGTCACCGGGGAACACGTTGACACTGAGGCCGAGCCTCCTACTCCCGAACAACGGCTTCCAACTTTTGCTTCCTCCGACTCCAAGGTGCAGGAACAAAATGAATTGGATGCTGGTGTCGAAAAGTCTTTACAGAAAAATGGCGACAAGACATTTGCCAACCGGTTCGATGAATCTCTTCGTGACCTCCGCAGAAAGTACGCGGTCCACATTCACGAAGAGCCTTTCTGGCGACCTCTGCTCAGCTTCACCGTCTCCACCCGGCCGCTTGCCACCACTCTTGCTCGTCTCTCTCGTGGTCTAGAACGAGGCACTCCCTTCCACGCTGCCATCTCCAACGACGACAAGAAATCTAAAGAGTCTTTCCCTGTTCGCATGCGCGGTATTCGTCTGGGCAGGATGCAGATGCTTGGTCTCGAACTCTCCAAGCTTTTAGCTGGAGCTCGAGGTGGACTTGTCGGTATCCGATTCGCACCTGAAGACAAGGGCCGCGCGATCGAGGGCGAGCGTCTCGACAAACCTATTGAGTGGGAGCGGCGAGTAGTTGGTGTTGGTGTTGGAGAATGGTATCCTCTCGCTACTGAGATCAAAGAATTCTTCCAAAAAGACGCTACAGAGTCCATCAAACAGATTTCCGGCGAGTCGGACGACAAAAGTCCATTCCTGGTCTATGGTCTGGATGAATGGGGCCGTCCTACGGAGGAAGTCCAGGGACCTTGGGAGTCGTTGATGATTCGCGAGAGTTTGAAAGCAGACACCATCAAAGTTTTGCAGGAGATTTCAGACTTGAGGGCTTGGCTCAACGAGAACAAGACCGAGGGAACGGTTTACGTCCCGGCCTATTCTGGTACAGCGGACTACTCATTTTCACGTCACGAAGAGCAAGTTGCAGCATCTGACAAACCCATTATCTTGGTTCGCAATCAAAACGAAGAGATGCCCGAAGGATACGTTGCCGTGACTGGTTCTCGTACTCGCAAGTTTGTCTATGACAGGATGCAGAGCTTGTACCAGAAGCACCAGGAGGCTATTGTTTCTACTGTGTCTATTAGGCACAGGTCGGTTACTTACCCCAAGAAGGGCTTGGACTTGTTCTTTGAGAACGAAGTTGAGGATGAAGACGATTTGGACGCGCGAAAACATTAGACTGACGTTTGCTTTCGTATGCTCTCAGCTAGACAATACCGTTTTTAATATCTCTGTACATACCGCTTACCGTCGCAATGCGACTCATGCAATAGAAATTTGCCGTTTGCACACATTTTAACTATCCAACCTGTTGTTATGTATATTCCAAGAAAGTATGAGAGCGTAGGTTGAAAAAATGTTCAGAGGGAAAGGCGAAGAATAAAAGTCCTGATCCAACACTTGGGGAAAACACAGATAGAGATAAGGAACGTGGGACAGTCTTTTCGGAGGGTATATGTATGTACTGTATGATAGGGAGCACAAGCAACGTGTAGCGCGAAAAGAAGAGGGTACGAGGTTTACCTCCTGCCGGTTCCTCTGCCATAACCGACTTGGAGGTTGTCAAGCTCGGCCTCGAGTTGTTTGATGGCACTGTGGGCCATCTCGAGGTCCTTGTTGAGACGGTCACGCTCGGCAATAAGCTGAAAAGATGATCAATAAATAATGATGGCAAAGACTCTGAAATGCTCACATGTTGCTCCCATTGTCTGAACCTGGCTTCTTCGGCCTTGACTTGCTCGGTAAAGCGCTTCCGCAGTTGTTCTTCCTCTTCCTTGAACTTGGGGTTGTCCAATTTCTTGACTTTGGGCTCGCCAAACTTGCGAGTCTCCATCTGCTGTTGACGGTAGTTTTCATAGTGTGACTCTTCGGTGGTGGAGATGAGATCCAACATGTGAGTGCGGATCAGCAAAGAGCGGAGTTTCTTAAAGTCGCAGTGGTTTTCGTTTTCGACTGAAAGAGAATTAATTTTAAAACAAAGTAGATACGGAAACGCAGTGCATACCTTCAGCAACACCCCAGAGGTACTCACGACCCTTGACTACTCTGCCATCAGGGGTCTGGACATCCTCAGTAGAACCGATGATGGAGAAGGGGATCGCCTGGGCGAGAACACTGGCATGGTCAGCACCTTCGTCATCTGCATCAAGGGGAGGCGTGTAGATGCGAATGCCTTGAGCATTGATGACTTCACGAATCTACATAAAGGGGTCAGACTAGAAGTAGACAAAGACCCGAACAACATACGCGTTGCTTGAACGTGAAGAGGTCGTTCTGAGTCAAGGTATCGGCCTTGGCAACAACTGGGATGAGGTTGACACGAGTACCCAGACGCTTCATGATCTCAATGTCGAGAGGCTTCAAGCTGTGCTGGGTTTGAGCGGCGAGATGAGCTTAAAGACAGGTAGCACTTACGTGTGACCCGTTGGACGAATAAAGTAGAGACACGCATGAACCCTGAGGTCGGTCTTTTCGTGTCTCTGGGGCTGCTGCTCCTGGCGCATATAAGCCTCGTGCTGGTCATCAATAAACTCGACAATGGGAAGCCAAGAGTCGCGGTTGTTGACATAGTCACCAAAACCGGGAGTGTCGATGACGGTGAGTTTGACCTTGAATTGCTTCTCCTCGAGCTCGGCCTTGATGATTTCGACCTCGGTGAGCTTGTCGAGCTGCTTGTAATGGCGACGAGAGTAGTTTTTGGCTGGAGACAACTCGGTCGAGAAAAGAGTGTTGATGAGTGTCGTCTTTCCGAGACCAGACTCGCCTTTTAACAAAATAAGAAGACGTATGGATTAGAAAGAACTGTGCTCACCGACGACCATTATGGTGAAGTGAGCCCCGCGTTTTGCGACAATTTTGTGTCGCTAAGACCACGTCAGAAACGAAAGAAAAATAATAAAAGACTGGTACAGACCTGGTTGGGGAGATTAGCAATACCAATACCATCACCGGAGGGAACAGCGGCCATTGTTGAACGATGAGCAGTATTCGTCGACGACGTCGCAAAGCAAACTTTAGTTCCTCCAGTTTGTGTTTGTTGTTTCTTTCCATGTGGCAGGTACCACGTGACCTCGACCTCCTTCTCTCCTCATTATGGCAGAGGAAAACCCATATCTCGCCCATTACAACAACAAGGCTTCGAAAAAGGAGAAAAGGGTGGTGGATGCTGGAGAAAATGCCCCTCTTTTTGGCTTTCTTCCCAGAAAAGTCAAGGGTGAACAAGTCCGGAAGGCAATGGTAAGTATCCAGTATACAGTTCGAGTCAATACTCACTTTTGTGCAGGAACACGAGTTGAATCCCTTTACAAATGTTCCCCACACTCCCCAGTACAGAAAGATTCTCGAAGCCCGCAAGAAGCTGCCCGTGTACAGCCAGATGGACGAGTTTTACAAAATAGTAAGTCTAGTAATGACGCCTTTGAGAGGAGGGTTTTGAGCACACTTGCCTTTAGGAAAACCCTCCTCGCGTCTCTTTTCTGTACCCTTGAAACAGATATACTCAATCATCAACTAGTTTTCGAAAAACCAGATAATTGTCATGGTCGGAGAAACAGGTTCAGGGAAAACAACACAGTATGTAACTGTATTTTTCACTTGGTGTGTTTACTCATCTAGGCTTAGAATACCGCAGTTTGTCGCCTACTCGGATCTGCCCCACACCAAAGGAAAGCTCGTCGCATGTACTCAACCGAGGCGTGTAGCCGCAATGTCCGTTGCGAAGCGTGTAGCAGAGGAAATGGATGGTACGTATCCTTTTATCTATTTTGAAGGGTATACTCAGTCTTTTTTTTCTGTAGTTGAACTTGGTCGACAGGTCGGTTACTCGATACGTTTCGAGGACATGACAGAACCCGGCACTACCTTTCTCAAATACATGACCGATGGTATGCTTCTGCGTGAAGCTATGAACGACCCAGATCTTACCCGATACTCTACCATCATTCTCGACGAGGCTCACGAACGTACTCTCGCTACCGATATCCTTATGGGTTTATTGAAGAAAGTTGCCCAAAAACGTCCCGATCTCAAAATCATCGTCATGTCGGCCACCCTTGATGCTGTAAAGTTCCAAAAGTACTTTTCACTTCACAGAGGAGAAGGTGACCAACAAGCACCGCTATTCAAAGTTCCAGGTCGAACACACCCAGTAGAAGTATTCTACACTCAAGAGCCCGAACCCGACTATGTCGAAGCAGCTATTCGTACCGTCCTCATGATTCACCGTGCTGAAGAGCCTGGCGATATTCTTCTGTTCCTCACTGGAGAGGAAGAGATCGAAGATGCCTGTCGGAAAATTAAACTTGAAGCCGACGATCTCATCAACCAAGATCCAGATTCTGTCGGTCCACTTGTCTGTATACCCCTCTATTCATCACTTCCTCCTGCCCAACAACAACGTATATTCGATGCACCTCCTGCTCCACGTACACCAGATGGTCCTCCTGGCAGAAAAGTCGTTGTATCCACCAACATTGCCGAAACGTCCCTCACCATCGATGGTATCGTATACGTCGTCGATCCAGGCTTCTCCAAACAAAAAGTATACAACCCTCGTGTACGTGTAGAGAGTCTGCTGGTCAGCCCAATCTCAAAGGCCAGCGCTCAACAGAGAGCTGGTCGTGCTGGACGTACAAGGCCCGGAAAGTGTTTCCGTTTGTATACCGAAAAGGACTTTATGAGTGAATTGGAGGAACAGACTCACCCCGAGATTTTGAGATGTAACCTGAGTAATACGGTTTTGGAATTGGTCAAATTGGGCATCAAGGTTTGTTTGCACCGGTTCGACCTAGTCATTTTCTTGAAAACGCTGACTCGCTCTCCGTTTTTCTAGGATCTAGTACGATTCGACTATGTAGATGCTCCCGCCCCAGAGACACTCATGCGAGCGTTGGAACTACTCAACTACCTGGCTGCACTAGACGACGATGGAAACATGACACCACTTGGGTCGATTATGGCAGAATTTCCTCTTGATCCTCAGGTTGGTGGTATCTTTATGTTTTTGCTGTGCATCACTCAATTATTCCAATTTCAGCTCGCAAAAATGCTGATCGTCAGCCCAGAGTTCAAATGTAGTAATGAAATATTAACTATTACTTCTATGCTGTCTGGTATGTGTTTCGTCTACTCAATTGGACCCTTTCCTCAGACTCATGTACAACCTAGTCCCTAATATTTGGGTCCGACCCCCAAATCAGCGACGTGAAGCAGATGAGGCTAAAGCATTATTGACGGTACCTGAGAGTGATCATCTTACACTTCTCAATGTGTTTAATCAATACATGCAAAGTACGCCTTTCCATAAAACTTCCCTCGACTTGCGTCACTAACCGCTTTCCTCGCATCATAGACAAATACGACAAGAACTGGGTTTGGCAACACTACCTGTCTGGTCGGGCGCTCCAACAAGCCGAGAATGTCCGGATGCAACTACAGCGAAATATGGAGCGCTTCGAGATTGATCTGATATCGTTGCCTGACGAAAAAAAGCTGTTTTTGAATGTACGACAAGTGCTCGTCTGCGGGTTCTTTATGCAGGTTGCACACAAGGAAGGAGAAAAGGGGGCTTATACGACAGTCAAAGATAACCAGGTAAATATTTTGATTTTGATTACTTTTCCGCGCTAACCAAAGCTGCAGATTGTAAGACTCCACCCTTCTTGTGGACTAGACACTCAGCCGGAATGGGTATTATTCAATGAATTTGTACTCACAAAGCAACCGTATATCAGGACCGTGACCGATGTTAGAGGAGAATGGTATGTCTTATTTCCTTTTAACGTAGTGTTATGAGCAAGGTTTTAATCTCCGTCTGCTCTAGGCTGCTCGAATACGCCCCATTATACTTTGACATGAAGACTTTCCCCGATGGGGAGGCCAAGCGGGCACTATTGAGGGTATCAAACAAAAAAGCAGGGAAAGACCGGGGGAAGAGTGGAGAACCGGACAGGAAGAAACAGAAGAAGGATCACTATTCTGCTTCACCTGCCCCGCAACTAGAAGGGAAGAAGGAAAAACCATACAAGTACTGATTCTTTCCCTGTCGACTCGTGTATTGTTTGTAGACTACCGGTCATGGAGCGTTAGAGTGTGTATCTGCGTAGATCATTCTTGGATTGCGATGCCACATATATTTTAATCGCATCTCTTTTATTAATCTCCTTGATCTGATATCATGATGTTCGTGACTGACGCCACTACATAGCATTGAGAACTCGTGCCTGACGAACGCAGGTTTGGATTATGAGAGGTTCGGAAAGACGGAAGTAGCACTTAATGGTCCGAGGAGTACTTGAACTACGCTGCACCGTTGCCAGGTGCTGTTGTGCTATCGGCTGGTGGTTGTACGGAGCTGGTGTGGTGTTTTAAAACGATGGGCGCGTTCCACGTCAAAAATGAATAGATAAAAAGTGTATAGAACCAAGTCAGTCCAGTCTCCGTCTACGACTATCGGACTCGGCAGTAAGAAGTTGTAGAAACGGCCGCGAGAAGCATATTTGCTGTCGGTTTTGTTGATGAAAAAAAGACATACGCATTAGTGAAAATACACGAACAGCTGGCAGTACTTTGAAGATGATGATGATGTTGCATGGATCTGTTGATTATAATGATGACCGAAGAGCTCAGTTGGTTCCTGTTGATGAGATACGACGTAGACACCCTTCTTTACCTCCGACCACGACGTTCTACGCTGCAGGCGACCTGGAGTCGATAACAGTGCTGGAAGGACAACTTGCTGAGCAGAAATGGGTCTTGAATTCGAGGTAAGCATCTAGTACCCGATTACCCCGGAAAGAAAAAGCTAAACAAACATTTGTCAAACTCTGTGTCCGCCCTGAAAGGGTTTCATATGCGCTAGTCGCCGTCACGGCCTTGCTTCTCCTCCTTCACTCCCCACCATGGAGTGTCCTTCCATGCTCTTCAAAATTTTCTTTTCTTTTTTATTTTTCTCCGCCGTCGTGCGCGCTCAGGACGTTGGCCCTCCTATGCGCATATTTCAGTGGGGTTTTCCTCCGGTAAGTAGAGTCATACGTTCGTTCATGCTGTCTGGGGTATGAACGGTCTAATGCTTATTTGGTCGTCCAGGGAAGAGGTTTTGAGCTTCCTTCATGTCAAAACATTCCAATCACAGTTGGTCCTTACCAAGGACCTGACCTCAGTAATCAAAGCCAGGTTCCTCCTTATTATATGTTGGCGCATGAAATTGGGGGCATTTCCAAGTTGGATTATATTGGTGATAATGTGTCGAGTTTAAGTTGGACGGTGGATCATCCTGTTGGTGCGTGAATATTTTTTTTCTTTTGATCCCATGTCCTAATCGTCTACAGGCACTCAACTCATGTTGAATGTTGTTGACGCCCAGGGTAGCTCTGGTGGTATTGCTACTAGGCTGTATACTGTCGTCAGTGAGTATTCACTTCCGGACAGATCGATTCAAAAACTCATTTACAAAAGACGGTCAAAATACAAACTGTATCCAACTCAAAAACGACACTTCCTTCACCGTCACATCTAACATCACCGATGGCGCAAGTTTAAATACATGCGATCCTTGGGGCCTCAGAATTAAGGGAGGCGCAAAACCGTACAATTTGACCTTTGCCCAGCTCAACTCTCCCAATGTCACCAACGTTACAATGGATGGCAATTTCGACGGATATACTTACATTAACCGTGCCAATCCCGGAGGTTTGCTTCTTGGTGAGTCTTTTCCCGCGATTTCCCGCTTTAAACATCTATTGACATTTGACAAACAGTTTCTGTTAGCGATGTGTATGTATTGATCGATCGTTTCATGATGTGCTCGTGCTAACTGGTGGTTCAGGACTGGGAGATGGGCATCGGGAACTCCAACTGTTGTCCCTACAGGTTCCACAGACGTTGACTGCATTGGACTAGACAGTTCCTCTGGAAATGCAGCAGAGTTGGATCAGGCACAACAAGAAGCAGAGGAAGCTGCAGAACGAAGCAGATCACGAAAGAGAACGGCTATTATTGCAGGCGTATTGGTACCTGTCCTGGTACTGCTCATCATAGGAGGCGGTATTGCTTATTATCTATGGAGACGGAAGCGCGGGCAATTGCGAGAGATAAACATGGGCCCGTTGGATACAACACCGAAACCCTTTATCGACGAGGGCCAAGTTCTCTCCATCAACTCGTTCCTGGATACGCACTCGGATGCAAGCCCTCGCTCTCCCAAAACACCCCCCGGCGCTCCTCCTGGGCTTGGCCACGGTGGACAAAATAGCCTGTCTCTCACTGGTTCAGAACCTTTTGATCCTTACTCTATGACCGACTCTACCGCAACTAGTAGTACTCGGCCTAACTCCGGTTCATCAACAGGACGGCCTGGGTTTACTAGTTTCCCGTCCACGTCGGTGCGTCGACCTGGTGGCAAAGCGGCGGAAGCAGGAATGAACCGATCACCAAATTCCGACTTGCTCAGCACCAGTGGGACACAGACTAATGGTAGTTCAAGTAGTGCTTGGGGTTCGACCACTCAGCTCGCACCAAGCACTATTATTCAGTCATCGGATAATCAAGGAGAGTACATCATACAACATCGAGATGGCGGAGGCGTGGTACGAGAATTACCTCCTCCGTACGCCGACCGAATATCTCGTCAAGCATCCACTTGATATGCCTCTATTTTCTGCTTAACACACCTTGCTTGCTTCGTATCCCTGTACGTTCTTTGCTCCCGCTAACCATTAATGGTTCGCATTTCAAAAGTTTGTTTTTCTGTCTTGTAAATCTCTCATTGTATATTAAGACGACACCTTATTTTTCGGGGCTTCCTAGTGTGTGTAATTCCCCTTGCTTTTCCGCCGTCCAAGCGACTGATGTAACGAAAATGCAGGGTCACATATCCTACTCATGTCTTTTTCGTGTTCAACTATATTCTCATCCGTTCATTTGTTCGTTTGCTGTGAAACAGTCAAGCAACCCATCTGCTCTGCCATTGGTTCGGCGCTGAAAATTAATTCAGCATGGTCTACTGATGATCACCGTACCTATCTGCTGATGCTGGTCTCCACGGGCTCACACGTATATGCGCGTATTCCAGTAAACTGTATGATTACCGTTTTGACAATCATGCAGTGGTGTGGTCAATTCTTGAGCGACGCACCGCACCGCGCGCTCTAGATAATCGACACCTGGGTCTGCCTCGGGAGCTAAATGAACGATGCTATCCGATTCGACTCCCTTTCGCTCTTTTTCTTCCTTTGGACGGACGGACAGACACAGCATTTTTCCATCCATTCATCCTATGATCTGTATTGTATTCACACCACTTGATTCCATTCCACTTCTATTCTGTGTTCTACTTCGACCCTACCCTATCCCTACTCTACTTTACCCAAGCCACTATTGGCGATGAAAGATTTACGATTAGTACTGCCACGGGACGGACTTCCATGCTATTATATCCAAGTCAATATTATTCGAAGGAACGATAGACACGTAGAAAGACTTGTGTGTGATCTACGCCCTACACCCACTATCGGTCCCGAAGTGATGATTTGACTAGTATGTAGAGTCAGCCACAACTCTCCCAAACGGTCTTAACTACAGGTGATATACCGAGTTGCCAGATCTCTGAAGGCCGCGATTCCAACTGTTGCCCTGCAGTATGACATGCATTAACTTCGGGCTGTGGGGAGACTTGAAACAGTGTCAGTAGTCGTGGATAATATATATCCGATTCGCCCGTGGAAGAGCAACTGTCATTGAAAGGTAGATAAAATACATTCAACATTCGTATTGAGCGGCGAACCGTAAAAAAAATGATACCCAGCCGCAATAAACACACCGACTCCTACCGCTCGCCACACCACTGGCAGGTATTTTAAACGCGAACCTGGCGTCAGGATCCGTTCTGTTGTCTATACAGTTTGGGCTGTTCAATACCTTTTAAACTCCACCGGGTGGTCTTGTAATGAATCTGTCAAAAATGAGGCGTGATGGTGAACTTTGCGGGAGATATCTGTCTGACTCGTTGATTCGACAATGACCGAGAAAAGAAAAAATGTAACTCGTTCAGATAGAAACGAAATAGAATAGTGTCTAGACCATCAGCGTGCCTCGTTGGAGGGAGAAGTATTACTACGACAAGTTCGCCGGACTGGTGTCGGAACAGAGAACCGTGATAGGACAAACCGAGTTCAGAATATTCGACAATCTTGATCATATGTGATGATCTCTGATACTGTTATGAACTGTCAACAGGCAGAGCCAAGTGTCTCATCCAAACCGATACACACCGACATGAAATATTGCAAAGCGACACAGAATACTCGAACATCCCGAGCTAGGAACAAGATAACCAGTTGACCATGATGAGTTCTCGTATGGCCACTGGTAACCCAGTACCGTGGATAACGGGCGTTCTAAAGGGGAGATTTATCGCAATAGTTCGCATCGATTTTGATTCACTTGCGCAGGATCCTGACATCGAATCTATTTGCTCCAGGTCAAGGGCCAAGTGCCTTGTAGTTGGAGATGGAGGGACAATAATTTGATGAGTTGAGAGGCGCAGTGCTTTCGTCTCAATAAAGGAAAGATCAATGTTTTTGGTGAAACTGATTTGTGAACGCTGAGGCAAGGTTGAAGCGTCTTTTTCAGTTGTGATCCCTTTCTTTTCATGCCCTATTGCTTTTACACACTTTACCAGTGTCAAAGCGAGTGAAATTAATGCAAAATCTGTTGAAAATTTAATTAATAGGCTCCGTTTGCATTGGTCGGGGAGAGTCCAAAAATTCAGATCAAAAATTTCGATGCCAAGGATGTATTTTTCATTCCGCAGAAAGTTGTTGTGAATTCCGTCACAATGGTTTAAGAGAGTAGTACATACACGACTTACAGAAGGCGATTTCGAACGTAGATTGAGAAATAGCACAACACGTATGCGTAACTAGTGCTGGGACAGTTCAACATGACAAACTTTGAGAGTAGCCATACCCAGGAGTTCCACGATTACATTTTGAAACTCTGGGGTAAGGTTCTTGGCTACTTCTGCATGGGCCTGAATACATGAAGAACATTGAGATGGAATATCTGTAATAATGAAAGCCTTACCTCTTTGGATTGCCATCCCACGGCCGTCATTAAACGATCTGCTCTCTGAGTCGTACCCCAAGTAGCAGCAATGATGGCACTCGTATTCTGGCCAGTGATCGTATCAAGGTGTCCGCTAACAGACTGGTCGGTGAAGCCAGGGTTGAGAGTGAGGATGCAAAATTCAACCATGGGTGCTTCAAGTGCCTTGCTCGCAAGTTCTTGAGATTCAAAGTGCACCTTCAGGTGCTCTTGCAGAGAAGGATTATTTTCTTGATCAAAATGAACAATGTCCGAATCGTCTGATGCGGATTCGCGTTCTTCATTGGCAGTGTGAATGAAAAAGGATGAACCATTAGCTTTTGGAACAGACCAATGATGATATACCCTTCCAAAGGATTCTTCTCTGAAACTCCGTAAAATGCACTACATGAATACAAGACAACGAAAAGTTATACGAGAAAAACGATCAAAGCTGAATGATCTTACTTGGCAAGAGACGACGTCGGCAAAGACTTGAGGTCCGTAACCTTTGTTTGCAAAACGTTTCTGAAATCATCTGGCTTTTCCTTCACCCCAAAGACATAGACATCGAAAATATCGGGCATTATTCAACCGTTTTGGTTTCTGGTCTGGGTGTAACTGAGAGAGAAGTCTGGCCTCAAGAATTCGAACTGATCATCATTGGTAGATGACGAAACCCGAGACGCGTTGCATATAACCACGCGACATCTCTTTGTACCAAACACTCACAGAATGGCCAGCCTAGACGAAGACGTGAACCCATACGAACTGCTCAACGTCGGGTCAGAGGCGACAGAGGCCGAGATACGAAAGGCATACAGGCAGCGCTCTTTGAAAGTCCACCCGGATCGAGTGAGTCAACTTTTTATTCGACTTGTTCAGTTCTAATAGCGCCTACCATCTAGAATCCCAACAACCCCGATGCAGGTCTGTTCCACCCTGCTAATTCACCAGACTAATTCGCTCATCTGATTTCTTCAATACAGCCAAGCAATTTCACGAGCTCACACAAGCCTCTGAGCTTTTGCTCGACCCACTCCGTCGACTCGCTCTTGACACGAAATTGCGTGCCAAACAAGCACGAGCAGAACGTTTCAAGAGCTATGACAATAAACGCAAGCATATGTTGGAGGAGCTGGAAGAACGGGAAAGGGAGTTTAAGAAATCAAAGCTGGAGAAGCAAAAACAACAAGCTGCGCAATTACAGGAAACGGAAAAGATCAAGGACGAAGGGAGAAGGATGCGTGAGGAGAGGCAGAAACAGATGGAACGTGAAGTAGAGGATCAAAAGGAGAAGCAGAGGCAAGCAGAGCAGGAACTGGAACCGCCCGCATTGGGTATGTTTTTACAAGGTTCACAAGCCGGAAAGACTGATTTTTTTGCACGTAGAGTCGACTGATACCACTGTCCGTGTAAAATGGACCGTCTCTGACCACCCAGAACTCACAACACCGAAGGATATCGCATCCTTATTCTCCTCATTCGGCGAGATAGACACAGATTCTATCGTCGTCTCACTCAAACCTCCGAAAAAGGCTCCTCAAAAACCACCGAAACATGGTACCGCTCTCATTCCTTTCAAAAAGATTGGTGATGCTTTTGCGGCCGTATGTGCAAGTGGACGACCTGAACGAGGTATGAAGAACATTGAGATCGGTTGGATTGGGGGAAAGGAGCCTCAAATCCTGGGATGGCTACAGAAGATGGGCAAGTTGGGTCCTAATATACCGTCTTCTGCTGGACAGCCATCTGCGCATACGACTGAAGAAAAAGCGTCACTGCCTCAGACGCAGGTAAGGGAAGACTCGTCAACTTTTTCGTCTTTTCCGGCTTCATTTGTGAGTGGTTTCATCGTTGTCTGTCTTCCTTGATATGCTGATTCCTCCCAGCCAGACTTTTCTACTACTCCAGCAGACACTCAACCAGCTGCGGGACTCGATTACGAATCTCTTACTCTTATGAGGATGAGGCAGGCTGAACGACAACGTTTGGAACGAGAAATACTAGAACAGGAGGCAAACGAATCGTAACAAGGGACTTGGTTTGGATTTTTGGATATTCAGATAGCTTGGATTACTGGTGGTGAGAGAAGCTATTCACGAACTCTGTACATTATGTTAACCTCGACATTTGCTACTGTTATCGCCATAACAGACTTGTCCACCTGCAAACAAAAGATTTTGCACAAATCTCTGCTGCTGCCGACACGCCACTTTGGGACTTTTTTCAGGGCAATCCTTAAACCGAGCGATTTCCAAGACAAAAGATGCGAATTATACACTGGGATACATATTTACTGTGTCTGCGAACCATATCCTCTGATACCTTCTGCAAACGACCAAGTCGTTTCCATACTGCGTGATTCTGATACATTGACTCCTTTGTCAGTTATAGTAGCAATTTGGTACTGTACAAAAGCCAATGAATAACTTGGTCTTAATTGCACGTTTCCAACAACGTACCTTGTTCAAACTCCTCGCATCACGGTAGAAAAGGACTTTGAGGCATTCAGTGATGATTTTCTCAGCCTGCTCCTCAGTAAGGACATCCTCATAGCCTTCAATGGCTTTTCGCAAAAGAGGTTGCGCAATGTAAGCACCATAGCCGGTTGCGAGCGTTGAAGCAGAGTAGGTTGTTCCTAGGAGATCGACATACGCCAGGAACCTGCAGTCCAATCAGCATTCACATCACTCTAATAAAACAAGAACTCACCTCTTGCCGTCCTTGAATCCACCAACGATCAAAGAATTCCATAAAGGATTGATCTTGGAACGTCGACCGTACATGACTTGAGAAAGGTACTCATGTATTTCCTTGGGTCCGAGAGAATGACCATCTTGAGCAGTAAATTCTTCGATCATGAGACTGTCGAGAAGAGATTGGATGTACTGGAAATCAGACATGTCTCCTCCGGCACCAATGACAGTGTTGTTTCCGACTGGATAGAGACGTTCAATGTCCTTGAAGCGGGCGAGGGATCCGTATGATGCTGGAAAGAAATGTGTGATTTAGATCTAGTCTAAGAGGGTGACGCGTACCGAGGTTGTCTGCCGCCATCATAATTCCATCTTTGTATTTGAGAGCGAGCACACTTGTACCAGTCACTATGGGTTGCCTTTTGTGAAGGATTATAAGATGGGTGTATCAGAGACGTTTTGACGACATACTGTGTTCGTTGGACGCCAGCTTCAAAGGTGTCTTTCGGGCCATTGTAAGGTCGCTGAGCTATAGGGTATGTACCATAGGCATCGTAGGCATCGTTTCTCTGCAGAAAACACGTCAGCGAAGCAAGAAGCAAACCAAGCTGTCATGTTTACAGGGCGGCCCCAGTTTGTAGGGAAATGGTCCATGTCGTTGTAGTCGAAAGTAGGTCGTGCGCGAATGACGCGTCCAGTACTTGCGTGAGTATGTAAGCAGATCCCAATCGATTTACATATATCCACTAATATACAACAGATAATTCACTTGTTTCTACCGTCCTTATGCCAATTGAGCAAGAATGGTCTCAGCACCCGTTACTTTTACTTCTCCAGGGTTTTCCTCCACCGCGACGATCTGGGCCTTGTCACCTTCTGTGACGATAACAAAACGCTGAAGAGCATGTCAGTCAATGATTATTGTACGAGAATCTGGAACCTACCTTGGCACGAGGAGCACCAAAGAAGCCAGTGGCATCGAATAGCAGTCCGAGAGAAGTCACGAGCGCGCCCTTGTCGTCGGCAAGGAAGTGGACGGCTAGTAGAGTAAAATGAGTACCTGATAGGACATGAAAGAAGATCAGCTCGTACGACTCCCCGTGGGTGCCAACTTTTCTTTCCAAGCCCTAAAATAAAAGATGAATGAGGTGGAACTCTTCGATAAAGGACGCGACATACTTCATCACAAAGACATCATTGACAGAGACGACATAGATCTCGTTGATGCCCTTGGCCTTGAACTTGTCATAGTTCTGAAGATAACCCGGAACATGCTGGAAGCATAGGCGTGTGAGATAGAACATCGTTGTAATCCGGGTTAGATACATACCGAGTTGCTGCAGGTGCCAGAGAACGCTCCAGGAACTCCGACCTGTTCACATTACCACAGATGTGGAACCGCCTAATCTCCGGACTGCATACGACTCACGATAACGTTCTTGCCCGTCAGAGGGATGGTTGTCGTCTGGTCGGGCGCAGACTCTTTCACGTCGACTTGAGGAATAGGTTGTCCAGGCTGGATCTGAGCCTTGGCTAACAGGGAAGCAGCAGCAGAATGAGCAGCTTGGGTAGCAGAAGTGATGATGGAAGTCATTGTGGATGATGAGAGACTAAGACAAGTGGAGAACTTGCTTCCCGTCGATTGCCTGCTTTTGTAGCTCGCATGACGTCACGCGATTTTTGATGGTTGCAGAGGTCAGATTACAAAAAAAACTATGATACATGATAGAAGAAACATTCAAGAATTTCATGATCTCGCTGTATTCTGATAGGCTGGACTAGTAGTCTCATACTCTCGCTGGAAAATGCGATCTTTTTCCGCTTCCATATATCTGTGAAATGCACGTCAGCTTCCAGCTCGGTCCAGAAAGGACGAAAGATTACTTTAGTAGCTCGTTGACATAGTCCCTCACTAGCCCAACGGATTCCGGATCCATGGACGAGTTGGCAATCATCTGTGGCATGGCAACTACAGAGAATGATTAGCATGTACACTAAAGCTGTGTACACCAAACTCACCTAGCATCCGCAGTAAATGTTCTGCACCGTAGAGCGAGCTCATCTCTACATTCTCCTCAATCTTCACTTGCTGTCCCGTTACGTATTGCTTCCTGATAGAAGCATATTGGGGTCGTTCCAAGCGATAAAGTAGATTCATCCCTAACGAGCGGTCGAAATATATCTGCAATCCGGTTATGATCGTGCGTGCAAGTATTTCGGGCTCGCGGAGGCTATCAATACAATCAGAGAATGTTCGAAGAGAATAGAAGCAAACAAGTCGTACTTTGGAGGTTTGACGGTCTTGATGTGTTCTTCAAACTGTTTGAGCAACTGTTCGACGGTTGGCGATCGGGGTAGGGTTACTGTCTGCAACAACGATTAGCTATTGTATCGGTAACATAGCAGAAAGTAAATCCAACCTGGTTGTTCTTCGTGACTGCCTCCCAGTCATCAACCAAAATAACCTTGAGCACCTCGGGAACGACAATCTTCATTTCATTTTTTCGGATATTGTCATCCTGTCGGAGAGAAATATGAACAACCGCATGAGACAGATAAAAAAAAGTTACGCACGTCTTCCCTAGCCCTCTTCATTCCCCTAGCACCATCTTTTCTAGCACCTGCCCTCGTTCCAACGGCGCTTATTGATTCGCGGTCTCGTCCAGCTGTCGCGCCAGCTATATGCAACCCCTTTTAGACTGCGCTGAACGTCAAGGAAGAGAGAAGAACGTACTTTTCCCGTGAGCCTTGTTGGAACTGGCCGCATTCGCTGCCTTGGCTTGTTCTTGAAGCTGTTTTTGCTTCGCGATATTTGTTTCATCAAACTTGAGCAGTCGTTCTCCGGGCACCCACTCGTCCCATCTGAAAGGATAGTTGGAGAAATTCGGCGAAATGTGAGACAAGTGTAGAAACGATGTACTCACGTCTGCTTCCAACCCTTGTAGTGTACAAAATAGTGTCTCCCCGTCTGCCCTGTAGCCGCTTGCGGATTTTCAAACTCTTCTACTTTTAAGATTTTGGCTTCATAGATGAGAGGTCCGTGATAGCAAAGGCACCGTTCGCCTTGGTTGTAAATTACTTGAGTCGAGGAGGATTCCGCCATTCTGACCTATAGGCCCTTGTGGAACCGGATTTTAGAGGTACAGGCAATAACAAAGGGCTGTCCCGAAACTGGCAAAGGAATAGGATATTCGGTCTGGACCGTTGTCTGTCCGTCGCGTCACGGCTGAGAGGGAGGAAGGACGAATTTCAATTCGTTTTTTTTTTCACGCGTCTTAACATGGACTGCTTCTCTAATAAGCTAGTTCAGCCGCCCGTTTTCTTTCCCTCATTGTAGTTGCACCAATGTCTCTGCATAGCCCAGCCCGGAACCCAGGATCACAATTTTCAAGACTATCTGTGTGGTTGACAATTACCTGCAGAGTTTGACTCGGCGTCCTTGACCTCGCTCTGTTTTGACTCTTCGTCTGTGTCCATATTTCTGCTGTGTCGGTGAACATTGAGCGTCCTATAAACCTTGAATACCGCTGGACGACATATGGGACCTTGTTCAGAACTCTTCAGCGCAATTGACCAACTTTCCTTTCTCAACGGTTGGGTAGCCACACCCTTACACGTCCATTTGGCCAAAACAAACTCGGTGTGGGACGATATCGTCCGTCAAGACCACGTCTACTATTTTGCCATTGTAATCCATTCTGCAGATCACTTCCTCGTGGACCAATTAGCTGTCATTGTTCAAATGGCCAAACGACTAGGGACAAATAATACGTTTGCCTCTATGCTTGATTACGACTCGACGGACTCTACGGAAACGCTCACTGATCTATGTGAAGCCGTACTCACATCGCTTGGTGTACTGCTTAGAATTCAGAGAGTGCCTGGGATGACAGAGGATCCTACGGCGTATTATCCTTTAGAAGAGGCGTACATACTGAATCTGGCTCTGCAACCCTTGGACGAATTGAAAGCGAACCTTCAAGAGAGTTATTTGGCTCAAAGGGTTTACATGTCCAGATGATATTTTCTCTGACCGGTAGGTACTATACTGATGCAACATGACTTTAGCTGGCAGACATGCGACATTGAAGACGACCGATTCCGATCCCACCGTCGTCCCTCCCAAAGACAAACAAGGCTCCTCTCGCTATGCCCAACATCTCCCCTTCCAAGTCTTTTGCTGTGAATCCGGTACACACGTCATCGACCCATCCCAATCATACTACAAATACCGCGCAGGGTCCGATTTCTTTTCTAAAGCAGAGATGGTCAAGGTCCGACTGCCAGACGCACCGTGTTTTGATTCGAGTCAGGTCTGGTTCTGCAGGGATTCTTGGGTCATGAGTGCGAGAGATGCGGTGGAGGAGGTTGATAGGGCAAATGATATTGCTGATGCGGCAGAGGCATCACTGTGAACAGGCTGTCATCGATGTTGTAGCGAGGGATCCTTTAAACGTGATGCTGCTGAAGACCCAGACCCCGAACCCGAACCCGAAAGAAAACAAGCTGTAGCCGCGGTCGGGATGTGTTGGAAGATTCGTCCCCCCCAGAGAGCTCTGTTTGTCAGGAGCAGAAGTACGCGTGTCCTAATCTAGTTCAAGTGACTGAGAGTTGACTTTTTACTTTGCAGCCGTAGAGCATCAAAAACACAGAGAAGACTTGGGTTCTCTTTACATGACGAATTGCAAAAATCAAGAAGTTGTTTCAGGCGGAATGAGACATCTGGACGTTTGGGATATGATATTTAGACTACAATAGGCTCGTCTGTGCGTAACTTTGTAACTCCGGGATAATGGACGCGGTACCGACTCACACAGTTTACACCAATCTCTCAAGCCTCAGCCCTTAGTGTGCATTGCGGACGCTTTTTCATCAAGCTTTCCGTTCTCTCATTGCATGAAAAATATAGCACCGTGGCATGTCCGGTCTTTCTCTGAAAGAGATTGGCTCCCATACTCTATTCACGTTCCTCCGAGACGTTGGTGCCGACTAGACATCTCAGATGCGTGTTCTATTGACACTCTTTGGCCTAGCATCGCAAGAAAGAAATATAAGACTGGTTGGGCCTTGGAACTAACCCTGTAAGTCGCATAAAGGTATAGACTTCCTCTGTATTTGGCAAAAGCCACAGTCTCTGTCACTTGACAAAGCAGCCACTACCCGGGCGCTATGCTGGTTTACTGAAGAGAAGTTCGTCCTTGTCATCGCTTTTGTCGTAGCAACGTGCCAGAAGAACTATGCTAATTGCCCATATACGTTTGGAAGATCCGACATTTGAGCGCAAAACCTCAGCGTGGAAGTCTCAAAAATTTCTGGTCCAATGATCCCATACATTGATACTGATTTGCGCGCTTCTAGTGATTCTTCGGCGGTAGTTCCTATCTGTTTATAGTAAAACTCAGTTGGCAATCGCTCAGTGAAAGCGTTCAATAACTTTCGAGCGACGTGTCGTGGGTATTTCTCCTATCGGGAAAATACGTTATGGATCTCATCTCCGTTCTATCCTCCTCGAATCCTGTCAAAATGAATCGCAAACACCGAAATGTATGTGCGCTGAGCTGAAACCGACAACGATAATTTTCTCGTCCCTGGATCGCCTTCCCTTACGAGAACTATGGTCTCTGACTATGTATCGGTCGTCAGTTGCCAAAGTGATAATCATATGACTCGCGCGTTCTAGCGGACGGCCCAAGTAGAAGCTTGCAATGTGCATTGTGCACGTCATATAGCTGGAGATCATTATCAATAATTGTGCATAATTGTGTACGTGCTAGTATTTAGTTATAAATGGGTACTCCGGTTCTGAGCAGCCCCGAAGTTCCCTACCCCGTTCATGGTGGGCGAGCTTCCGTTACTCCAAGGTTTAGCAACAGATGAGCCAGCCGCCAGTGAGTATTCTCGATTTCTGTCATACAAATCTCGAGCTGAAGAGCTCATTTTCAGCCCTTTAGGCTAATCCCCAGTAATCTGATTGTCAGCGCAACTCTGCTCGTCAGTGGCCTCGTACCCATATCGTCGCAGCACCAAAGCTAATCGAAAATCCTGCAGTGCTTTGATTACATCTGCACGCTCGACCGAGAGGTACGGAATGAATCTCTCAAACGTTTCTCCAGTTTCATCGTTGTCTACAGGTGGCATATGTGTGGTCCCAGCCTCTAGCCTTCGGCTCCGTTCTTTTCTTTGTCAACAGGTATCTCCCATTTGTTGATACCTTTCTAAATATCAATGGTATGTTCCATAGTTTGCTCGCATTGCACTCAGTTTATTTCCTTCCAAAAGTGAATTTTACGGTCATATCGCCAGAAGTGAGTTTTTCAGAAAAGACCGAGTCAAACATTCTTAATGTTCCGGTTAATATTAGCAATGTCTCGTTCAGAATCAGACAATCATATGTCGGTGTATTTCTCGAAGCCACTGTTTTCCTCTCCTAATGTCGATTGCAGGGCTCATGTTTGTTGGAATGGCTTTCGCTGAAGGTAGACAATGCCGAACACACTTCGAATATTTTTTGATGGCATGCCAATCGTGACAGGTATTCTCATGCTTAGAACATATGCTCTATGGGAGCGCCGGCGCTCCATTCTCATATTCTTTTGCGTTCTGGCGCTGGTATGACCTCTTGCTTTTTACCATTTCAGTCATTCATCTCCCCGAGTTAGGCATTACTTCCTCCGGGATTCTATTTCACTTTGAAGGAAGCTCAATCGTTGAGATGTGGGTATTGATTCCGCATATGACCTCCTTCGCCTGCTTACGTTCTCTAATAGATGGCCCAACGCCACTTAATGAACGCGGTTGTAATATGACGGATGCCGATAACATCATCTTTATCACTTTTGCGCTTTTGGCTCTCTGCGAATTCAGTGCGTTGTATTTCGATATTCACAGAAACCGCTTCCTGACGGGTTGTCTCGGCAGTTTCTGCAGGCGTCATTGCTGTCAAAGGATATCAACATAGTAAGCTGTCCTCTTGTTTTCTTTGAGTTTTCTCGACTGTGTCTTCCATAGTTCGCAGAACGAGGAGAATGTGGGTGATGCACTTCTATAGGGATGGTGAACAATTCTGTCGCTGTCGTGTATTGATCACATCCTGACATAAATTTTCAGGTATATTATTCTACGTGTACTTGATTGGTAAGTTTGAAAACCAGTCGAGCTTCCTGTGAGCGCAATTGAGTTCGTGAATCCCAGTCCTCACAATTGGAAACATGTTGAGCTCCGCTGTGGGACCTGTAAGTGAAACCATCTCTGTGCGTAACTTTCTCACTGAGAGCATTATTCTAGTCGTTAGGACCCTGGCTTGCCTTGTTCGTAGTAATAATCCTCCCCCCCGTTTGACCGATTGATGTGTTGGCCAGCCCTCAACGAGTCCTGCATTCCATCATTTGCAATCGAATGCTATTCCTCGTCCTCCAAAACACAGAAAATTCCGCATCTGAATTTGAAGCTTCCAGAAGAGTAAATTTATCTAGGGAAACAGCACATTCCGAATACCTTCATTCATCCTCATTGTTTTTAACAGAACGTTCTTATTGGACAGAAAGCAGCCGGGAGCACTGTGAATAGGGGAGTCGCTATAGTTTGTCGCCTGCATGTTATATAAACTTTAGGCTGTAATAAAAACTACACGGGATTAATGTCGTTCAAAATTTGCATTGCAGGTGCGATGTAATGAGAGTATTTTTGTGGGGTTTTGCTTTCCGAATGAAGTTGAGAAAGGTGCCATAGGTAGATTTGAGGACAATTTTATAGGCTACGTAAGTACAGTAATGATATGTAGTTTCGACTGTTATTGTTGATCTCCCTACAGCCGTTCGCATATATAGTGTAGTCCTCGTAAATTTGTGTACTAGTAACGCATGACGGTAGCAATTTGCCACTCAGTCGCAGATTTGCACAGCCTTCGTCATCGTACTTGTTAGCCCCCTCAATGTATTCTACCCTTCGTCGGATCAGGACCAAGCTCTTTCCTCGTCGTCCAACATTGCCACCGGAGATTCTCCAACTCGTCCTTCACGAAGCTTGGCATCTTCCCTTCACTAAATCCGAACGCATCCATTTCATGACCGTCTCGATGCTCGTCAATCGAGTCTGGTTAAAGGCCTTCATCACGACATGTTTCCAAGACCTGGTCTTCCCTTGCGCCGGATATTTTGACTACATATTCTTCACTGTTGTTCCTGGCGATTCCAAAGTCATCTCCCCATCGTTTGCCTCAGGCCTAGGGTTGACTCCCGATTTACTTTCTACCTTGTGCCGCTCCCTCACTTTCCATATGGAGGGTTCACACGGCTACTTTTACTCCAGTTGCCGATTGTTCTGTTATTACCGCAATTTTTTGCTCGGGACTGCTGAACCTCTCCTTTTTCCATTGATCGACAAGTTGGGTTGTATTATGCAGAACCAAAGCATCCTCTTACCTAACCTCCGGTGTCTTGTCATCAATTTCGAAACCGTTTACCCTTCCATGTATGATCTTGTCAGGTCATTTACTGCCATTCGGGTTTTGACTGGCAAAGGGTGCAACCTGACCGAGCTGGAAGTGGGATATATCTGGAACTCAGAGATACCACAATGTATTCTAAACACACTCAGCTCGCAGTGCCAAGCCGACTCTGTGTCTAGAGGAACATTTGTCCACAGTGATCACTGCCAGGCTTCTGCACACAGTTTCGAATTCATAACAAGTAAACAAATGTTCTTGGCAGGAATACCGGATCACGGAACTGTACAGTATGACCTCTCGAGTGGGTTTTGGATATCTGAACATGCATCTTGCAACAAGTTGGATGCAACAATCCCGAAGGGCATACGGAGGTTGGGAATATATGGGTTGTCAGACAAAGTGATGGATCACTTTGTGAAGCAAAAGGAATTCGGCTTGCAAACCCAGGACTCGGATTTGGATGAGTTGTGGTCAGATGTCAGTTTGGATTCAGATTTGTTGACAGGGATTTTCGGTGTCAAGAATCTGCATGTGGAACAAAAGGTTTCTCGGTTGTTTGAGACATGGTCCAGTCGCTTGGGTGAGAGCAAGTCAAGCTCACGGTTCCTTTGTTTCATTCACGATGGTCCACATGCATATCATGATATATATCGTTGGGAAAAAAACAATGTACCAAGTGAATACATGTATTACCGTTCTTGCAGGTCGAAATGTTGGCCCTGTCTTTATGGACTTAATAAAGCTACTAGATGCCCTGTCTGATTAACGTATCTTGATATAGCTGTACTTCAAATCATACTAGTAGCCTTCGCAAGACGAATAGCCTTGATGTTATATGATTTATTAATACATAACAAGATATATGCATAGGTGACGCTTCATTCGATGGTGGAACGAGAGAGTCTGTGCTACTAGCATCTGTGCAGGCTCTTGCAGTACACCCGAAATCAGTTGGGTATGCACAAGCCAAGACTCGGATTTGTAAAATACCGCCGATAGGCCAAGGTGTGAAGGTTCGTACTGGCTTTGGCGCCAGTCATTGAGGATCATGAGTGCGATTTTCATGCAGAAGAATCTTCATGTTCTAGCCTGTTCCGCCTGCGGAAAGACACTAAGAAAAGAGAAGTATTAACATGTACATTCGATCGTTAGGGGAATATCAAGCTCGGCCCTCGTCTGCCAAAGAATTCAAAAATGATCCAGTTTTGACCAACTCAAAATTGCAGTAGTGGAATCAATGGAAATATTCAGGTGGGGATCCTAGCCGTATCTGCGGCCACGAGACAGAATAGCTCGAGATATGAAACCTTTCCATCGACGTGAAAACTTTTACGTTATTAAAGTTTGGATAAATCTGCTGAGTCCCACACTGGTTTGCTCTAAGCATTCCGTGCGTAAAAGCATTTCCTCCGGGTAAGGCCACTAGTGAGGTGAAATTCCTCGCGCCATATGCAGGATCTGAGGGGCCGACCTTGTCGGTTGCTAAAGATCTTATTGCTCATCCAAAAAAAAAAAAAAAAAAAAGAAAACTTTTACGTTGGCACAGCCTCATCAGAGCTTGGCTGCGTTCCCCAATGTACTCCTCATTTCATTCTACCCTTCGTCGGATTAGGATTCAACTCTTTCCTAGTTATCCTACATTACCACTGGAGATTCTTCAGCTCATCATTTACGAAGCTTGGCATCTTCCGTTCACCGGATCTGAACGCATCCATTTCATGACCGTCTCGATGCTTGTCAATCGAACCTGGTTAAAAGCCTTCATCATGACATGTTTCAGAGACATGGTTTTTCCTTGTGCGGCATACTTTCACTACATCTTCCTCACCGTTGTCCCTGGCTATTCAACAGTCTTTTCTCCGTCATTTGCCTCCTTGGGTCTCAAACCTGAGATGATATCGCATTTGTGTCGTTCACTTACCTTTCACATGGAGGATGACCGAGACATATATTTTGCTTCTTGCAGGATGTATTGTCGTCTCCAGGGTGTACGTGGGTCCACTAAGCCTCTCCTTTTCCCTATAATCTACGAACTGGGCCGTATGCCTGGAGATGTCTCTCGACTCCTACCAAATGTCCACAAACTCGCGATGAAATTTCATCGCGTCCTCCCTTCAAAATATGATTTTATCAGGACCTTGGTTGCCATTTCTTCCACCAAATTGCGAGATATGATTTCCAATTTAGAAGTCGGGTATGATTGGGACACCGAGACACCGCGATGTATACTGAACGTGCTTAGTTCACGTTCGAGTTCTCAGGTTTTTGGTCCCCGAGATGCAACAATGATACAAAAGATGATGAAAAACCGCTTCTACAAAGTAGGCAACTGTCTTACAATGGGATGGGACGGTGGGTTCGGGGTAACAAAGGACAGCTTCAAAGAGGAATTCCAAACAGCTGGATATGTCTCTCCTGATGATATGCTCGGAATAGACCCAGAAATACTCCAAAATATCCGGAAATTGGAAGTGTACGGGGTCTCAGAAGAGGTAGTGCTGAACGTTGTGAGACACTTTGTTTCAAGCAACTTGGTGGAACTGTGCTCAGAGCTTCCCTTGTGCCTCACAAATACCCTCAGTTGTGTACGAGTAGAACGTGATATTCGTACGACATGGTCCAACTCAAGAAACTCAAAATTACTCTGTTATTATCATGATGGGCCTCATCGTTACCATCGTGGTTGTCATTGGCGGAGAGGGGTGGAGGTACCAAGTAACTATGTATACTATTATTCCAGTGGATCTACTTGTAAGTCTTTTGATTATGGTCTCAACTACAACGAGTACGGGTTTTCAACGTAGGAAGTCTTATTACATATTTAGCGCGGAATCTGAACTGAAAGGTCATAGACTTGATGCAATAGCTCTACTACACACGACAACAATTCAAATCCAAGAACTCGCCATGGTATGTCCTTAGAGGCCCTGCGATACAGGGAGGAGATAACTGTTTGAGGCCAAATTAGGTTAACCATTAAATTAAATAAATGAGCTTCATATCATATGGCGAGCGATTCTGGCTGAGACGCCCTTTGCAAACCCCGATGGGCGCCCTCAATGTCGACGAGTCGTTTCAGTTGTAGTTCTCCGAGGGATTGAGAGACTAGCATCTTGAGAAATACCGGGATTCAAACTACACGAAGAGAAAAAGCCAACTGTGGGCTTACCTTTCCAGACTGATGCTATCAAACGAAGTGATGCCAAGGCAGACTTGCGGCAATCATTAAGAAGCCTTCAGGGGGGAAATGGTCGACAATTGGCTCTTCGTTTCCGACTCCAGCACTGGCATGGGCACATTCTATCCATAGAAGTAGTCGACTGAACTGAAAGACGCACGGTCAAGTGCGAGATGGCCACCAAGAGGTCTGGCCTTTTGGTTCTGTGACTGAGGTCGTGCAATTGTTCTGTCCATACAAAAGGAAATCAGCTTGACTGGGCTGAGTGACAAAAAGATCAACATACTGTCGACTGTGAATGTGAAACCCCATCTCCACTGTCTTCGTTCTATCCATGGAAAGGAGAATCAACTCAACTGTGCTAAGAGCCAAAAAAATCAACACACTTGACTGCAGGCTTGAACCTTCGCCTTCTAGCGGCGAAAACAAAATCAAATCGCTTAGATTGAACAACGGAGGGTATACAACCATGGAAGCGCTCATTATTTGCGGTATAATTACGCTGGTAGATGGCTGTTGTGGGGCAGTACTGCTTGATGGTTGAAGTATGGTATTCGTTAATGGTTGTGCGGTGGTGTAGGGGATTGAAGGGTCTGGAGCGTGTGTAGCAGGTGAGATCCAACGACCTCCGCCAATGTCGTTGACGGTTTGGGCGTGACCAACGTTTAGCAGGTTCTACATTTCAAGAACGAGTCAAATTAAAGGTGACCAGAATGCCCGTCATTACATTTGGTCCGTGTGCTGATAATCGCGTTCAATTTTCAATCTTCTTCCGTTGATTGTTGGGTATGCCATTTCTAAAGCGAATGGGACTTGTAACTTGAGGTAACGCGTTAGAACGTCGTGTCTAGGTCTTTGGTCTTTTGAGCTTGAAGACTGAGTAATTTGAGGATCAGGACTTGGATTTGACTATCCCTTGACAAGCTTGAGATCATATTCACCGGGTCGACTCGACGCTGGAAAAGAAAAACGATGATTAGATAATCACCAGAGCTCGCTGTGTTGCACGATGAGCTCAAAAGCCCGACACAGCCTGCAGACCCTTCTGAATGCCTTTGTCGCCGCCGTAAATCGCCTTGACAAGTCATTCTCGCCATCGGTGACTATAGCAAAGCTCCAAAGCCACCATTTTACTGCCAGTCAAGTCGTTGTCTACGGGTTTCAGCTCGTCCTAGCCTGTCTCTGGCTTTACCTTCTTCCCCTTCCCATTCTATTCAAGCTCATTCTCCCAATTCTTTATACCACAGCTCTCCTCATACCCTTCACTTCCCAATTCTTCGTCCCAGCGACGCCCATATTCACCTACCTACTCTCCTTCTTTTCCTGTCGCTTCATTCCCTCCGCTTACAGGCCCGAACCCTCTGTCTCTCTTCTCCCTACCCTCGAATCTGTTTTGTATGGAGCCAACATCTCCGACATTCTCACTCGATACACAAACCCTGTCCTAGACATCCTCGCATGGTTTCCTTACGGCGTCGGACACTACGTCCTCCCATTCGTCGTTGCCGCTTTCCTGTGGCTTTTCCGTCCCAAGGAAGCTTTGCATCTCTGGGCGCGTTTACTTGGGTTCTTCAACCTGACGGGAGTCATAATCCAAATCATCTTTCCCTGCGCAGCGCCGTGGTACGAACTCATCTACGGTCTCACTCCCGCTTCATATGATACCAAGGGCTCTCCCGGTGGTCTTATCCGTATCGACGCCTTGTTCCACTCAAACGGGTACACTACGGCATTTACCAACTCTCCCCTCGTATTCGGCGCTTTTCCTTCTCTCCACGCAGGATGCGCGACACTCGAGGCTCTCTTCATCTCGCATTTCTTCCCTCAAACCACAAAATACGTTTGGGGCTACGCTCTCGTGTTATACTGGGCTACGATGTACCTTACACACCACTACCTAATCGACGTCGTTGGCGGAGGTTGCTTAGCCATGGGCTTTTTCTACTTTTTCCTTCCCGACGAGTTCAAGAACCCTATCGCCGCTACCGCTCCACCTGGGACACAAATCGGGAATCCTACGGCTTTGAACGCTATTGCCGCCAATGGAGGGGCGGCAGGGTTGCCAGCATATAGAATGGGCACGCAGAGGTCAAAGTATGAGATTTACGATCTAGAACAGCCTCCCGCTTCCTCTTCCTCTGCTGGACTTGCGTTGAATGGTGGTAGAGGAAGGGACAGGAGTATGATTGCAGATGCTGCCGCAGCATATCAACTCGAGCAGTCGGATTCTGAAGGAGAGGATAACGGTAGCATTCAAGAGTATCGGTCTACCCCGGGGACCAAGTCTTCTGAGAATGCTTCGAGGATCGAAAGTAGTGCGAGAAGGGGAGGTCATAGACATACAGCATCTATAGCCAGGCTGATTCGTGGGGAAGACTCTAGAGCACCGGAGGAAGGAGCTGGGTGGAGTCCGATCACGACGCCTTTGGGCACGCCAAGGAGGGGCGAGTTTTCATAGCATAGTATTTCAAGTAATCGTAGAGCACTTTTACAGCATTTAACTTGGATTTGGCTTTGGCTTTGGGGATGGTAAAAGTGGAGTGCGTTTCAGGCATACTGCGCAATTCCTTTTACCGGTACGGTCTTTCTATGAATCTGCCTTGAGTGAGCCATAAGCTCGTGTACTGCCTAGCATCAGCTTAGAATCGCTCCTTGCCGAGACGCTGAGATCCCAGCGTCTACACACTTTACATCAACGAACAGCTGTCCAATTGAATGCAATCATTCCTATGTCTTTCCTTGACCTTCTCATCAGCGCAGCATATCATCTCTTTTTGATATACTTAACTACAGTGAAAATGAATAAATTCCATCATGGCATGCAATGGCATTGATTGTGTGTTTTTGCCGGTAATGGCGTCGCCCAGAAAGCGCTGGTGTTCGGCATAAGTAAATTAACCGGTTTTAGCATTGACCCGTTCTTACCCTTGATCCGCTCAGGCGGGTACAGGACTTGACGGGTACGGGCACGGGTCTCGAAAAATAAGTACCCCGCGAGGTACTCGTACTGTTCCCTAAATCCAACACTAATTGAAAAGTTGATCTCTGAAAAGTCGTGGTTGTGTGAGTCGCAGGCAATTCAAGGCTGCTAGCGCCAAAAAAAGAACTGACATATTATCAGGAGGCGTTGTCTCTGGCTCGGTCCTACTTTGTTTGCGAAAGACCCGCGAGATTTGATGGATACTTTCGATCAATTTGTGGCCACGGAGGTATATAAGATTTTCAGATAGCTTGACGATGATCCCCTTCCAGCAGCGCCTATGAGCTCCTCCCCAGAATTGGTTTCTCTCTTTTCCGATATACAAACCGTCAGAGTGCGTGATGTGCCACAATTTCCCGGCGTCTTACCTAACCTTTACCCTCTTCTACTTCTACTAGTATGTCAAAGGTTGGTCCTCTCATAGCAGATTCTCTACATATACTGCTTCTGACAGTCAGGCCATTACAGTCGCGAGTTTTGCCTTGTTGGTACGATTATTAACGGCAAATCATCCGTTCAATAACCAACTTTGAACTTACAGATTTACGACGTTGCAATAACACTAGGATTAGAGGTATCTGATTATATCCCGAATCGCTATTTCAATGGCAAAGCTCAAAGCGCCCAAAGTATCGATTTATCTGGAAGCGACGTTGGAATTTCGTCAAAATCCTATATCTTTACAGTCGATATAGCACTTTTATCGATACATTCCTTGCAGTATACGGTAGGTAGCCTACTTGCTTCGAACCACCATCCAGAGACTTCTTACTCACCCAAACTCAGGACTTGTGAGCCAGATTAGGCTTGGCCTAGAGAAACTTTGCTGACGTGTGCCAACAGAATTGTGATGAATTCAGCTCGTTTGCAACAGGTCAAACTTCATAATCATCTACATGGAAGTCGAAATTCTGAATCTTCTACTTTGCACTGTTAGTTTTTTCGGGTATTGGCGTCGGAATCACTGAAGGTATTGTATCGCCATTTTTGGTTCGGTCGTGGTAGTTTGAGGGCGTGTTTAGTGATTCTCATGACCCGGACCTATGCAATCTACAGTTCATCGAAAAAGATACTAATATTCTTTGTGATACTCTGGATCGTGAGTGTTTTGATGATTCCAAACGCAGATTTATTCAATAACAGCTAAAACCAGACGATTGAAGGCATCAGTTGTTGGGGGGTCTTGGATTGGACCGGGTCTTCTGATAGCAAGTCCCCGTAGCATTTCATGAATGCTACAAAGTTTAATGTGATGTCTCAAGCTGTGGCCACAACTGCATTCCCACCTGATGTCAAAAACCACGTACAATGCTACTTAGCAAAAGAGGGCACGATGGGCCTAGTAGTGGGCTATTCTTTGCTTCTTTTGGGGGAAACAAGCAAGTAGATCATATTTCTTTAATTTGATGTTCTTAATGACCGAAATAGTCATCTTATTGTTGACGATACCCAAAGCGTTCTCTATCTGGCTTCAAGGTCACTTCACCTGAAAGTTCTGACAAATTTGTTCTGATTTTGCTGCTTTAGCACGAAGATCAATGACTGATAGCTCGTACTTGGTCACTTCTTTTTACAGAGACGGTGAAGGAGTTCATAGATCGTGTCCATTTTTTTGGATTACTTAGCTTCATAATTCGCAGGGATTTTGTTCTATTTCGCTGTTCTGCGTAAGTGCTCTTGTTGATCTTGATGTTGTCCTTTTAATCTACATTTGGCGGATTGATCTTTAGCTTTCACAGCTCTTGGTCCTATTGCACTTCTTCGATTTCCTGTAAGCCCTGTCTTGGCCCATGTATTACCCTTTTCACTCTTTGCTCTCAGCCAGGCTTATATTATCTAACCGACACGTTAAGTTCAAGTATAATTTGACTTGATTTTGTCTTCGCTGATCTTATGCTTTAGACCACTTCGAGTCATGCACACGATTCTTGCATCTCGCTTGATTCTCCGTGTCCGCCAGATAGCAGACGAGCGCGAACAAGAGAGTTCTGAACAATATTCCACCTTGGAGTTTACTCATGAGAGATCTGGTACTATGTCATCTGGCAATGATACTGGCGATATCCGAAGGGGTTGACCGACACAGCAAGTGAAAACAGAGCGAGGTCAAGTACACCGAGTCGAACCCTTCGACAACGAGTACATGTATATCATAGTCTATAAGTACCGAGTGATTACGCACGCACGAGCCCATTGTAGTCTAAATATCATATCCCAAATGTCCAAACGTCCCAATCCGCCTGCGAGACAATCTCATGATTTTTGCAATTCGTCATGTATAGAGAACCCAAGTCTTCTCTGTGTTTTTGGTGCTCTACGGCCGCCTGTTTGTCTGTAAAGTAAGAAGTCAAACTCTAATCACTTCTTGAACCATATTAAGATACACGTACTTTTGCTCCTGACAAACAAAGCTGCCCGGAGCTCCCTCCCAATCTTCCAACACATACTTGCCAATCCCACCTTCAGCGCTCTCATCATCATCGTCGTCCCCATCCCCGAACAAATCCAATGCAAGCTGCGTATGACTAACCCCCGCATACGTAGTCACACATCTAGGATTCACCAAAATCCTAGCTGGTCGAAATTCAGAATTTGGTATTGGGATATTGCCGATTTCTGAAGCAGGAGGAACGATTTCGCCCCCTTCTTCAGCGGGTATAGCATCGTAATCTGAGCCCGCGTTTGCATCAGCATCAACGACCGCAGCTGCAGCTTGTCGTCTTTCGACAGGTTCGGGTTCGGGGTTTTCTTCAGCAGCATCACGTTTTTCTGGACGAGCATTGAGCATCAAGGGATCCCTCGCTGCAACTTCGATGACATTCCTTCTCCTGTTCGCAGTGATGCCCCCTGCTGCACCAGTAATATCATTTGCTCTATCAACCTCCGCCATTGCATCTCTCGCGCTCTTGACCCAAAGATCCCTGCAGAACCAGGCCTGACTCGAATCCAAACACGGTGCGTCTGGTGCTCGGTCCTTGACCGACTCTGCTTTAGAAAGATTCTGGAAATCGGACCCTGCGCGGTATTTGATGCCTTTGTAATATGACTGGGATGGGTCAATGACGTGTGTACCGGATTCACAGCAAAAAACTTGGAATGGGAGATGTTGGGCGTAGCGAGAGGAGCCTAGTTTGTCTCTGGGAGGGACGAAGGTGGGAGATTTAGAGGAAGATTTGGAAGGTCGGAATTGGTCGCCTTCAATGTCGCGTGTCCGCCAGCTAAGTCGAGTTGCATCAGTACAAACCCGTAGTAAAACTGCGACACCTACCGGTCAGAGAAAATGAAAAACCCATTATGTTCCGCCCAATCCATCCCACATACCATAGCTGCTTGATTCGCAAAGCTAACCTTGATCGTCTCCAAAATATCATTCGGACACGTAAACCCTTTGAGCCAGATAACTCTCTCGAAAGTGATCTCCCTCTTCAATTTCAATTCGTCCAAGGGTTGCAGGGCCAGATTCCGCATATACGCCTCTTCTAAAGGATAATACGCCGCCGCAGGATCTTCTGTCATTCCAGGTACTCTCCGAATTCTAAACGGTACACCAAGTAATGTGAGCACGGCTTCACATAGGTCAGTGAGCGTTTCCGTAGAATCCGTCGAGTCGTAATCAAGCATAGAGACAAACATATTATTCGTCCCTAGTCGTTTGGCCATTTGAACAATGACAGCTAATTGGTCCACGAGGAAGTGATCTGCGGAATGGATCACAATGGCAAAATAGTAGAGGTGGTCTTGACGGACGATATCGTCCCATGCGTCACCGAGTTTGTTTTGGCCAAATGGACGTGTGAGGGTCGGACAGAGTGCGGCTACCCAGCCGTTGAGAGATAAAAGTTGGTCAATTGCGCTGAGGACGTGTTGGGTGTCCATTGGAGCTGTTTCTCTATTCATTATACTACAGCACAGTGAATAAAAGTTTCTAACATTGGAAACTCGGACTCACTAGGGCAGCTGAAAATTCTCCCAGTAATCATCAATCCCATTTTGAATCACATGTCCGAGCATCTCTTCCCGCTCGTCTCTACCAATTCTCGACTGGAGGAACCTGTGTTTGTGGACATTGAGAGTCTTGTCTGGACGTGTAGCTCTTTCTATAAAGTTGTGTTCCTCGATTTGGTGTGAACGTGTCCGGACTCTGGATATTGTGCTGGAGGATGACGGAAAGAGAAAGAAACGAATGAGGAGAGCACCAGCAACTGCATAGACAAGTCGAGACAGATTCCGACGGCGAAAGGAGAGACTCATAGCGATGGCATGCAGGAATGGGGGAGAATGTCAGGAACAAAGTAGCAACTTCCGCTCTACAGGCGAGTCCAGTCCGATTACCTAAACCTCATTTTTTTTTTGGCAGATACGATGGCATCTGACAGCGACCCCGTCTAATCAATCAAACGATAGAGAAAATAATCAAGACTAACAAGGAGTGCTACACTATAGGCATAATTTGTGCTAGAAATGTAACAGAAACAGCAAGAACTGAATTTGGAAAGTTACTCTCGCGTACGTCGAAAATAAAGTACAGCCCGTTCATCTGAATAGAAAGAAATCTCAACACGCACTTGGAAGGAAGGACGTCGTAAAACGTGACAACACTAGGCTGGAATATCAGTAGGCAACGTCTTGTAAAAGTAGGGCTGTAAAGGCAGCGTCGACACTGGGAATGATGATAAGCGTACTTCTTCGGTCCTGTTGCTAGGTATGTGACCGTCGTTGATAGTAGTACGAAACACTATATGAATGCTTGGAACACACCGCAGGTAAAGGAATGTGTAGGCAATATCCACCAAGATGCAAAAGCAAGGAAGGAACTAAGTAAACATCCTATTATACATTATACTGCTCGCAAAATGTAAATCGTAAATGGTACACATACAACAAGAAAAGCAAAAAACGTTGACTCATCGTCGCCTCGACCCCGGCTTCCAGTCCCCGTCTCCTTTATCCTTATCACTGCCGTCGGCCTCATCTTCCCAGTCCTCGTCATCATCTTTGTATTTGCTGGAATTGGTCTCGGCCTTGATCTTTTTCTTTGCAGGACCCCTCGATGTAGATGCGCCTTTTCCTTGTCTCTTCGTTTGGGTTTGAGAAGACTTTTTCTTCCTGCCCGGACGAGAACGGGAGTCGAGCAAAGCATCGATTAAATCTTCATTATCGAGACACTTGATGAATTCTGTGAGAAATGGCTCGTAGTCGTGCGTTCGTTTTACATGGTCTGTCTAAAAAGCAAAAAAAAAAAGGTTAGTCAGGTCGAGAAGACACAACAGAAAATACACACATAGTCCCGTCTCGCTTTAGCCAATTCATCCTCAAGTTCTACCTTGGCCCTCGTAGCACTAGTCACCGCGTCTTGCCATGCAGAATATAATTCTTCAGGGGAAGACATGGTTAGAATGGTCATATCCCTTTGATTTCTCCTAGAAGCAAAATCCGAGGCAAAGATTCGCGGTCGAGAGTTCTCTCCAAGAGGGTGCTTGAAAGCATGTTCGGCGGCGGCAAGAAGATTTGGGTCGACCTATAAACAGCATGAGGCATGTACTACCACACGCATTGAATTGGACATACTTTGCTCTTCCAACCTTCCGGATCTATATCGTTCAGCCTACGCTCCAAAGATGCTCGTTCTCGTCTCCAGTACTCCCATTCATCATTTGCACGCTCATAGGTCCCGTCAACAATAGCTAGCAGACTAAACCGAATGTTGTTGTTTCCCTCTTCGGAACCACCGCCGTATTTTTGCATTTTCATTCGCAGAGCAGGACGTACGACGTCCATCCAACCATGTGTCGATGATGATGACGAGGCTGCGGAAGGACCATTCAAATGTGAGGATGTCGATGATGAAGGGTCCTGGATGCTCCCAGCAACAGAACTCAGCTCGCCGACTTCCAGAGGCCCGGATTTGAACCCGTCCAGCTCCCAGACCTTTCCATAGGCCGGGACATAACCAATGAAGTGATATGCTTCTTCATCATTTGCGCTTGTAGTATCCTCTGTCTTCTTTTTCGCTGGTTTTGCGGGAGAACTCGGCTTGTCCTTTGGTTTCCTGCCTCGTTTTTTTGGTGGTGGTTTCTTCTCAGCAGTACTTGCGTTCGCATTTGCCTTTGCTGCCTTTGCTTCCTTTGCTTTTTCTTTTTGTGCTGCGGCATGTGCGTCAAGGGTGGTTATAGACACGCTGTTCAGAGCACCTCGGATGTCAGCTGGACTAGGCAAAGGTAGAGTTAGAACTGAGAAATAGACAAGTAATGTATGGTAATCATTCACCGGGCTAGAGAGTTATGTGCATTCCGAATGAAAGACGAGCTAGAAATCGCAAGGCCCTTCATCTACCTGGTGTCAGTTGACTATAATACAAACAACTGGGTAAAACACCAACCACAGAGGACATCTCGCGCGTCTCCATCTTGAACAATTCTAAATCTCTCCCAACATCTATTGAAGGACAATTAAACACGACGTTGAGGATCGCCAACGACGCACACGCGTCATCACTCAGTTGGTTCGCGAACCATACACGCTCTGCTGTGGGGTCCTCGAAATCTGCTGGTCTATGCGAGTCCTTTGCCCAGTGAAAGCAGAATACAAGTCCATAAGGATTCAGGTGGTCTACAGCCCACGGTTCGATATCATATAGCTCCACAAGGTCGATGTTTTTGATTCCAAGTTTGCGAATTAGGGAGGTGAATACGCCTGGTCATGCGACGCTAAGAAATGAGTGTATGAAGGACTGGATAATGCATACCAGGGTCAGATTCAATGACTGCAAACGGACCTCCAACAAGGTCTGGGCCACTTTCGACTTGGCCGTTGTTGTCGTTCATCGGAAATATTTCGCTCAGGAAACCGCGGTCCGCAGACTCCGCTCCAATTTTGCAGGCGCGGCACTTTGACAACAACGAACGTACTTATCTCAGTGCTCGTCAATCGACCATGGTTGAAAACCTTTATCACCGCATGTTTGAAAGACTGCTTCAACCTATATCACTGCATGTTTTAGAGACTAGTCCGGGTAGACTCTGCTTCAACCTAGCAGTACTGACAGGCACGGCAAAATTTCTCCAAGAGGCATTGAGGACCTCACAAATCCGAGCAAAAAACATTCTTCATTTCTTACTTCAGGCACCTACTTCTCTCTGGCTCGTCACCCTCTCCGTCATCCCTTGAATAACTTTTCTTCCCCTGTTCGCTCATCTGTTGTTTTGAAGGAGGCGGCAACCCACGATTGTACCGGTTCTCTACCTCGCTGTTCTTGGCTTTCAAGGTCGTCTTTGTCTAGTCTGACAGAGTCTGACTCGCTCAACCACACTCTGACAGCATGGGTCGGGCTCAGAGACTCCGCTTACTCGATATTCATC